>LPNX010149683.1:48172-100185 GCA_001517045.1 Pseudotsuga menziesii
ACATTAATCATAATCAAGGAACTTTATTATTTACCAACACATGTTTTAGCATAGTTTACAAGTTTATGATCCATTAGCTAACTGAAATCCATGTTACGACAATTCATACGTCACTGATTTACAACACATACTAATCAAGGGTTTTACACACTTACAGTTAGATCTTGTTTTCACCCCTACTTCACGCTACATCTATCTACCTACATCATTACTAACTTCCACATCCTATCCTGTCCTCTGCTGGACTACCCTGGAATGTCAAGCCATGACCGGTTCCAGCTAGAACCCGTAAGCGGAAGTGTCGACCACATCGACCAAGCTTCCCCAGCAGGCAACCACCAGTCATCATCACACACCTTGGGGAGCGCGCCGTAGCACAGCCCTCCCATGACTCTGGGTTTCGGGGATAAACGGTGGGTAAATCCTCCACCCCCCTAATGGAACAAGGGACTATGTCTACTCGACATAACAACAGCGTGGCACTTGTACTCGGTCTGTCATCGTATAACCAATCTGGGAGGTTGAGTTTTCCTGGAACTCTACCCCACCCATGTCATAACACAGATCATAATAAACATCATAATAACCATATGAAAGTAATTAATGCATCATTCGCATACCATTTTATCATTAGAAGTCCATGTCCCCGAGGTCCTCCCACCTCGTAGGATCTAGCTATCACTTAGCCGTTTCAACCTGTAAGTTAGTCCTCGACATACAATATAGGATATCGTGCATAATCCTCGATATGTACACATATATCTCATCATAATATGACAACAATAAACTCATTCATTTGCCATGCACCTGGCATAACATTCATTATTTCAACATATATCTGTAACGGTATCCACGTACCCATCATTCAGTAATTTCCATATATTTGACATAATTAACACATGATACATATCTATACATGACTACCGACCATAATACTATCATCACACACACACATATATATATCGGCAAAATAATAGAACCATATGTCCACAGTGTCGTCAAACCGACGAGGTCTCACAATCAAACAAATACAACATATAATAGTAGTTCAGGTAGAAATGTCAAAACGGGATGTTACATATTCCCTATCACAGAGGCATGGAATTCTACATAAGTAGAGATGTTTGTTGTCACTTGCTTTTTCATGTCCTCCCCATTGTCCAGAAACAACTCTCCCCTTGTAGCACGTTGTAGTTGGGATTTCTTGGAACATTGAGTATAATTGATGAGGAATGGTATCATGAGAGTAAATGGGGTATTTGTGGCTTCAATTGTAGTCATACCACTTTCCTACATTAGAAAAATGCATCCTTGAAACACATGTACATTGATGGTGTCCATGGGGAAGTATGCATTCATTGTAGTCGCACCTTGATCAAACACATTGGATATGAAGACCCCTTTTCCCAATAGCTATTGAGTACTTATATTTAATGTCATGGGATCCTTGGGAAATGTGAAGAACATAGGCCTGAAAATAGGATCCCCTCTCACATGGGCTTCAAATGATAGTGTATATAGATATGGAAGCAATATGTACCTCAATGCCAATTCCTTCTTCGTGCACACTGAGACTGAATCCCATATGTATATCTCATGCCTAATGGTGCCATTATTAGAATGTTGTCTTGAGAATGGATAAAATGCACCCAACTAGATCCACCTATTGCATAGTTCCTCTATTGTGTCCTATAAGAAGCCACATATGCCTGCACTCACCATGGGGATCCCGAAAAGCCCGAAATCAAGTATGGAGGGGATGGAGTATTTCAAGGCATCAAAGGTTGTAGCATTGTCTCATGTCAAGTGGGCTGCATAGATACCCGATCCTACAAATGTAGAACTGGTTAGAATGAAGGCCTTTTTTTAGTGACAGACGTGAGGGCCTTGTGGCCATGGCCTCATAGAGGCCATGGAGATTGCGGGCATTGTATTCTACAACACCATTGTAGTGAACAACACTATGTGTAATGGTTTTGTTCTGGATATGCCTATGGATGCCATATTTAATGATTTTGTATGGTGGGCCTTCCCATCTTGTTGTATTCGAGGAGGCATTGTAGACAAAGCAACAGTCTGTCACTGGTTTTCCTTTCACAAGACAGGTTCCATATTTTGGTAGAGAACCTTTTGTGCCACTGAAAAATCTTGGCACTTCATTCATGTTATCCATATGCCATCAAAGGGAACAATTTGAAAGAATTGGGAGATCTCGTATGTCCAAAATTGTTGAGTTTTTTGGATTCATAAAGTCATGAAAGTATACCGGTCCAGACTAAACTTGGGCAAGGTAAGGATTTCCACCTTGCTTGGTGAATATATATTCTTTCATTGCTCGGTGAAATGTGTCATAATCATGATCAATTTTAATCCCTACGAGAAGGTTAGGATATCCGTAACTAAAAACGAAGCAAAGCATAGATAACGTATACTCTAAAGTGATGGCTAAAAATGTAGAATATATTATTGCATAATATAATTCCATGAGGTGCTCACATAATAACTAATTACTTATCACAGAGGTCCTTGATCAACAAGCTCAACCAGAAAATTCTAGATAAGACATTTGTTATGTCGTAGTACAATTATCAGGATTTAGTGTACAAGAACTAAATAACTTGAAATATGTTGATGTATTTGTAACTTCGGAGTGTTTTCATCTATGTATCTTATGTATTGTAACCCGATGTTTATTCCGGGATGTATCTATAATGTAATTGAGTCATGTTGTCTTGCCCCGATGTTCCGATTAGGAGGATCAATAATGTAAACAAGTCATGTCAAGTCATTGTGGGTAACCCTCCGATTGTCCACGGGTTAAAGTCCCCGCAGTTCTAGGGCACTAGGGTTATTAGACTCTCCTAGTAGAGGTCGGCCCTGGTAGGGTTTTAGTCATGTCGGGATTAGTATAAATACAGAACTAGAGTCTCTATTTATCACACAACTCATACACACTCAAGTGTAGCGCATAGTTGAGGAAGGAGAAGACACCGGGGCTAGACAAGAAGAAGATTACTGCTGTCGGGAGATCACTTACTATTTTGGGCTTTTACTATTTTGGTGTTGATTCTATCTCTGAGGAAGTTGCGGGGTTTTCTCCATTTATGGTTTCCCCGATGAAAAACACTGTGTTCATTGTCTCTTGTGTTTGATTGTTGTACTTGTTAGTCTCTCAGTTAAAGATCCTAATAATGCTAGCTTAATGTTGAAAAACTAACATTGTATCAGAGCTAACCTAAGAAGAAGACACTGTGCAGCTACGGGAACTAGGGCTTCATAGTTTGTGGATCTTCCTCCACATATTTTCAGCAAAAGTAAGGTGGAATGACTCTCCTCCTTAGGTGCTTTCTTTCGAAGTAGAATCCAATTCTGAGGTTTTTTTCAGTTTTGGACCCGACACTACTGCCAGAAATTAGGGATTTTCACAGAAGAGGAATTTTTTAGTGAGCCCAGGCCTAGATTGATCTCCTCCCCAAAATTGAAGTTAGGGACAAATTTCAATACATTTGGGTGGATAGATCTCCGGAAAAGCAAAACCCTAATTTGCTCCTAAACCAGCTCTACAGGATTTCAGCGCAAGTTTCAGACTCGACATCTTGACCTGGTAAGATCTAAAATATTTTGTATTTCCATTTGAGGTTCTCAGTTAAGATGTCTCATCATACCAAGCTTGATGAAAAGCTTGAGGGAGCTGATAACTTCCGAGCCTGGAAGTATAGGATCTCCCTGGTCCTGGAAGAGAATGAGTTAGACTCCTACATCCATGAGGAGGTTCCAGTTCCAAAGGGAGATGAGGCAAAGGCCTTACATAAGAAGAAGATGGTTATGGCAAAGAGGATCATTGCTGATTCTATCAAGGATCACCTTATACCTCAGGTGTCCTCTCTCAAGACACCTAAAGCTATGTTTGATGCCCTAACCAAGTTGTTTGAAGGGAAGAACATAAACCAAAAGATGACTCTGAGAAATCAACTGAAGAATGTGAAGATTCAGAACACAGAGACTATCCAATCCTACTTTGCAAGGGTTTCTCAGATCAAGGAACAATTAGAAGCTGTAGATGAAGAAGTGGAGAATACAGAGATTGTGATGACAACACTGAATGGCCTTCCTAGGTCATGGGATTCTTTCATCCAAGGAATCTGTGCTAGAAATAAGTTAGTCAAATTCAATAGACTATGGGAAGAATGTTCTCAAGAAGAAGCATGGATAGCAGCTCAAGAAGAGAAGATGGGAAGTGAAGATCAAGCTCTGACAGTTCACTCTAAGAAAGGCAGAAGAAAACCTCATCACTTCAAAGGTAAGAATCCTCATCATAGAGATAACAATAGAAAGGACCCATCTAGATTAAGATGTTATACATGTGATGAAATAGGACACTTTGCAAAAGACCGTCCTAAGAACAAGGTCCACTCTCATAAGAAGAAGGGGAACAAAAGAAGACATCATGCTCATGCTACAGAGGATGATGAACCATCCAAGAAAAGAACCAGATATGAAAGTGAAGATTCTTCAAGCAAGGATGAATATGTTTTGATTTCCGCTCTCACAGGTAACATTACTCATGGTAGTGATGATTGGCTTATAGACAGTGGGGCTTCCAAACATATGACTGGATTCAAGGAATCCTTTGTAAGACTGTCAAAACATGAATCACCTCACAAGGTGAAACTAGGAGATGACTACCAATATCCAATAAAAGGTAGTGGGGAATCTTCCTATAAACTAGACTCTGGAAATTCTCTAACATTGAAAGAAGTATTGTTTGTGCCAGGACTCAAGAAGAACCTTCTCTCCATATCAGCATTGGATGCAAAAGGAATGAGGGTTGCATTCATAGATGGTCAAGTCATCATGTGGCCAAGAGGTAAGACTATCAATGATGTAGTGGTGATTGGAGAACAAGAAGGAGGTTTGTACAAATTGAAGGGCCATCCAGAACAAGCCTTGATCCATGACATAGTAGAGCCAAATGAGCTTTGGCATAGAAGGCTTGCATGTGCATTACAGAGCACTACCTATTGCAAGCAAAGCTGTTGAAGGTCTTCCAGAATTCCAAGCAAAACATGATGGGATCTGTAAAGGATGTGCAAAAGGAAATAATACAAAGAAGACATTTCCTAGCAGCGAAAGAAAAGCCAAAGGAATCCTAGAAATCATCCACTCTGATGTATGCGGTCCTATGTCATCAAACTCACTAAGCGGGTATGTATACTATGTTTCTTTTATTGATGATTTTTCTAGGAAGACATGGGTTTACTTCATGAAGAACAAAGACGAAGTATTCAGCAAATTCAAGGAATTCAAAATCCTTGATCAAGAACCACACTAAAAAGAAGATCAATACTTTTCAATCAGATAATGGCGGAGAATTCACTTCGAATGAATTCAAAGAGCTATGCAAAGAATCAGGGATTAAGAGGAAGTTGTCCACTCCTTATAATCCACAACAGAATGGGATTGCGGAATGAAAGAACAGAAATATCATGGAAGCTGCAAGAGCCATGCTTCATGATCAAGATATTCCTATGCATCTTTGGGCCGAAGCTGCAAGAACAGTTATGTATGTACAGAACCATACTCCACATAGAGTACTTGAGAACAAGACTCCTGAAGAAGTCTTCTCCGGTAAGAAACCAGAAGTTAGCCATCTCAGAATATTCGGTTGTCTTGTGTACATACACATTCCAAAAGAGAAGAGAATAAAATTAGATCCTTCAGGAAAGAAGGGTATATTTGTGGGATAATCTGAAAGCTTGAAGGCTTACAGAATATATTTTTCAGGGTACAAGAAGATTGACATCAGCAGGGATGTGACATTTGATGAAGACACAGCTTACAACAAATCTAGAAAGAGACCTGATGAAGAACCTGAAGAAGCAGAAGCAGAAGCACCCAGAATTCATGATACGACCATGAATGAAGAAGCTCAAGAAGAAGATCGAGAATTTGAAGAACCACAAAGACCTGTAGATCCACCTCTGGAGAAGAATCCTCATAAGAAGAAACCTGTTTGGGTACGAGAACTTATCCAAGGTGTGGAAAGATATGGGGCTCCAGAAGAGAATCACAGAGAAAGAAAGAGAACCAGATCCTGCTCCAGGTATGTAGCTTTACTATGTGATTTCATTGATAAAGAACCTTCCAGTTACGAAGAAGCGGCAGAACAGAAAGAATGGAAGGATGCTATGATCGAAGAATACCAATCGATCATGAAGAATGATGTTTGGGATGTTGTCCCAAGACCAGAAGGGAAGTCAGTTGTAACTTCCAAATGGATCTACAAGATCAAGCATGCTGCAGACGGTAGAATTGAAAAATATAAAGCAATATTTGTGGCACGGGGTTTCTCTCAGAAAGAAGGAATAGATTATGAAGAAACCTTTGCACCTGTAGCTAGATACACTTCCATCAAATTGGTACTTGCTCTGGCTGCAGTAATGAAATGGAAGATACACCAGATGGATGTCAAGATTGCTTTCTTGAATGGTGTAGTGGAAGAGGAAGTGTATGTAGAGCAGCCACTTGGTTTTGAGACTCATGACAGGGAGTCTCATGTGTGCAGATTGAAGAAAGCCATGTATGGTTTGAAACAGGCACCCATGACCTGGTACAGCAGAATTGACAACTTTCTATCCAGTTTGGGCTTTACCAAGAGTAAAGCAGATTCCAACCTTTACTACAAGGTTGAAGATGGCAACCCAGTGATGCTTCTACTATATGTAGATGATCTATTTGTAATAGGTACGAATGGGTTGATTGCTGATACGAAGAGAAAGCTTGCTGCTGAGTTCGAAATGAAGGACTTGGGGATGATGCATTACATTCTAGGTATGGAGGTGTGGCAGAGTACAGATGGAATCTTCCTTGGACAAGGGAAGTATGCAGTAGAGATCCTGAAGAGGTTTGGGATGATGGACTGCAAGGCTATGGCCACACCTATGGCATCAAACCTGAAGCTATTGAGCGATGCTTCATTAGAGTCGGTTGATGCTACGATGTATTGTCAGATGATTGGGTCATTGATGTACCTGGCGAACACAAGACCAGACATTTGCTTTGTTGTGAACACCTTGAGCCAATTCTTGACAGATCCGAGAAATGTTCACTTGATTGTTGCAAAGCATATTCCGAGGTACCTGACAGGTATAGTTGATTATGGGCTCAAGTACAATGCAAATCAGAAGATTAACTTGGAGGGTTATGTTGATTCAGATTGGGCAGGAGGTGCCATCGATAGGAAGAGCACTTCAAGGTGTTGCTTCAATATGGGATCAGGGGTGATCTCTTGGTTTAGCAGGAAGCAATCCTGTGTGGCACTGAGTACAGCTGAAGCAGAGTATGTCACAACTTGTTCAGCTAGTTGTGAGGCAGTATGGCTACAGAAGCTACTGTCTGATTTATTTGATCTCCAGTTGGATGCTACTTGTATACATTGTGACAACCAGAGTTGCGTAAAGTTGTCAAAGAATCCAGTGTTCCATGACAAGTGGAAGCATATCGAGATCAAGTACCACTATATTAGGGATATGGTGTAGAGGGGAGCAGTGAAGCTCCAGTATGTTGCGACGGAGGAACAGATAGCTGATGTCTTAACAAAGCCATTGGCTAGGGTGAAGTTCGAGTACTTCAGGGAGAAGCTTGGTGTTCTCCAGATCAAGATTTCCTCCAAGGGAAAGTGATGAGTCCCATAGCCTTTCTGTCATGGTGAGAGGATTGGTTCCTTCCATGGTCAGATGTAAGGGCTAAGACATTCTGTCATGGTGAGAGGATTGGTTCCTTCCATGTTAGATATGAGTGCTGAGCTCCATATCCATTCTGACGAGTAGGTCTGATAAAAGGGATGAACCATTCTGTCATGGTGAGAGGATTGCTTCCTTCCATGTCAGATATGAGTGCTGGCCATTCTGTCGAGTAGGACAGATGTAAGGGCAATTGCCATTCTTTGAATGGAGCTACCTGGTGAGGTACCAAGAAAACTCAGTCTAGGACTGAGAAGCCATTTTGATGTGATAGAGGGATGTGTTCCCACTTAATCAGATGTAAGGGATGAACTATTCTGTCATGGCTAAAGGATTAAGTTCCTTCCATGTTAGATGTGAGTGTTGGCCATTCCAACGAGCAGGTCGGATGTAAGGGCAACTGCCATTCTCTAGGAGAATGGAGGCACCTGGTCAGTTACCAGGTAGCTCAGTTGAGGAGGACTGGGGGCCATTCTGATATGATTGTAGGATTGGTTCCTACAAGATCAGATGTGAGTGTAGAGCCCTTCCATCATTGTGAGCATGATGTGTTCCCGCCTGGATGGATGTAAGTGCAGAGCCCTTCCATCATTGTGAGAAGGATGTGTTCCCTCCTGGATGGATGTAAGTGCAGAGCCTTTTCATCATTGTGAGCAGGATGTGTTCCCACCTGGATGAATGTAAGTGCAGAAATCTTTCATCATTGTGAGCAAGATGTGTTCCAGCTTGGATGAGAGTCTTTCATCATTGTGAGCAGGATGTGGTTCCGGCCTGGGTGGAAGAACAGAGTTCTTCCATCATTGTGAGTAGGATGTGGTTTCGGCCTAGATGAAAGTGAGGAAATCTTCCATCATTATGAGCAGGATGTGTTCCGACCTGGATGGAAGTGTAGAACTCTTCCATCATTGTGAGCAGGATGTGTTCCAGCCTGGATGGATGTGAGTACTGTGCCTTTCTGACGAGTAGGTTAGATATAAGTGTTGAAGAAGACCAACATGGGGGCTAGGCCTACAACCAACATGAAAAAGGGCTGGCTCTATAGAACTTCCTGTGACGAGAAGAATCATGAGATAGCACCAGTGATGATCCTGATCCAGTGATGATCCAGATCCAGTGATGATGATCCAACAGTGATGATCCAGATCCAGTGATGATCCAGATCCAGTGATGATCCAGATTAAGTAATGATCCAGATCCAGTGATGATGATCCAGATTGAGTGATGATCCAGATCCAGTGATGATGCCCAGTGATGATCCAGATCCAGTGATGATGCCCAGTGATGATCCAGATCGAGTAATGATCCAGATCCAGTGATGATGATCCAGATCGAGTGATGATCCAGATCCAGTGATGATGATCTAGATCGAGTGATGATCCAGATCCAGTGATGATGTCCCATGATGATCCAGATCGAGAGATGATCTAGTTTCAAAGGTGAAGATGACTTAAAGATAAATATGACTTGAAGACGAAGATGACTTGAAGACTCAGAAGACTTGAGATTCAGATGACGAGATGATCCAGCTGATACAGAGAAGAAGACCAGTATTGAAAATTGTGTTGAAAGAATACCTTCCTAGTTAAGAGGGAGTGTTGATGTATTTGTAACTTTGGAATGTATTCATCTATGTATCTTATGTATTGTAACCCGATGTTTATTCCGGGATGTATCTATAATGTAATTGAGTCATGTTGTCATGCCACGATGTTTCGATCAAGAGGATCAATAATGTAAACAAGTCATGTCAAGTCATTGTGGGTAACTCTTCGATTGTGTAAGGGTTAAAGTCCTCACAGTTTCGGGGCACTAGGGTTATTAGACTCTCCTAGTAGAGGTCGGCCCTGGTAGGGTTTTAGTCATGTCAGTATTAGTATAAATAGAGAACTGGAGTCTCTATTTATCACACAACTCATACACACTCAAGTGTAGCGCATAGTTGAGGAAGGAGAAGACACTGGGGCTAGATAAGAAGAATATTATTGCTGTCGGGAGATCACTTACTATTTTGGTGCTAATTCTATCTCTGAGGAAGTTGCGGGGTTTTCTCCATTTATGGTTTCCCCGAGGAAAAACACTGTGTTCATTGTCTCTTGTGTTTGATTGTTGTACTTGTTATTCTCTCAGTTAAAGATCCTAATAATGCTAGCTTAATGTTGAAAAACTAACAAAATAACAACATAATTTTAGGATGCAAAAGAAGTATGTGGGGTCTTAATATATAATATTGACATCATATTTTTTTATGTTCCATCTTTGGTTGACTTGCTTTTTCTTTGGTATTAATTTTTTTTTCTTTTTGAAACACATTTCCTCTGGCCTAAAGATGTCCTTCATGTGTTTAACTATGGCTCTCATCCATGAGAGCTTAACACTTTCTCAAAAATTGCCATAGTTTTAAGAATACTTGAAACATCAGATTTTGAATATATAAAGAGCATTTTTTTTGAAAATTTAGAGGTAATATCTTGTTCTATAATTTAAAAAATCAGCAACAATTTATTTTTACAGAATTTTGTAAACTTTCACAGGAAGTAACAACGCCCATTATATTTTGGATTAAAGCTTTCTGGAAATTTTGCAGGTCTTCATCATCAACATGGTTTCTTTCCCCGATGATGAGTAATAGTATTACCAATTTTTTTGGTAACTCCTTGTAATCAGGTTTCCTTCATCTGGTAATATTATCACCCATCATCAAGAAACCTCTTGATGATGGATTATAATATTCTGGTTTCTTGATGATGGGGTATAATATTACCAGATGAAGGAAGCCATATTAATGACTAAAATTTCCACATAACGTTAATCGAAGAGTATGACAAACATGTAAAATACTATATTCTTGAATAGTCCCCTAGGTGAATGAATAACTGATCCCAGATTCTATAACTTTAGAATCATTTCACTACCTAGATCAATGATTAACACATGTCTTTGGCCGAATGCATGGAGATGATCCAGGAAAAACTACATCTTAGTTGTTGGATAGTTTCCATAATCCAAAGTAAAATTCTTAAAGTCCTCCATGTAGTGAATATCATTCCATATAATATATAGAGGAATACCTTTTTGTCTGTAACCAGCCACAATTGATTGTAGATCCGAGACATCCTTGTAGCCCCATCAACAGTAATGGAATCCTTCCAAACATTGTTGAATCAGAACAATACTTCATTATTCTTACATAAATCCAAAAATTCTTATTCTTATTTAAAAAAAAATGTAAACTTCAGTTGTATTCCAACTCTCATGCCTCATATGGAAAAGTAATACAAACCATAAACATTGTTTCTAAAACAAATTAAAACCTTTATCTAATCAAGATCCTGCCCATCTTTTTCATTGCCAGTGAAAAGCTTTCTTTGTCTGTAATTTGAGCAGAGATTGCCATATTAGGACCATTACCAAATTGGAGCATGTGCATCCAAATTAATTGGGAACAAGATGATATAGATTGGAGTGACTATGTAGGTTGTTTATTGTCTGATCACACCTCTCCATATAAATGCATTGCCTGAATACATGGCCTAGAAATTACTCATGAATAGAATCATCTACCTATCGTCTGATGGTAATGTATAGGATCTTGCAACCAAACCTCAACTGCTTCTAGGACTTTCAAAGTCCAAAAACACATAAATGCTCATGATATTTGTCTATGTTGGGAAGAATAATTTGCATATTTAATCTTTGGTATGAATATTGCATCAACAGAGGAAATGTTCACCATACAACTCTAGGTGTAAGAGATGTGTCTTATGTGTTAAGCAAAAACTACATAAATCAAATTTGTCCCACATAAAGTCCCACTGCATAAAGTCCAACATAAAAAATTATGCAAAGGCCTTTTTTCGATTGCCTTGATACCTAATAAATTCCAAATTAGATGAATCTATGATAATGTAAATAGTATAATGTACTCTCTTTTGTTGTTCAGCAATGCAATATAAAAAACCCATTTCTTAAAATGATTTAAATTTTAAATAGTCAAACCTTGAGCTAGACATTAGAATTAACAATGGAATATATTAGTAATGGAGTTGCAATTCTAAATAATCCCTATAGGTTTGTCTAATCGTTTGTTTTTGCTTACGAAATTTATTTACCAAATCTTTCCAAGTATTTCTTTTTGCCTATTTCCTTTATAACCTTTAGGTGTCCTTGTATGTATTCCTTTTATTGATAAGTCTAGGTTTGGCTCTTATTAATATTTAACTATTTATAATAGTCTTCATTATGATAATTCATTTAATTTTTAGTTTTATGTTGAATTAATTATCCAAAATGTAAGACAACTATGAATTGCAACATTCCGATAGAGGGTTATTATGAAATTGCATGTGTCAGCGTTGTGGGAATGGAAAGAAGGATAGATTTTAATGCTACGACTAAATTATTAATCATGAAAGAATACAATATTTGGAGGTGAAGCCCATTTTTTCTACATATCCATTGGACCTCTGTTTGAAATAATTTGAGGTGACAACACTACAACCATATGCTGGCATTACTATCCTTAATGGGGTTTCATTCCTGAAATTCTGGATTGATTGCATGTAATACGTTTAACACCTGGAATGTGTATTCTACTAAGGTATGCTGAGAATTTATGATTTATCTAATAGTCATAGCCAAGTTTGTATGTTGAATTTATAGCTAGCAGGATGAAGAAGATGAGTGGAAAACCACATAGGTTCAAACCTGTTGATACTCACTAGGATGAGAGCATCCACATTGCACACAATTGTTAAAGGATGTAGGTTGGTTTACTTTCTTCGAAAATATCAAGGGTTATAACATTGAGGTTTCTCAAGGATTTGATAGGAAATTTACGGGCACACAAGTTGATTTTACCAGTCTTATTTTTGAGGTTTCTAAGACTTCAATTGGAGAAGAAACATGATTGTCTATAGAGGGTGATAAATGGTTTAAAAAAAATCCCTTTTGAAGTGGATCTAAACTTGTTCCTTTTACCCATGCATGAAACCCTAAACTAGATTAAAGGGATCCACCTGAATTCATTAAAGGAAGACTGGAGACAAGTTTTAAGTATCATTCAAAGGTATGTGACTTGTGAAGGTAGATTCGCCACATTATACATGTATCATTTGTGTTCCTCCTTCATGTCACAAGAACATTATAACTAAGCCTATCATTTTATCTGCTCAAAAGCTTATCTAAGATGGCGACAAGAGTGATAAATCACCCAAATCATACATATCATAGCATTTTGCACCATGGTTTAATTAATTTATTGGTTCTAAATGAATTGAAGGAAAATAGCTGGACTTGGATACATTTTCTCTTTTGGTCGGGCTTTTAGGTAGAAAAATATGAAGTTGCAGAAGAAAAAAATGATGGAAAGAAAAAGGAGGTCTTTCCTTTAGAATTACATGAAACCATAATAAAATATTGGTTAATGTAAGAAATATTAAAATGATCCATACATTTATAAAACCAATCAATATAAAGACATATATAATGAAAAACTTACCAATGGACGATAGTCATGTCCCCCTTTAGCATGTCCATATTCCCTACAATGTCTTTTGGTTGTCGTGATCTTTATTATTCTCCTTTTAAAGCCCTAGCATTGACTGCATGGACAATAACATTTCCCATCACCCTTTCTTTTTAGTCCATCCCACAATCTAGCAAGCAATTCATGATTTTTATCGTGTGGATCAAGAATATTGTTATGTTCTGACATTTTTTGATACCAAGCTTGAGCGATGAATATCAATCTAATAAAATCAAGATCCACAATTCACTATTTTTAATCATAGTAACAATTGAAATAATTATGTCTTTTTGTATGTAAAAGAATCCGTGCAAAGATTATAAATTCCACAAAGTGTCGCTTGTATAACAAACACGTTGGAATATTCCTACTATATAGTTTCTAAAAATAATTTATTGTCGGATATCCGACGACATAAGCATAGTTACCGTTGTAATATTGGCATTATATTTTTGACGACAGAAGTCGAATATCTGATGGTTGTATCGAATACCGATGGCTGTCATCGATTATTCGATGGTCGTCAGAAATCCAACAAAAACTGGAGTAAATTAAAAAAAAGAAGAAAAAAATTGTAATTACAAAGGTGAAATCCGATGTCAGGGTCAATTTCGTCGGATTTCAGGTTTAAATCTTGTTCTGTGTAATGGGTGACCCCCATACACCTGGGGAGGCAGGTAGCCTCCAAACAAAAGGATGCCAAATGACGGGAGAACAATGTAACTAAAGGTATCGTACCTTCCTAAGGGCCCACTTGAAATATGGGGAGGATTTGTCATGAGAAATGCATTTGACAGAATAGTTGTAGTGGTCGATGGAATGAAAGAAGGGATGTTAAGTCATAGACCCAACATTTAAATATCCACCACTACCCCAAACAGGATGAACACTGGTGTGAGGACCGGACGAAGGGGTCGGCCACCCCCAAACAAATGAAGTAGAACAAGGAATATGGCCACCTCTGAATTGATATGTATTGAAAGTGGTGTTGGTGTTAATTTATTTGTAACTTCGGAATATATTATGAGGTATACTATTATTGTATGTTGTTGTAACCCCATATGAGATGTGTTTTCCTCCTTTCAAGATGTCATTGTTGTGTATGGACCTTGAGGTACAGCCTCCATTGTAAGTCGGGGAAATAGTCCCCAATGTAAGATCATGTAATGTATTTTTGGAGTCTCTCTAGGAGAAGTCAGCCCTGTTAGGGTAAGAGGTCAGTCCAGTCATGTGTTAGGTCAGTCACTTGAAAGGTATAAATAGGGAGGCACCCTCCCTCATTTATACACACTTGCACTCACTCAAGTTCACATGAGTAGAGAGAGAAAGATAAGGAGGAGAGATAGATGGTTGCATAATACTTCTTATTATTGTGTTTGTTCATCTTATGATACAGTCTTTGAGACTGAACTATTCCGGGAAAGTTTACGGGGTTTTATCCTTTATGGTTTCCCCAATGAAAATCTTTGTGTCTTATGTGTCTGCTTTATCTTATGAATTTTCTTGTACTTGTTATTCCTTCAGACAAATATCCTAATCAAGTAAATTAGATTAAAATAGTAACATGGTATCAGAGCTTCTATGAAAGAAAACACTACGCAACAATGGAAACTAGGCCTTCCTAGTTCAGGTCTTCTCTCCATATATCATCAATAAAAGAGGGCTAGGATAACTCCTCTCAGTAGGGTGCATATTTTGGTGGAAGTAGTTTAAGATTTGAAGAAGTTTAATTTTTGACCCTGACACTAGTGTCGGGAAAAACTAGGGCATCAAGTTTTAGAGGCTTCCCACCTCAGTATTCAGAAAATGAACTAGATGAGCAACTCTCCTCAAGGAGACACGTCTTTCTATCCAAATAGAAATCCCAAAATCCAATTTTGGAAAATTAGGGTTTGTCTAACAAACCCTTGGTCAACCAGCTCTGCAATCAAGTCGAACACCTCAAATCGGTAAGGTCTAAATCTTTTCTATTTCCATTTGAGGTTCTCATTTGAAAATATGACTCGTTATACTCATCTTGAGTACAAGCTTGGAGGAGCTGATAACTTCTAAGCATGAAAGTATAGAATCTCCCTAATCCTTGAAGAAAATTATCTGGATCAATACATCAATGGCAAGGTTCTAGAACTAGAGGGAGATGAGGTTAAGGCTATTCATAAGAACTTGGTTTTAAGAGAATCATTGCATATTGAATTAAGGATTAGCTCATATCCCATGTGTCATCATTCAATACACCGAAGGAAGTATTTGATTCTTTGACAAAGATGTTCGAAGGAAAGAACATCAACCAGAAGATGGCATTGAGGAACCGACTAAAGAATGTGAAGATACAAAACTCAAAGACTATACAGTCCTACTTCACAAGGGTTGCTCAAATCAAGGAACAAATTGAAGCATTTGAATAAAATGTAGCAGAAGGAGAGATTGTGATGACCACCTTGAATGGCCTCCCAAGATCATGGGATTCTTTCAATCAAGGAATTTGTGTAAGAAGGAAACTGATCTCTTTCAGCTGACTTCGAGAAGAATGCACACAAGAAGAAGCTCGACTCATAACAAGAGAAGAGAAGATGGGAGCAAATGAAGATCAAGCTCTCACCATTCACACGAGGAAGAAATTCAAGAAGAAGGAGAACTACCATCACAACAAGAAGAAGGATAAGAAACAAAAGAAATTCAGAAAATATCCTTCTAACATTTGATGCTATACTTGTGATGAAAGGGGACACGTTGCAAGAGACTATCCCAATAGGAAGAAGAGACATCATGCTCATACCATCCAAGATGTTGAATCAACAAACAAAAGATTCAGAAGAGAGAAGGATGATTCAAATGAAGAGTATGTGCCAATATCATCACTTACAAGCATCGTCTCACATGGAAGCAGTGATTGGATTGTGCATAGTGGGGCATCTAAACACATGAATAGATATAAAGAATCATTTGTTAACATGTCTAAGCACGAGTCACCTCACAAGGTGAAACTTGGGGGATGATTATCAATACCCCATAAAAGGGAGTGAAGAAGTTTCATACAAGATAGTCTCCGAGATAATCCTTAAAGAAGAAGGATGTGCTATATGTTGGAGGATTGAAGAAGAATATCCTTTCCATCTCTGCACTAGATGCAAAGGGAATGAGAGTTGCATTTGTCGATGGCCAAGTCGTAATGTGGCCTAAAGGAAAGACAATTGATGATGCAACAATGATTGGAGAACAAGACTGTGGCTTGTACAAGCTAAAGGGACAACTTGAACAGGCATTGGTTCATGAGTCAATAGAACCAAGTGAACTATGGCACTGAAGGCCTGCAGACACAAAATACATAGCACTACTGATTACATGCAAAGAAGTCTTAAGAATTCCAAATATCTAGGCAAAACATGAAGGCATTTGCAAGGGATGTGCACAATGGAAGAATTCAAAGAAGACATTTCCCAACAGTGAAAGTAAGGCTAAAGGAATACTGGAGGTAGTACACTAAGATGTATGTAAACCCATGTATTCTAGGTCATTAAGTGGGTATGTGTACTATGTTTCTGTTATAGATGAATTCTCACGTAAGACTTGGATATATTTCTTGAAATGGAAGAATGAAGTATCCAGCAAGTTCAAGGAATAAATATCCTTGGTCAAGAACCACACTGAAAGGAAGATCAAGACTCTGCTATCAGATAATGGTAGAGAGTTCACCTCTGGAGAATTCAAGGAACTCTGTAGAGAGTCTGGGATTAAGAGGGAGTTGAGCACTCCATACAATCCTCAGCATAATGGTGTTGCAGAATGAAAGAACCACAACATAATGGAAACAACGAAAGCAATGCTTCATGACCTGGATCTTCCAATGCACATTTGGGTGGAGGAAACAAGAACAATTGTGTATGTACAGAACCGTACTCCTCATCGAGTACTTGACAACAAGACTCTTAAAGAGGCTTTCCTAGGGGGAAACTAGAAGTCACCCATCTTAGAATATTTGGTTACTCGGTGTACATACATATCCCAAAGGAGAAGATGACCAAGCTCGATCCTTCTGGGAGGAAGGGAATATTCGTATGACACAATGATACATCAAAGGCCTACCGAATATACTTCCAAGGATTCAAGAGGATCAAGATCAACATAGATGTAACCTTTGATGAAGACTCGACATTCTCTAGATCTAGGAGGCTACCTACTGAAGAGGTCGAGGAACTTGAAGGAACGAGAATCCGAGGTACGAAAAATTGTAGAAGCAATTCCAGAATACCATGAAGATCATGACATGGAAGAACCACAAGAGCCTGTAGAGACACTTCACGAGAAGGCCTCCATAAGAGGAAACTAGCATGGGCATGTGAACTCATACAAGAAGCATAAAGCTATGGTGCTCCATAAGGAATGCATAGATAGAGAAAAAGGGAAAAGCCCTACAACAACTATGTGGCCCTATTGTGTGACATCATTGACAAGGAAGCTTCCACCTATGAAGAGTCTACAGAAAAGAAAGAATGGAAGGATGCCATGATCGAGGAGTATCAGTCGATTATGAAGAATGATGTCTGGGAGATAGTTTTGAGACTGGAAAGGAATTCCATCATGACTTTGAAGTGGATCTGCAAGATCAAGCATGCTGCAGATGGTAGCATCGAGAAATACAAGGCAAGATATATAGCATGAGGCTTCTCATAGAAAGAAGTCATAGAATACGAGGATACATTTGCACTAGTATTGAGGTACACTTCCATTAGATCTATACTTGCATTGGTTCCAGTTATGAGATGGAAGATACACCCGATGGATGTCAAGACATCATTCTTGAATGGTGTAGTTGAGGAGGAAGTGTACGTAGAATAACCACTGGGATTCGAGACGCATGACAGGTAGACTCATGTGTGCAAATTGAATAAGGCATTGTATGGGTTGAAAAAAGCACCTAGGACATGGTATGATAGGACAAATGGATTCCTGATGAGCTTGGGATTTACTAAAAGTAAAGTGGATGCCAACCTTTAATTCAAGGTTGAGGGCGGAAGACCGGTGATGCTCCTACTATATGTCGATGACTTGTTCCTAGCAGGAGAGGATGAATTCATTATAGATGTAAAGGGGAGACTTTCTACTAATGTCAAAATGAAAGACCTAGGGACGATGCACTACTTCTTAGGCGTGGAGGTGTGGGAGAGTGCAGACAAGATTTTCCTTAGTCAAGGAAAGTATATAGTGGAGATTATGAAGAGATTTAGAATGTTGGATTGCAAGTGATAACCACACCTATGGCATCAAACTTGAAGCTTATGTGTGATGCTTCATCAAAGAGGTTTTATACCATGATGTATCAGTAGATGATTGGATCATTAATGTACCTGACGAATACGAGCACGGACATATATTTTACGGTGAACACACTGAGCTGAGTTCCTGACGGATCTGAGACATGTTCATTGGTTGCTGTAAGCAATATATTGTGTCACCTAAAAGGTACAGTGGATTATGGGCTCAAATATGATGTGAATCAGAAGATTAACCTACACAATTATGTAGATTTAGATTGTGCAGGTAGCACAACTGATAGGAAGAGAACTTCAGGTTGCTGCTTTAGTTTGGGATCAGGCATGATCTCCTAGTTTAGCAGGAAGTAGTCCTGTGTGGCGCTAAGTACAGTCGAGGAAAAGTATGTTTCCTCTTGCTTGACTAGTTCTGAGGCAGTATGACTGTGGAAGCTACTATCTGATTTGTTTGATCTCCACTTAGATGTGACTTGTATATTTTGCAACATCCAAAGTTGAATGAAGCTGTTGGAGAACCCAATGTTCCATGACAAGTCGAAGCACATTGAGATCAAATTCTACTATATTAAGGATATGGTGCAGAGAGGAGCAGTGAAGCTCCAGTACGTGGCAACATATGAGAAAATAATTGATGTGTTGACCAAGCCTTTAGCCATAGTGAAGTTCGAGTACTTCATAGAAAGAGTTGGTGTGATCTAGAACGACACCCCTTGAAAGAGGTAACGACGAGTTCTAGGATAGCTGGTGAAATAGGTTGTCAGAGTGTAAAACCATGGCAAAGGTCGTAGGTTGCTCAGACGTAATCAGTCCTGATGTGATTCTATGCTAGAAAGAGACTAGAAGACACAGATGCATGATATCACATATGGGAAATGAGACAGGTTGTCTGAGTGTAAATAAGAGCCCTAATGTGATGTTCAGGTTTCTCGGGCGTAATAAGTCATGTAGGTTGTTTGAGTGTAAATACGAGCCTTGGCATGATATGTAGGTTACTTAGATGTAATCAGCCATGAGATAGGTTATCTGAGTGTAAATATGAGCCCTGCCGTGATACATAGGTTACTCAAACATAATCAGTCCTGAGATGGGTTATCCAAATGTAAATAGGATCCCTGGTGTGGTACGCAGTTTATTCAGATGTAATAAGTCTCATGGGTTGTCTGAATGTAAATATGATACCTAGCTTGGTACGTAGGTTATTCAGACGTAGACAGTCCTGAAGGTTGTCTAAATGTAAAAGGGTTATGGACGCAGGTTGTTCAGATGTAATCAGTCCTTGTGTATATGTGTTCCCATGATGGAGATGACAAAGTCACAAGGAAGTTGGTGTGCACCTGGGAAATTCTCCTTTACAGGTAGAATGCAAGTTGACCGTAGAGAGACGTAATGCACTTGGTGTGCTCCTAGGAGGTTCTCACATAGTGGTAGATGTAAGATTGTGTTGGTGACATCATGACATGTTCCTATGTTGATAGAACACATGTGGTATGTATCTGTGGTGAGCTATGTGAAATCTGTGTGTTTTTTTGTTGTTGTGTGCAGAACAAAAGAGATGATCTGGATACGACAAGAAGAAGGTAGGGAACGCAGGTTATTGTAGTGTAAATTTAAAGAAGGTCTTGAACTGTACGTATGCGATGGCTTGCTCCAAGATGTGATGAAGAATTGGATGAGGACTAGGCCTACACCCAACATGTAAAAGAGATGGCTCTATAGAAACTTCCGATGATAGATAATACCATTCGATGAATGATAAGAATATGACTATGGAAACAACTATGATGACTCTGTGATGAAGACTTGACCAAATGTGTTGACTACTATGATATATATATAGATAGATAGATAGAGAGAGAGAGAGAGAGAGAGAGAGAGAGAGAGAGAGAGAGAGAGAGAGAGAGAGAGAGNTAAACTTCAGAAGATATTCTAATGTTTACTATTATTGTATGTTGTTGTACCCCCATCAGAGATGTGCTTGCCTCCTTTTGGGATGTCATTATTGTGTATGGACCTTGAGGTACAACCTTCATTGAAAGTCGGAGCAATAGTCCCTATTGTAACATCTTGTAATGTATTTTTGGAGTCTCTCTAGGAGAAGTCGGCCATGTCAGGGTAAGAGGTCAACCCCAGTCATGTGTTAGGTCAGTCACTTGAAAGGTATAAATAGGAATGTTCCCTCGCTCATTTATACACACTTGCACTCACTCAAGTTCGCATGAGTAGAGAGAGAAAGTCAAGGAGGAGAGATAGATAGTTGCGGAAGAATTCTTATGACTGGGTTTGTTCATCTTATGATACAATCTTTGTGACTGAACTATTCTGAAGAAGTTTGTGGGGTTTTCTCCTTTATGGTTTCCCCGATGAAAATCTTTATGTCTTGTGTATCTGCTTTATCTAATGAATCTTGTTGTACTTGTTATTCTTTCAAACAAATATCCTAATTAATTAAATTAGATTAAAACACTAACAAGGGACTGACATGCATCGCAGTGCAACACTAGGGTCCACACTATGACCTTGGATGGATGATGGAATGCTATCTAAAAAAATTGGAATGCCAAAAGTAAAAGGACTCGAATGGCTGAGTCTCAGTGCCCGACTCTCTCAAGGAAAAGTTTGGGATAAATCACATGAAGTCAAAAGAATTTATTCCTACAAGGTGGGAAGGACTAGCCATATGAGGGTCAGTATAGACCAGATTCCCAAGAATCCATAAAGAATACGAAGAAGGAGCCTGATGGAATATTCCTCCCAATGTGGATGAAAAGGATGGAGGGAACTTCAGAGTCTCATAAGTGGTACTCATTGTAGAAATTATACGGAGACCTCAATGGGAAAGAGGACACCTATAATGTCTAGCCCTCTTATAAAGAGGTTACGAAGGGTCAAAAGGCGGTAAACCTGCTAAATAATAGAATGGAGAAGTGCTAGAACTCGATCCATGATGACTCCATAGAAAAAGAGACCCAAATAATCGTGATCCCTAAGACAAAATAACGAACACAGAGCACACCCATAAATAAGCTAAGACAAATGCACACAAGAAAGTAATGAGTACAAATGAGCTCTCAAATGCCGAAGGTATGTCTCTCCTAGTAGAGGCCTGAGACTCTTATACACTATAATTGTAGGTGTGTAACCAATTATAGTGGCCCTCAACTTCAACACATAAAGTGACTTTACTACCCGACCCCTGTCTGGAAATGATACTCATAGAATAATCTCTGCAAGTACCCCCTGCGATACCTAGGAAAAGGTGACTCCCCAATAAGAGCAACTAAGGTGACCTAAATATAACCAATACCCAGGAGGACAGTCACATACAGGATCTACCATATGGCCAGGGTAACTAATCCCTAAGTTTGAAAGCACCAAAGGTAGCTCAAGAGCCTCAAGATACAAATAAGATACTCGAAATATCTTTGGTGCTCATTGAAGATAGTGGAGGTCTATCCCCACCATCAACATGCACACTACCTCATGATTAGCTCCTGTGTAAGAGGAGCTTCTTGAGAACACCAATTATAGCAAGGATTTAGTATCTCCCTGGTTAGACACCTAAATTGTTTTCATTTTATAGTCTTGGAGAGGTTTATTCACAAAATCCTATTCCAAGACTTTGAAACCTATGCTTGTTGGTGCACCCTATACAATACAAATTGTTTTAATGAATTTTAAACTAAGTGTTCATTTAAAGCGGTTGTGCTTACTCAAGGTATATGGTCGTAAAACTAGTGATGTTATGACTTAGCAATAAAAGAAAATATGCATACTTAAAAACAATGCCAAGTGCAATCTTGTTTTCCAAATGAAAAGATGTCATGCCACTAAATGAAATGTGCACCTTTCCGTTTCAAGTGCAAATACAATCTTTCCTAAATGAAATCCTAGACTAATTTCATTCTAAGCAAACCAATGCAAGTAATTACTTCCATGCAAATGAAAAATGCCAATGAATATGCACCGATGTAATTTTTTTTGTATTTTCAAAATAGATGAATGATAATGCAATAGAGAACCACTAAACTCTCATCCCTTGCAAAAATTATAAAGACGCAAGCCAAGCATGACACCGGGACTCAATGATTCATGCACTAAAATCAAAACAAGGAGAGAGAAAAAGATAAGAACAAATTTCCTAAGAAAAGTCAATAAAAAGAGGTTTCCAACAACAAAAGGAGCAGTCAAGAGACAACATAAGGACCTTGGAAGACCCAACAACACTCACAATCCACCCAATAATATCTCACCCCAAGATATCACTCAAAATGGGAGATGTACGTGACTTTTAGAGAACAACAATGTATGTACACAACTTGATAAAGGACCGAGAACGTATATACACGACTGTTTGTACTGTGACCCACATATATAGAGAAAAAGGGGGTAAAAGAGAAAGATAAGGGCCAAACCACTCCAAGTAATTTTCAAGGGATTAACACACTACCAATTGTGACACATAAATGCAAATCAACATAGAGAAATTCAAGCAAAAGAATGCACCCAAAAGCCCCAACAAAAAGGAGACCTCCCCAACAGATTCACCAATTATGTTATGGAGAAAATATTCCTATGGTTTGAGGCAGACCACGACAGAAAATATGCCACCATAAATAACATCCATTCTCAAATATACTATATATTAAAGAAACTAACAACCAAGGGATATAAATTGTAACTCAATTGGATGTTTGAAGACAACCATCGTTGAACTCATGATCAAAAGCTTGTCCCTACAATTTTACCTCAACAACAAATATATATCCAAGCATAAAATATATTAAATATTAGTATTCAATCTAGCATAATCCATTTAAACATGTATAAAGAAACTATACCCATGTATAAAAATAGAAACATTTGCAAATGAAATTTGGACAAGAAAATGATATTTCTATTAATGTAAAAACAAAGATACAATGTGATAGCCTCTGTTGGCACCTCGTTGGAACCAAGAAACCGAGTCCCTCCACTTGGGAATCCACCATTGCAATCCTCCATAGTAAGGCAAGCTCACAAAGATAATGGAGCAGGATATGAACACCAATGGTTCTATCAACAAGGACAAAGGGGTGCAGACTCAAGTATATGGCAATAGGGCAGGATTTTGCTATAGTTTCCTTACTCTCAAAGTTTCTCTCCCACCAATGCTTCACAATGGCTCAATATATATCCCTAAAATGGAAAATGTAGGGTTGATTCAGAGTCTTTCCAGTCATATGGAAGGCCAAGGATCAATGTATTCGTTATTTGATGAGGAAAACTCCAAATATTTTTTGTTTTTGAGCACAAAACCCATTGTACGCAGGTTGTAATGGTGCAAGATACGTAGACGCAAGTTGCATAATTGATTAACCGTGTGTATCTTCAAAAATGTATTTTTAAGGGTTAAACTAAAGCATCGAGGCTATAATGAGTAGGGGGGTATAGTGAGTTTGCATAAGGACAAGGGAAGGTCAACAAGGCATGATGCACGAGGTGTGAAAAAACACACTATAACAATAGGAAGTAATTCTTGATAGGTTTCTTCTTATTGTGAGGTGTATAATACTATCGGGTATTATATGATTTTGTGACTGGATTTATATTGCTTCTTGTCTTATTATGATTTCACATAGGTACTTTTAATTCCCTTTGCAAACATTGAAAGTATTTTATAGGAAATCTAATCTGGAGAATTAGAGCAGTGAAAAAAGATTGCTCGATAGGGGGAGTTCATTATCAGCCAAGGTTCAAATTTCAAATTTGATCAACATGAAAGGAGGATTTTCCTTTGAGAGGGGATCTATTTTACTTAATGTTGACATCAATTCCAAAGGGGGATATTGTTGGCCAATGTATTGGAATTGATGTCAAACTAGGTCCAAAGATCAACATTACATGATCAGATTTGAGAAGTCAGTTTGAAGAAGAAAATACTAAGTCTTAAACAAAGCCAAGCCCTAAGAAGCACCCCTAACTTATGGATATAATCAACTCAACAAAGAATAATACCTATCAGTCGGTATTACGAATCTACCAAGGCATCATCAAAATTCATGTTCTAAGTAAATTGTTGAAGTGTCAAAATCATGTTAGTAGTGTTTGTATGTTGAGTTTTGTCACCGAAAGTAGTAGCCCTTTGTATGACCTTTAATGTATTGAAAGTATTACCTTTAATGTATATAAAGTATGTCTCTGGGATCAGTCAACATCTCAAGTAAGTCAACCTACAAAAAATCATTTTGCATCTTCACACAAGCATAACAATAGATTGCCTCTCCTATAAACAGATAATGTAATAACAAGTTGGCCCAAGTTTTGAAATCATAATTATATTTGAGGTAGATCAAACCTTAAAGTGCAACTCTTAATCACTAAAAATATAGATGTGAGTCCTTTCAATTTTTTGGGATAAATACCTATGGAATTCATGGGAGTATTTGTGCCCCGAGGCAAGTGGAAAGGCGAGGAGTTTCTATAGAAAAAAGATAAAATTTGGGGTAAAGCATCTCTTGATGAATTGAATGATCCGTGGGTGTTGTGACTGAGTTCTGAGTCCAAGTAAAGGTCAGAAATCCACTTTGATGTAGCTCTCTGAGGAAAAGAGTAAAGGTAGAAGGTGATTGTGGAGATATTCAAGGGTGAAAGTAAGAGGTTTATGTAAACTACCATAGTCCGAGCTTACTCTCAATTTTGATTAGGGTTTTAAGCTCATAATTGAAGAGTATAAGCCTTCTATAGTCCAATGTTTGTTTTAGGATTGGTAGAGGTGGATTCTACCTTAAGTTTGAAGCTCATGAAGACTACTGCAATCCAAGTTTGATTAAGTTTGAACTAGTTTTGAATGGATATACTTACTGTTGTTTTGGGTTTACAATCCTTGTGTTGAAACAATTTGATTTTTGAAGTGGCAGTTTGTATCATACAATTTATATTTATCCTTTAAGGGTGATAGGGGGGAGAAACATACAACTTAATTATCTTGATAGGTGGCAGTATGTCTTTAGGGTGTTGTAGTATCCATTATTAAGTTACAACTTATAAAACTAGAGGTTGTAGCCTTGTGAGGTGTTGAAGCACCTCCTAAATGTAATTCATGTACATATATATAAATTACACTTTATGTGAAAATTTTGGTGATCTCCCGTGCATGTGTTGGATGATTGTTTATTATTTTACTGTTAATTGTCTAAATAATGATCAGAAATCAAACAAAGTAGTATTTGTGGTTGATGGTTTGGAATTGATAGCAATAAGTTTTTAAATATCCAGATCACTGATTGACCCACCCTCTTAGTGATCCCATGTGTGTTCACATACTCACCCCCATTATATGATATGAGCACCCAAATCCTACTCCATGTTTAGTTCTCCATAATAGCTTTGAAATATTGGAACCTCTTCAATATTTCTTCCAATTTTTTGTTTCTCAGAAAGTAGATCCAAGTATTCCTGAAGAAATCATCAATAAAAGTGACATAGTACTCAAAACATGTCAACAAATCAAATGACATCGGAACACATAAATCACAATTAATCAACTCTAGTACTTCAGTTGACTTTCTATCATTGCTCAAAAAAAGCACACCCTCTGCACACACCACTCTGCTTTATGTTGAACTCAGGTAACCCTATCGCCATATCTCTTAGCATTCTTAAACATGATGATGATGCAAGTGGTCCATCCTCGTGTGTTAGAACTCACATAGATCAGAACTACAACTTCTACTAATGTCATGTTCCAAAGCATCATGAGTTTTAAATAACATGTTATATAATTTCCCACATATGAGTCCAATCACAAACGAGGCAGATAGTCTCAATCCCTTGGGAAAAATATATACTTTCCCATCCATGATGTACACTCCAAATCCTCTATCCTCCATAATGGAAACTGATACAAGGTTTTCCTTTAGCCCAGGGACATACAAGACATCCATCAACACCATCAGATCTATGGAATGCCTTTGAAATTTGATAGTCCCTCTCCCAACTGCTTTGAGAGCTATGTCATCATCCGACACCACCTCCAAGTTTAAGCCAATCTTAGTGAACTCAGAAAACATATCTCAAGCACTAATCATATGGATCAAAGCCCTGATATCAATGTCCCTGATGGATGGAGTGGTGGATACACTCAAAGAATGACAAACAAGTAAGGAATACTCCCTTTGATCCTTCACATCAGTCCTAGTAATTTAATATCTCTTTGAATGATCAGCGTAGAGAGAAAACTATCTCTCAAACTCTGTTATATACTCATCAATATCTGCAACAGTTGTTGTCTACTACTTATTATTCTTACTCAAAAACTATCTAACATAGTGTCTATGAAATAATGATTCACAACATGATCTAGAAGCTAAGATAATCCTCACAACAAAATAATTTGACAATACATGAAGAAAATAATGAAAAGAGGCAAAATTAACACATAGAGATGGCGCCAATAACTGAGTTTTATATTACATTCCAACATGTAAATATGTCTGGAATATGATTATATTAAATTAGGATAAAATCATTAGCCTTTGGAGTCAAATTGGTGGCATACAAATGGTAGGCTTACCTTGGGCTTCAAACCCCCCTAGGAGGACCAATAGGTTCCCAAACCACCTCAAAAAGACATGAATCACTATGTGAACATTGGGGAGGCATGGTTGGTCATAAATGAAGGTGGATTAGGCATGCTGGAGTGCATGGAGAAGTGGGAGTGGCTCTAGGAAGTCATAAATGGTCCAAAATGGCCCAAAACACTCAAATACAATGCATGGGAACCTATGGTCAACCAAGATCCATGATTTAAGGAGTGGGAGTGCCCCAAGGGATGAAAGGTGATTAATGAGAGTGCCTTAGCTCTTGGTTGACCAAAATGATGGTTCCTTATCTCCTGGTTGACCAAAATGAGGGCACTGGGTGCAATTAATGGTCCCAAACCTCTAACAACATTAAGAAGACACCATAAACCAAGTTTGGACTATGCAACAGAAGTGAAAATGAATTAGACTATGGTACTAGGTGGTATGATGTTCTAAATGTGTCCAAACTTATTACAAGCAATGCACCCAACTTTTCTCATGTCTTTCTTCTACTCACCACCCTGTTGCTTAGTCCCACCATTGGGACCCTTCTTGGACTTCTTCTTGTTTCCTTTAGCTTCCAACACCACATTTTCTTCATATTCCTTACTATGAGATGAACTACCTGTTGCAGCTGCAACTGTTTTCCCAAATTTTTGAAATTTTGGACCCTCCTCTTAATTTTTATCTCGCCTAAAGCTGTTTGTGTCCATAAACTCTGTTTTGTTTTCCCTCGGCTACAAGTTTGGATTGTTTTGAGGTCACCTATTTTCATGCTTTTTGGAAAATTGCTTATGTCTGAAACTGCTTTGGGTTGTGATTTTGAAGTTTGATTTGAAGTTGTTGTCCTTTGATCTGTGATTTCGTCCTTTGATATCGAAAGTCTATTTCTCGTTTTCGCCGCTGTTTCGGAGGTGAAATAGGCTTTTTCGTCGCTGCCCGGCTAAAAATCTCTTGGAACATAACATTTTAGTTTGGTTGTTTAGATGTCATTCAAACAACGCATCAGAGCCATATTTCCCTACGGAGCCTTCGTTGCGGAAGTTGAACGATGATGTTCTAACGGATAGCTTTGACCTTTCCGATGCCGTGATGTTATTATTTTGACTTGCTGTGCGCTGTCGGAGGTTGGTTGAAGTTTGATTCGGTGTTTTGATCTCTATGACGCCGCTGTTTGGAGATGAAACCAACTTTTAGACCACTGCACAACCTTAAGATTTTCCGAACTCTTAACATTTTCATGATGTTTCTGTGCCATATCGAAAAGTTTTATGACTGTAAGTCGGAAGCCATAGTCTGATTGTTTTCCGCTATTGCAGCTCCCGAAGCTAACTAAATGTCCGCCATATAACTACTCCATTCACTGATATGTTTTATTTTCCTTGGATCCCATAGTCTTTCCGTCTTCCACCATTGCGGATGCATATAGCACTAACCGCCTGACGTTTATGTCGTTCCGTTTGCCGACAAGGAGTTTTTCTGCCTGATGCTTTAGTATTTAGTCTTTCTGACGCTGATGGACTTAATGGTCTCGTGGAACTCATTGTCCGTCTGAAGCCCTCCATTGCGGCTGTTAATTAAATTATCCTGTCGATGCTTTGGTGATTTTCCTGCCTGTTCTGTGTGTGTTCTTGCCTTGTCTGATGGGTGGTAGAGTTTTCATTTTCCTATCATTTTAAAGGTTTTCACGATGAGAACGCAATATAGGGCCTCATTTTGTTGATCAGTTTTATTGTTAATATGGTTTACGCGGTCCGAATTAATAATGAATTTTGTTTTAACTACAGGCGGATTTAGAAGAGTTTTCATATTACTACTGCAAAGAAGACATAGCTGAAGGATAAGACATAAGGAAGTTGGCTGAAAAATGATAGGCAAAGATGCTCTGAGATCAATGAAATCTTAAAAAGGACAAATAAAAGACAAAGCAGAATCGATAGCAATAGAGGCCCAGGTTCATCAGTTACCAAGCTGGTCCCATTTTATGAAGTACTCATAAGTATAAATCCGAAATGTAACGCATGATATGAATCATGAGCACTCACAAAAGGACAAATTTGTGAGATTAAACGGTTGGGGGAGCCCAAAGGTCACGAGTTGGGGCAGCCCAAGGGTTTTGCTGGTTTTGTTTAAATATAGGAAAGTTAGAGGGAATAGGGGCTTTTTTCCCTAGAGAAACTTGTGAACCACTTGTTGTAAGAGGAACTACTTCGTTTTACAATAATAAATTACAAATTTTGCCTGTTGGAGAAGGTGCTGTGTGGAATGTTCGAATGCGACT
This sequence comes from Pseudotsuga menziesii, assembly GCA_001517045.1. Taxonomy (NCBI): domain Eukaryota; kingdom Viridiplantae; phylum Streptophyta; class Pinopsida; order Pinales; family Pinaceae; genus Pseudotsuga; species Pseudotsuga menziesii. Next base: position 77,551 of record LPNX010149683.1, read on the forward strand.
AAATGAATAATGTTGAAGGGGAACTATTTCGTTTTCAACTGTGTTTCATTAACTATGAGGGCGTTGTAACTTTTTGAACCTATGTTCTTTTTTGAATGGTCTTTGGTTTATTCTGTGATAATTTCCACTATGAGTAATGGAGGTTTTAACAGTTGATGAGCTATCTTGTCGTGTATATCTTTATTCATGTTTACGTGTTTTGATTCTAAGAATAGCTATCTGCGATTTGTCTTAATATGTGAACAGTATTACATTACTCATGAATTAATATCTTTCTCCCTAGGGACAGCTTAGTTAGTGTTGTTTTTCTAGTTGTGTGTGATTTAGATGTGAGAGAGTCTAAGATAAGAGGTAAGAACGTGCGCATCACATTATGACCACTCCTTGCATTCTTTATCAATCTGCATCTTAGATAGGCACTTGCATATCATACTTAAAGTAAAAAATACAAAATATATATATGGTGGACTGGGCCGCAACCGGTAAAACCCTTTGTTTTTGTTACTTGACCTACGGTAGCTGGACCGCAAACTGGACGGATTCCCTACACCAAACAGTCACGGGCTAGTTGGTAATGTTGACTGGGGAGAATCCCTTGTTGTTATTGCCTGCGAATTTCTAGGCCTCAATAGTTTATGGTGCCAGAAGGAGGGCCGCCAATGCATGGCTGGCCGGGGAAATCCATTTCCTCGAAATAACTCCACCAGTGATAGTTTTGAAAGTAGTTTTCCTAATCCAAATACTGAAGAGAATAGAGAACATTTGTTTGCTGTGGACAACCAAGTGGTAAATGATCTGAGAAGACACACACGGGCTTATGTAAAGAGTATTGGAGGATTACCCATTATCCCTGATTTACCCCGAAGAGAGTACAAGAAGAAAGACCGTCCCATCTTGGAATATTCAGTGTTGGTTGGAGATTGGGAAGAGTTAGTAGAAGTAGCGTTACAGGAGGTTGTTCAGCCTTTGAATCAAGTGGGCCCAAATACACCTTACTGTTCACCTATCCATACTCCTATTCCTTCACTTCCTCACTCTCCACCTAGACTCATGGCAGGTGTAAATGCAAATCAGCCACCTAACCCACCAAATCCACCACCAGCTTGGAAAGCCAGATCACCCTTGAACTTAACACCTCTGTTGCATGACTTACCTGAAGCTTTTGAGAAGTTGCTACCTAAGTTTGATCCTAATGAGAAGATGTTAGTAGACGACCACTTGCAAAGTTTCTATTTGGCAATAGAGGGATTAAGGGCTGGGGAACATGAGGATGTAGTTTGTAGACTTTTCCCACACACCCTTAAAGGAGCAGCAACATCGTGGTACTTTGGTTTTCCTGCAAACTCTATCCTAGATTGGGATACCTTTGAAAGGATTTTTAGAAGTAAGTATGCAACCCAAAAAACTCATGCAACTCTCATGAAAGGACTGTGCGCCTTAAAGAAAGAAAGAAAAGAGAAGGTGCATAGTTTTACCCAAAGATTCATAGCCTATCTTAAGAATTTTTCTGAAGCTGACAAACCCTCAGATAAAGTCCTGATTGAATATTATACCTCAGCTCTAGGACCCGATTTGGCCATGTTTGCCAAAATGAAGGCCAAACCTACGCTAGCAGAGACTTATGAAGAATCGGAGAGAGTAGAGGCCGAAAAAGAAAGCATTGAAGATTATCCTGAACGGTCAGGAGAAAAAAATGTTGGGAGGAAAGCTTTGTTATTTACCAAGCCTAAAGAGGAGCAATCACCAGATTTCGAAGGAATGGCAAAGATGATGTAGAAGCTCTCTAATAGAATCATAGACTTGGAGAAGGAGAAGGAAGCCCAAAATTTCTATAAGCCTTATTACAAGAAAAGGGAAGATAACAATCAATCCCAACCTCCTTCGCACAGCCCTACATCTATGAACTTAACAAAGGTAGGAATGGATAACTTTTGCACTTTCCACCAACAACCCTATTCTGAAAATAATTATCCTCAATGGATAAATTCAATGACGTTGGTTATGAATCAGCTGTTGGATTCCAAATTAACCAAAGATAATGATGAAGAAGGGAAAGACAACAATAAATCAACGGAAAAATAGGAGGATGAAGCCATGGTTTTATGGGACCGCGTATCGTTGTTTGATGCTAAGGAAGGAAAGGATCTGAGACACGAGGGCATCCTGGAAACAAACGTAACGACAAAGAAGCCAGGGGTTGATTAAGGAAAACAGTCTTATGCTCCTGAAGATCAAAAGACTTCAAAAGAATGTTAAGAAATTTCAAAACAACTCCTCAACTAATAAAAGTCTGGAATTTACCATCACCTGTCAAAGTTAGATAGATCAACATGCCTACTAAGCCCAATGAAGAAAAGATAAATAATGTTAAACCGGACCTCACAGAACATAAGATGGATTATGACATTGTGGAGGATATCAAAAAGGTAAGGGCAAACATCTCATTATTTGAAATGTGCAATGTGCTGCAGCAGAAAGAAAAGCTATTGAAAGCACTTGAAGTATTAGAAGAGAGGTTGCCCACTGACAATCAACCCCAAGAAGAAGAAATTAGTGAAGCAAGTGTGGGAGGTAAGCCTAAAAACAAGACTCCACCTTTTCTCCTTACTTTTGAAATTTTCAACCACAACATGCATAACTGCCTAGTAGACTCAGGGGCATCAGTCAACGTCATGCCGCTATCGGTCTGCAAAAAGATAAATGGGAAACCTAAACCATCTACCTGGAGGGTCGTTCAGTTGGATAGAAGGAATGTGAAGGTAATTGGGGAAATGGAGGATGTTCTCGTTCACTTATCTTCAAATGATAAGGTATGTCAATTCATTGATATTGTGGTGGCTGACATACCAGAAGCTTATGGACTTGTTTTGAGCAGAGATTGGTTGGCAAAGCTGAACGGATATTTTGCCTTAGACTAGTCACATCTGTGGCTACCATACAAAGGAAGCCCAAATCAAATTAAAGTTTTGAGGGATCCCCACATGAAACACAATGTTACTCAGTTCGAAGGTAAAAATGAACCAGTGGATTTTGTTTTGGGAAATTACTTTATTGAGCTAGAACCAGGAAACTATCAAGCGGAAGAAGCCAGTGATACATTAGACGCTCAGCCTGATCTCCTTCGGTTTTCACAGGCTGATGAAATTGATTGTAAAATAGTAGAATTAGCTGTAGATGTAGATGTTAATTCTCGCACAATAGTGGTTAGCGATTTTTGGACACTTTTCTTTGATGGTTCTAAAACTTTAAAGGGGTCAGGAGCCGGCTGTGTCCTGATTGACCCTAGAAAAAACAAACATTTCCTTTCATGTAGGTTAGAGTTTGAATGTACCAATAACATAGCTGAATATGAAGCATTAGTTCAGGGATTGAGAAAAGCAATTGAATTAAAGGCAAAAAATCTGAAAGTGCTTGGAGATTCTGAAATAATTGTAAAACAAATTCGAAATCAAATACATTGTATTTCTCCACATTTAAAATCTTATCAAAAGGAAGTATGGGATTTACTTACATGTTTTAATGCATTTAACATTGTATCGATTCCAAGACTTAAGAATGCAGCAGTTGATTTGTTGGCCACCTCAGCTGCGAGGCTTGTGCCCTCTAATAATCGGTGCTCTGTTGAATTGCTTTTCAGGCCTTCAGTTCCAGATATGATTACCAATCTATGAGTGTTTGATGATGATTAGCAGATTATAGAATGCTTGACAAGTGACGAGACCTTCAAAGGGGCGATTATTGATGATGAAGAACATCAAGCTGAGCTAAAATTCGATAATTTTATTCCTAAAGGAGTCATGACTTTAGAATGGATGTTTGATTTAAACGAGAAATTTCGAAGACCAGCGAATGTGAAGACTCATAGCTCATCTCTACAGTTCAAGTTGATCAATTTGGGGACTGAAATGGAGCCTAAATACGTGAATTTGGGAAAATGTTGCTCCCCAGGTGAAAGGAATAAGTTTATCAACCTTTTCAAACAATACAAAGATGTTTTTGCCTAGACGTATGAAGATCTGAAGACATATGACACCAATATTATTCAGCATGTTATCCCCATCAGATCTGGAATTAAACCTTATCAATAGCCTTTAAGGAGAATGCATCCAAAATTAGAACCTTTAATCCAGAGTGAAGTTAAGAAACTATTGGATGCTAGAATTATCTTCAAGGTTAGACACTCAGAATGGGTTTCAAATCTGGTATCGGCAAGGAAGAAATCTAGAGAAATCAGGTTATGTGTGGATTTTAAAAACTTAAATCGTGCTTTAGATAAAGACAATTATCCTGTCCCACCCATGGAGTAGATATTGCAAATGGTTTCGGGTTCTGAACTATTCTCTTTATTAGATGGATTCTCAGGCTACAATCAACTATTAGTAGCTGAAGAAGACAGACTTAAAATGACATTCAGGACTAGGTGGGGAACTTTTGCTTACAAAAGGATGCCCTTTGGACTCATAAACGTTGGAGCTACTTTCCAGAGGGCTATGGACATAGATTTCCACGGTCTGATTGGTTGCAGTGCTGTAGTGTACCTCGATGACATCACAATTTTCTCAAAGAAAAGAGAGGAACACTCATTTCATCTAAAGCAGATTTTTGAATGCTGCCGAAAATATGGTATCTCACTAAACCCCAAGAAGTGCGTGTTTACCATTACCGAAGGTAAGTTGTTGGGCCACGTGGTATCTAAGAAAGGGATCTCCATAGACCCAGAGAGGATCAAAGCTATCGAATAGATTCCTCTACCCCATAATAAAAAGGGCATGCAGTCATTTATGGGGACAATAAACTTCATGCAAAGGTTTGTGCCGGATTTCGCTCAAATTGTTAAACCTTTGCAGCAAATGGTAAAGCAAAGTGTACAATTCAAGTGGACTGATGTAGAGAAGAATGCATTTAGTAAAATTAAAACAGCTGTTGCGCACGCACCCTCCCTCAAAAGTCCATATTTTGAGAAAGAATTTATTTTGTACACTTTCACATCTGACGATTCACTAGCAGTTGTGCTTACCCAGAAGGAAGATGGGGGAGATGAGTTCCCCATATCATTTATGAGCACTGGTCTGCAAGGGGCCGAATTGAATTACCCATCTGTGGATAAACAAGCTTATGCTGTGTTCAAAGCAGTAAAACAATTCAGGCCATACATACTTAAGAATCAGACAAAGGTAATCGTTCCACACGCAGCTGTGAGGTCTCTTTTCGTACAAAAGGAGTTAGGAGAAAGAAGAGGCAACTGGGTAACAACTCTACAGGAGTATGACCTTGAATTCAAGCCAGCCTCCGTAGTTAAAGGGCAGGGATTGTGCAAACTAATGACTGAAAGTAAAGACAATGAAGAACATGACTGGGAAGACGAAGCTGAGTTACATTTGATGGATGTATGTCCTCTTTTCACAGCTCCAGACTCCTGGTATCGAGACCTTGTGCATTACCTTCAGGCGGGATTGTTACCGAAACATTGGAATTCTAAGCAGAGAAGAGCACTGCGTCTTAAATCAGCCTCATATCAGATTGTTGAAGGAATATTATTCAGAAAGAATTATGATGGAGTTCTTCTTAGATGCTTAGAGAAAGAAGATGCGAAGAAGGTAATGATAGACTTACATGATGGGCCTGCTGGAGGACATTTCTCTGGAGATATGACAACACATAAAATTCTCAGAGCTAGATATTATTGGCCCACACTATTCAAATATGCACATGCCCATGTCAGAAAATGCGACATCTGCCAAACGTGTGGTGGAAGACAAGTTAAAGCAGCAGGACCATTAAAGCCTATTATGATAATAGAACCTTTTGAGCAGTGGGGGATGGACATCATTGGAGTGATAAAGACAAATTCTTCCTTGCAACACAAATATATTCTGACGGCAATTGACTACTTCACTCGTTGGGTCGAAGCCATTCCGTTGTGTAAAGTAAATGAAGATGCGGTCATGGACTTCTTGCAAGATCATATTATGACTAGGTTTGGTGTTCCAATTTCTTTAGTTTTCGATAATGCTACTTTCTTTTCCTCGATTAGATTAACTACATTTTCTCATGAGAAAGGAATTAAGTTGCATTACTCTACAAATTACCATCCATAGGGAAATGGTTTGGCTGAATCTACGAACAAGAATCTGATTAGGATTTAAAAAAAGACGGTGATAGAAAATTAGAGGAGTTGGCACTTAGCATTACCAAACACTCTTTGGGTCGATAGGGTCACCCCCAAGACTTCGTTAGGTGTGTCCCCATATACCCTTGTTTATGGAAAAGAGGCCATTCTACCCCACAATATCATGCTACCCTCTTCCGTAGTCGCTCAAGAATCCAGAGGATCAAATAATGAAGTTTTGCAAATGAGGATACATAATCTTTTGAAGGAAGAAGAGTCTAGATCCAAGGCCAGAGAATGCTTTAAACAACAACAGGAGGTAGTAAAGAGGTGGTTTGATAAGCACAAAGCTGGAACAAAAGAATTTGAGGTGGGAGATTTGGTTCTCAAATGGGATCACCCTCATGATGAGAAAGGAAAACACATGAAATTTCAACAGTTATGGGTAGGCCCTTTCCAGATTTCGGCAAAACTTGGCCCCTCAACCTATAAATTGCAAGATTTACAGGGGTGGGAAGAGAACTTACCAGTAAATGGTTTAGTTCTCAAACCTTATTTTTCCTGAGTTTTTGTTTTGTACATAAATAATTTTGCTTTATTCACTTTGATTTGTTTTATTTCTGTTGATTTTAGCTAGATTTTGGTGGATTTCAATAAAAGAGGCAAACTTTTGGTTGCATGGAGAGCATCAGAATTCTGAAGTAATTAAAGTCCTTGAGTGTAAGATTGTGTACTATTGTTTTATTTGAAAGAATCTCTTCTAGTTTAGCAATTTTCCTGAATGGCTATGAACACATTGAAGTCCTACTTAATCCTTGTAAAATAACTCAGGATCAAAAGGTCTGGAATACTATTTCGAGGCTCCATCCATCTCACATTTAAAAATGTCCTAGGGAGTGATAGCAAAAGGCCCATGGAAAGGAAGCAGGGTAAACAGTATATTATATATAAATTATTCCATGCCAATAATTGAATGCCAAAAGGCAGATAAGAGTAAAAAAACTCCTAAGAAAGCAATATGTATCAAGTAACAAAGTACTGAACTATATGAGTACAAAATTGCCAAACTTATTCTCCGTCCGTGAGCTGAAAGTTAAATGTATCTCTCACAAAAAAGGACACTATGGATAGAGGAGCCTGAATAAAAAATTTAGAAAGAAAGGCATGCAGGAGGACTCAAGAAAGGACAAAAAGTCCAAAAGCACAAAAAGTGCAAAATGGCATGGGAATGAGGAACAAATGAATATTTCTGTTTACCACATGTTACAATCCTATGGTGTCCAAGCTGGAAGCTACCTGAAGACAGAGGTAATAAATGAAACTCATCTTCTTGGCCTCGCAAGAGTCATCTTGACTTGGAAATCTTGGTTTCCATTCTCCTAAATTGGACTATCATCAATGATTAAAAGTACATATATTTTCCATTTGGGAAATCCAGACATCTAGAAGAATTCAACATGTTGGTTTTATTGTCAAACAGTCTGTTACTCAAGGAAGAAATTATCCAAAGATCTGGGTCCACCAGGTAGTCACCAATTGTTGCAGCTGTAACCATTTTCCCAAATTTTTGAAATTTTGGACCCTCCTCTTAGTTTTTATCTCACCTAAAGCTATTTGGATCCATAAACTCTGTTTTGTTTTCCCTCGGCTACAAGTTTGGATTGTTTTGAGGTCAACTGTTTTCATGCTTTTTGGAAAATTGCTTATGTCTGAAACTGCTTTGGGTTGTGATTTTGAAGTTTGATTTGAAGTTGTTGTCCTTTGATCTATGATTTCATCCTTTGATATCGGAAGTTTATTTCTCGTTTTCGCCGCTGTTTCGGAGGTGAAATAGGCTTTTTCTTCGCTGCCCGGCTGAAAGTCTCTTGGAACTTAATATTTTAGTTTGGTTGTTCGGATGTCATTTAAACAACGCATAGAAGCCATATTTCCCTATGGAGCCTCCATTGCGGAAGCTGAACGATGATGTTCTAACGGATAGCTTTGACCTTTCCGATGCGGTGATGTTATTATTTTGACTTGCTGTGCGCTGTCAGAGGTTGGTTGAAGTTTGGGTCAGTGTTTTGATCTCTATGAAGCCGTTGTTTGGAGACGAAACCAACTTTTAGACTGCTGCACAACCTTAATATTTTCCAAACTCTTAACATTTTCATGATGTTTCTGCGCCATATCGAAAAGTTTTATGACTGTAAGTCGGAAGCCATAGTCTGATTGCTTTCCGCTATTGCGGCTCCCGAAGCGAACTAAATGTCCACCATATAAATGATCCATTCGCCAATATGTTTTATTTGCGTCGGAGCCCGTAGTCTTTCTGTCTTCCGCCATTGCAGATATGTATTGCACTAACCGCCCGACGTTTATGTCGATCCGTTCCCCGACAAGGAGTTTTTCCGCCCGATGCTTTAGTATTTAGTCTTTTCGACGCCGATGGACTTAATGGTCTCGCAGAACTCGTTGTCCGTCTGAAGCCCTCCATTGCGGCTGTGTTGAGGCCCGGAAATTCGCAGGCAACAACAGTAAGGGATTCTCCCCAGTCAACGTTCCCAACTAGCCCGTGACTGTTTGGTGTGGGGAATCCATCTGGTTTGCGATCTGGCTACCGTAGGTCAAGTACAAAACAAAGGGCTTTACCGGTTACGGCCTGGTCCACCGATTTTTTTGTATTTTGACTTAAGCTATGAAATGCAAGTGCCTAATTAACAATGCAGGGTGATGAAGGATGCAAGGACCATTCACAATGTGATGCGTAGGTTCTTACCTCTCGTCTTAGACTCACTAGCATCTAAATCACATACAACAAGAAATTAAAACTACCTACCTAGTCTATCCCTAGGGAGCAGGATTATCATTCATTGGTGAGTAATATATTTTGTACATGCATAATGAAAAGCTACAGATAGCTGACACTTATTTCAAGACACATGAACAATTGCAGATTTTTTGAACAACCAGTTAGCCAATTGTTTTATGAACAACTTTCATTACTCACAGTGGAAAACATCACAAAATATACTGAAAAGCATTCAACAAGAACATAGGTTTAGGAAGTTAAACACTCTCACAGTTAATGAAACACAACTGAAAACGAAATAGTTCCCCTTCAACAATGTTCATTTAATCACATTGATACATTCCACATTTCGCTTTCTCCAGCAGGCAAAAGTTGCAGTTTCTGATTGTAAAACGAAATAGTTCCTCTTACAAGCAAATGGTTTACAAGTTTTTTCCAGGGAAAAAGTCCCTGTCTAAGTTCTACTTTCAAATATTTAAACTATGACTGCAGACCGCTTGGGCTGCCCTCCAAACGTATGACCTTTCGGTTTCTCGAACGTTTCATATTCTTCTCTCCATCTTTTCTTCGTATGCTCATGATCAATTGGGTAACTGCTGGACCTTTCCGTCCTTCAAGTGTTTCATATTCTTCTATGTTGTCTGTTATGCAATCATGAACTATTTAGAAACTGATAGCTCTTTTGGGTCGGTGCCTTTGTCACCTTGGTAGTCCGACCAATCCCTTGAGTCCACCTGCAAATAAACCAACATGCATCATTCATTGGATTTGCGTTCCAAAACAAAGTAGCAAATTATATTACTGAAACAACTAATCCACAAGAAAATACAAGGTGCACCATCATCATTTTACAAATGCCAACAACACTACCTCGTCCTCCTACGGGCTCGTGATAAAAACACCAACTGCAGAAAACAGGAGGAAACCGACATCGGAAGCAAAAGCTTTGCCCAACCGCAACAGCGGAAGAGTAAAGGCTACAGGCATGCAACGGGAGGGCGGGAAAACTCAATCGCAAATCAGAAGGATAATGACATCAGAAGCCAAATGGTTTTCCTAGCCGCAACGGCGGAAGGGGCACAACTACGGGCACGTGATGAAAAAGTCAACACGCATCGGCAGCGGAGCGCTTTTTACTTCAGATGGCTAAATGCTTTAAGAGCCGCAACGATGAAAGTGAAAAGGTTAGGGACACGAGACCTGAGGGTGGGAAGACTCTCAATCAGAAGTCGGAAGACATTTTACATCGGACGCTAAATGGCTTTCCTAGCTGCAACGGTGGAAGAAGAAAAGTTATGGGCAAGCGACTAAAGACTGGCGAATTGGCTGGCGGAGCATTTTGGACTTCGGGCGCTGAGTTGATTTGAGAGCCGTAACGGTGGAAATGAAAAGGTAATGGCCTCCGATCAAACATATTTTCAACACCCAATGTATAAAAATGATTTAAGTGTTTTGGACAGCTTCTCAAACTCAACAACTGACAGAAACCTGTTATACCTCTGCAACGGCGACCCACAATAAAGAACACTTGGTTCGATCAACAAGCGAAAACAAACTTAGAATCTGCGACTCACCATAAATCCCAAACGCAATCAAAATTTGAACCTTGGGCGAGAGTTAAGCTTTTACAATCATCTAAAATTAAAACACGACCAAAACTCAAAGGATCCAACGATTAAAACAATGCAAAATCATGAGGAGGGGCCCAAAATTTAAGAAATTTGGGGAGAACGGTTGCAGCTGCAACAATTGGCGATTACCTAGTGAACCTAGATCTCTAGGCGATTAATCTTTGAGTGACAGACCATTTAACAACAAATGCATCCTATTGAATTCTTCCAGCTATCTGTATTTCTTGAATGCCGGAAGTGTGTACCTTCAATCATTGATAATAGTCCAATTTGGGAGAGTGGAAACCAAGATTTTCAAGTCCAGATAACTCTGTTGAGGCCAGAGGATGAGTTTCATTATTACCTTTGTCTTCAGGTAGCTGATAGCTTGGACACCACAGGATTGTAGCACATGGTAAATAGAAATATTTGTTTGTTCCTCGTTCCCGTGCCATTTTAGCACTTTTTGTGCTTTTGGAATTTTGTCCCTGTTCATATGAGTCCTCCTGCATGCCTTTCTTACTAAATTTTAATTTAGGATCCTCTATCCCATAGTGTCCTTTTGTGTGAGCGGTGTACTTCATGTTTCGGCTCACGGACGGAGAGGATCTTTCAGCAATTTAGTACTTATGATTCAACATCTGCTTTGATGCATGATTCTTTCATAGGAGTTTTTTTATTCTTATTTGCCTTTTAGCATTCGTTTCTTGGCATGGGATCATTTATATTTAATATACTGTTCACCTTGCTCCATTCCATGGGTCTTTTGCTGTCGCTCCTTAGAACATTTTAAGTGTGACGTGGATGGAGCCTCAACATAGTATTCCAGACTCTTCGAATCCGGTTTATTTCACAGGGGTTAAGCAGGAATTCAATGCACATAGAGCTTATTCGAGAAAACTGCTAAACTGGAAGAAGTTCTTTTAGCAACACCCAGTCTGAGACCCAAAAACGTTTATCATTCCCAAACATTTTGATGTTCCCCATGCAACCACGGGTTCATCCCCTTTATTGAAACCAAGAAATCTCAAACTAAAGCAAACTGGAAAACATGACTCAAAAGACAGCCAAACAGATTATTTATATACAAGACAGAAGAAATCAAACAAACTCAGGAAAAATACGGCTTGAGAACCAAACCATTTACTGGTAAGTTCTCTTCCCATCCTTGCAGATCTTGCAACTTATAAGTAGAAGGGCTAAGCTTTGCCGCGATCTGATAAGGGCCTACCCACAACTGCTGGAATTTAGTATGCTTTCCTTTCTCATCGTGGGGGTGATCCCATTTGAGAACCAAATCACCTACCTCCAAGTCTTTTGTTCTGGCGTTATGTTTGTCGAACCATCTCTTTATTACCCCCTGCTGTTGCTCAAAGCGCTCTCTGGCTTTGGATCTAGCCTCTTCTTCTTTCAGGAGATTATATATCCTTATTTGCAAAACTTCATCATTCGACCCTCGAGACTCTTGAGCTATTATGGAAGAGGGCAGCATGATATTGGGGGGAAGAATGGCTTCTTTACCATACACAAGGGTATACGGTGACACTCCTATCGCAGACTTGGGGGTGACTCTATCGGCCCAAAGGGCATTTGGTAGCGCTGCATGCTAACTCCTCTGGTTTTCTATTACAGTCTTCTTTAAAATTCTAATCAGGTTTTTGTTAGAGGATTCAGCCAGGCCATTTCCTTATGGATAATAATTAGCAGAATAATGCAATTTTATCCCTTTATCATGAGCAAAAGCAGTCAATTTAATTGATGAAAAGTACTTAGCATTATCAAAGACTAACAAAACTGGAACTCCAAACCTGGTCATGATATGATCTTGCAGGAAGCTGATGACTTTGTCTTCATTTATCTTGCGCAGCGGGATAGCTTAGACCCAGCGAGTGAAATAATCAGTCACGGTCAGAATGTACTTGTGCTGCAGGGAGGAATTTGGTTTTATTTCTCCAATAATATCCAGGCCCCATTGCTTGAATGGCTCCGTGATCATCACAGGCTTTAGGGGTGCTGCTGCTTTAGGTTGTCTCCCGCTACACCTTTGGCAAATATCACACTTTCTGACATGTGCGTGTGCATCTTTGAAGAGCGTAGGACAATAGTAACTGGCTCTGAGGATTTTTTGGGCTGTAGTATCTCCTAAATAATGTCCCCCAGCCGGCCTGTCATGCAAATCTGTCATTAATTTCTTCGCATCTTCCTTTTCTAAGCATCTAAGAAGAACCCTGTCATATATATTTCTGAATAATACTCCTTCAACAAGTTGATAGGAAGCTGATTTAAGACGTAGCGCTCTTCTTTGCTTGGAATTCCAATGTTTTGGCAACAACCCTGCCTGCAAGTAATGCACAAGGTCTCTATACCAAGACTCGGGAGCTGTAAACAAAGGACATACCTCCATTACATGTAATTCAGCTTCATCTTCCCAGGCATGTTCTCCATTGTTCCCATTCTCAGTCATCAGTTTGCACAACCCTTGTCCTTTAACTATAGAGGCTGGTTTGAATTCAAGGTCGTACTCTTGAAGAGCTGTAACCCAGTTGCCCCTTCTTTCTCCTAACTCCTTCTGTATAAGAAGGGACCTTACCGCTGGGTAGGGGACTATTACTTTGGTTCGATTTTTTAAAATATAAGGCCTGAATTGCTTAACTGCTTTGAATACTGCATAAGCTTGCTTATCAATGGCTAGGTAATTTAATTCAGCCCCTTGTAGACCAATGCTCATTGAGGATATTGGGAATTCATCCCCCCCATCTTCCCTTTGCATAAGCACAGCTGCTAGCGAATCATCGGATGCAAAGGTATACAGAATAAAGTCTTTGTCAAAATCTGGGATTTTCAGGGAGGGTGCGTGTGCAACAGCAGTCTTGATTTTGCTGAAAGCATTCTTTTCAATCTCGGTCCATTTGAATTGTGCATTTTGCTTCACCATCTGCTGCAATGGCTTGACAATCTGAGTGAAATCAGGCACAAATCTTCGCACGAAATTTATAGTTCCCATAAATGATTGCATCCCTTTTTTATTATGGGGCAAGGGGATTTGTTCAATAGCCCTGATTCTTTCTGGATCTATAGAGATTCCTTTATTTGAAACTATGTGACCCAGCAACTTGCCTTCCATGGCAACGAACACACACTTTTTAGGATTGAGTGAGATGCCATATTTTCGACAGCGTTCAAAAATTTGCCTTAAGTGAAACACGTGTTCTTCTCTTCTCTTCGAGAATATTGCAATATTGTCAAGGTACACTACAGCACTACAGCCAATCAATCCGCGGAAAGCTATGTCCATATCCCTATGAAACATCGCTCCAGCATTTATAAGCCCAAAAGGCATCCTTCTGTAGGCAAAGGTTCCCCATTTGGTCCTGAACGTGGTCTTCAATCTATCTTCTTCGGCTACTAATACTTGATTGTAGCCAGAGAAACCATCTAATAATGAAAACAATTCAGAACCTGAGACCATTTGTAGAAATTGCTCCATGGGTGGAACAGGATAGTTATCTTTGTCTGAAGCACGGTTTAAGTTCCTGAAATCCACGTAGAGTCTGATTTCTCCGGATTTTTTTCTCACTGGTACCAGATTTGATACCCACTCAGAGTGTCTGACCTTAAAAATGATTCTAGCATCCAATAATTTTTTCACTTCACTCTGAGTCAGTGGTTCCAATTTTGGATGCATTTTCCTTAAAGGTTGCTGATACGGCTTGATGCCGGCTTTGATGGGGACAACATGCTTAATGATGCTGGTGTCGTATGTTTTCAGATCTTCGTATGTCCATGCGAAAACATATTTATATTATTTAAATAGACTGATGAACTTGTCTCTTTTTGTTGGTGAACAACATTTGCCGAGATTCACAAATTTAGGATTCGTTTCAGTCCCTAAATTAATTAGCTTGAACTACAGAGATGAGCTGTGGGTCTTCACGTTGGCTGGTCTTCTGAACTTTTCATTTAAATCAAACATTTTTTCTAACGTTCTGACTCCTTTAGGAATGAAATTATCGTACTTCAGCTCAACCTGTTGTTCTTCATCGTCTATGATTGCTCCTTTAAACACCTTGTCATTTGTTAAACATTCTATAATCTGCTGGTCATCATCGAACACTCGTAGGTTCGTAATCATATCAGGTACAGAAGGCTTGAAAAGTAATTCAACAGAGCATCGATTATTAGTGGGTACCAACGTAGCGGCTGATGTGGCCAACAGGTCAGCTGCTGCGTTTTTAGGCCTTGGAATTGAAATAATATTGAATGCATTAAAACATTTAAGCAAATCCATACCTCATTCTGGTAATCCTTTAAGTGAGGAGAAACACAATGTATTTGATTCCGGATTTGTTTCACAATAATTTCGAAATCTCCAAAAACTTTTAGATTACTTACCTTTAATTCAATCGCTTTCTTTAGTCCCTGCACCAGCGCTTCGTACTCAGCTGTATTATTAGTACAATCAAACTCTAATCTACATGAGAGAAAATATTTATTCTTCTGGGGGTCGATCAGGATACAGTTGGTTCCTGACCCTTCTAATGTCTTAGAGCCATCAAAAAACAAAGTCCAAAAATCACTAACTACTGAAGGTGAATCTATTCCTACTGCTAAGCTTACTATATTACAGTCAATCTCATCAGCCTATGAGAATCGAAGGAGATCAGGATGGGTGTCAGATGTGTTGCTGGCTTCTTCTGCTTGGTAATTTCCTGGTTCCAACTCAATAAAATAGTTTCGCAATACAGAATCCATTGGTACATTCTTCTCCTCTAGTTGAGTAACATTGTACTTCATGTGAGGTTCTCTCAGAATCTTAATATGGTTCGGACTCCCTTTGTATGGAAACCACAGATGTGACCAATCTGAGGCGAAATATCCATTTAATTTGGTCGACCAATCTCTGCTCAGGACAAGACCATAAGCGTCTGGTATATCAGCCACCACGATGTTAATAACTTGGCATACTTTGTCATTAGATGCCAGACAGACTAGGACATCTTCCATCTCACCAATTACCTTCACATCCGTTCTGTCCAATTGGACCACCCTTCACGTGGATGGCTTAGGCTACCCATTGATCTTTTTACAGACTGATATGGGCATAACATTAACTGACGCCCCTGAGTCTACCAAGCAATTATGTACATTATGATTGAAAATTTCAATCGTGAGGAGGAAAGGTGGATGTTTGCTTTTAGACTTACCTCCAACGCTGGTTTCTCCAATTTATTCTTCTTCCTGAGGTTGATTGTCAGTCGACAGCTTCTCATCCAATGCTTCAAGTGCTTTCAATAGTCTTTCTTTTTGCTACGGCACTTTACACATTTCAAATAGTGGAACATTCGCTTTTACCTTCTTTAAATCCTCCACGATGTCATAATCCATCGGCTGCTCAATGGGATGAGGTTAATCAACATTCATCTTTCCTTCATTTGGCCTAGCCAACGTATTATTCTGATTCAGATCTTGGCTGGTAATAGTGAATTTTGGAATCTTATCAGCTAAGGATTTATTCTGAAATTTCTTTACATTTCTTTGCAGTCTTTTGATCTTTGGTAGAATGAGATTGTTTTCTTTAATTGGCCCTTGGCTCCTGGTTGCCACGTTGGTTTCCATGACATCCTTGTAGCCCTGATTCTTTTCCTCTTCAGCATCAAATAACGAAACAGAATCCCACAAAACCATGGTTTCCTCTTCTTATTCCTTTGTTGACGTAGTATTCTCTTTTTTCTCTTCATCTCCATCTTCTGTTAATCTAGAATCCAGCAGCTGATTCATGACCAACGTCATCGAATTTATCCATTGAGGACAATTCTTTTCAGAGTGTGGCTGTTGGTGGAAAGTGCAAAAATTGTCCATTCCTACTTCTGTTAAATTCATAGATGCAGTATTGTGAGGAGGTTGAGACTGATTGTTATCCTCCCTTTTCTTATAGTAGGGCCTATAAAACTTTTATGTTTCCTTCTCTTTCTCCAAATCTATGATTTTGTTGGAAATCTTCTGCATCATTTTGGCCATATTTTCCAAATCTGGCGACTTTTCTTCCTTAGGCTTAGTAAACAATAAGGCTTTTCTTCCCGCACCTTTCTCTCCTGACTGTTCTGGATAGTCTTCAATGCTCTCTCTTTCAGCTTCCACTACTTCTGCTTCTTCATAGGTTTCCGTCAAGGTAGGCTTGGCCCTACCTTTGGAAAACATGGCCAAATCAGGGCCTAAAGCTGAAGTATAATATTCAATTAGAACTTTGTCTGAAGGTTTATCCATTTCAGAAAAATTCTTGAGATAGGCTGCAAACCTTTGTGTGAAACTGTGCACTTTTTCCTTTCTTTCTTTCTTCAAGGCGCATAGCCCTTTCATGAGGGCTGGATGAGTTTTCTGAGTTGCATACTTACTTCTGAATTTTTTTTCGAAGGTATCCCAATCAGGGATAGAGTTGGCAGGAAACCCAAAGTACCATGATGCCGCAGCTCCTTTAAGGGTATGCGGGAACAGTCTGTAGACTACATCTTCATACTCCCCAGCCCTTAATCCTTCAATTGCCAAGTAAAAACTTTGTAGGTGATCATCTACTAGTATTTTCTCATTTGGGTCGAACTTAGGCAACATCTTGTCAAAGGCTTGAGGTAGGTCGTGTAATGGAGATGTCAGGTTTAATGGTGATATGGCTCTCCATGTAGGTGGTGGATTAGGTGGGTTAGGTGGTGGATTAGTATTTACTCCTGCCATGAGTCTAGGTGGAGAGTGAGGAGGTGAGCCAACTGGAGTATGAGCAGGAGAACTGTGCGGGGTTGCTGGGCCTTCTTGATTCAAAGGTAGCACAACTTCCTGTAAGGCTGTTTCCACAAGTTCTTTCCAATATTCAACCAACACTGAGTCTTCCGCTAAAGGACGATCTTTATTTTTATACTCTCTTCTGGGCAATTCAGGGATGATTGGTAATCCTCCAATCTTCTTTACATACGCCCTGGTGTGTCTTCTCAGATCATTAACAACTTTGTTGCTAACAGCATACAGATGTTCTCTATTTCTTTCTTCCGGAATTGGATTATGAAGCCCACTGCTTTCAGAACTGTTACCGGTGGAATAATTTCGGGAAAACGGGTTTCCTCGGCCAGCCATGCACTGCCAGCCCTCCTTCTAGCGCCAAAACTGTTGAGGCCCGGAAATTCGTAGGCAACAACAGTAAGGGATTCTCCCCAATCAACGTTCCCAACTAGCCCATGACTGTTTGGTGTGGGGAATCCATCCGGTTTGCGGTCTGGCTACCGTAGGTCAAGTACAAAACAAAGGGCTTTACCGGTTACGGCCCGGTCCACCAAGTTTTTTGTATTTTGGCTTAAGCTATGAAATGCAAGTGCCTAATTAACAATGCAGGGTGATGAAGGATGCAAGGACCATTCACAATGTGATGCGTAGGTTCTTACCTCTCGTCTTAGACTCACTAGCATCTAAATCACATACAACAAGAAATTAAAACTACCTACCTAATCTATCCCTAGGGAGCAGGATTATCATTCATTGGTGAGTAATATATTTTGTACATGCATAATGAAAAGCTACAGATAGCTGACCCTTCTTTCAAGACACATGAACAATTGCAGATTTTTTGAACAACCAGTTAGCCAATTGTTTTATGAACAACTTTCATTACTCACAGTGGAAAACATCACAAAATATACTGAGAAGCATTCAACAAGAACATAGGTTTAGGAAGTTAAACACTCTCACAGTTAATGAAACACAACTGAAAACGAAATAGTTCCCCTTCAACATTGTTCATTTAATCACATTGATACATTCCACATTTTGCTTTCTCCCGCAGGCAAAAGTTGCAGTTTCTGATTGTAAAACGAAATAGTTCCTCTTACAAGCAAATGGTTTACAAGTTTTTTCCAGGGAAAAATTCCATGTCTAAGTTCTACTTTCAAATATTTAAACTATAACTGCAGACCGCTTGGGCTTTCCTCCAAACGTATGACCTTTCGGTTTCTCGAAAGTTTCATATTCTTCTCTCCATCTTTTCTTTGTATGCTCATGATCAGTTGGGTAACTGCTGGACCTTTCCGTCCTTCAAGCGTTTCATATTCTTCTATGTTGTCTGTTATGCATTCATGAGCTATTTAGTAACTGATAGCTCTTTTGGGTCGGTGCCTTTATCGCCTTGGTAGTCCGACCAATCCCTTGAGTCCACCTGCAAATAAACCAACATGCATCATTCATTGGATTTGCGTTCCAAAACAAAGCAGCAAATTATAATACTGAAACAACTAATCCATAAGAAAAGACTAGGTGCGCCATCATCATTTTAGAAATGCTAACAACACTACCTCGTCCTCCTATGGGCTTGTGATAAAAACACCAACTGTGGAAAACGGGAGGAAACCGACATCGGAAGCAAAAGCTCTACCCAACCGCAACGGCGGAAGAGTAAAGGCTACAGGCATGCGATGGGAGGGCGAGAAAACTCAATCGCAAATCGAAAGGATAATGACATCAGAAGCCAAATGGTTTTCCCAGCTGCAACGGTGGAAGGGGCACAACTACGGGCATGCGATGAAAAAGTCAACATGCATCGGCAGCGGAGCGCTTTTTACTTCGGATGGCTAAATGCTTTAAGAGCCGCAACGGCGGAAGCGAAAATGTTAGGGACACGAGACCTGAGGGTGGGAAGACTCTCAATCAGAAGTCAGAATACATTTTACATCGGACGCTAAATGGCTTTCCTAGCTGCAACGGTGGAAGAAGAAAAGCTATGGGCAAGCGACTAAAGACTGATGCATCGGCTGGCGGAGCGTTTTGGACTTCGGGCGCTGAGTTGCTTTGAGAGCCGCAACGGTGGAAACGAAAAGGTAATGGCCTCCGATCAAACATATTTTCAACGCCCGATGTATAAAAATGATTTAAGTGTTTTGGACAGCTTCTCAAACTCAACAACGAACAGAAACCTGTTATACCTCCGCAACGATGACCCACAATAAAGAACACTTGGTTCGATCAACAAGCGAAAAAAAACTTAGAATCTGTGACTCACCATAAATTCCAAACACAATAAAAATTCGAACCTTGGGCGAGAGTTAAGCTTTTACAATCATCTAAAATTAAAACACGACCAAAACTCAAAGGATCCAACGATTAAAACAATGCAAAATCATGAGGAGGGGCCCAAAATTTAAAAAATTTGGGGAGAACAGTTGCAGCTGCAACAGGCTGTTAATTAAATTATCCTGTCGATAATTTGGTGATTTTCCCGCCTGTTCTGTGTGTGTTCTTGCCCTATCTGATGGGTGGCAGAGTTTTCATTCCTATCATTTTACAGGTTTTCGCGACGAGAACGCAGTATAGGGCCTCATTTTGTTGATCAATTTTATTGTTAATATGGTTTACGCGGTCTGAATTGATTATGAATTTTGTTTTAATTGAAGGTGGATTTAGAATATTTTTCAGATTACTACTGCAAAGAAGACATAGCTGAAGGATAAGACAGAAGGAAGTTGGATGAAAAGTGATAGGCAGAGATGCTCTGAGATCAACGGAATCTTAAAAAGGACAAATAAAAGACAAAGCATAATCGATAGCAACAGAGGCCCAGGTTCATCAGTTACCGAGTTGGTCCCATTTTATGAAGTACTCATAAGTATAAATCTAAAATGTAATGCATGATATGAATCATGAGCACTCACAAAAGGAAAAATTTGTGATATTAAACAGTTGGGGGAGCCCAAAGGTCACGGGTTGGGACAGCCCAAGGGTTTTGCTGGTTTTGTTTAAATATAGGAAAGTTAGAGGGAATAGGGGCTTTTTTCCCTAGGGAAACTTGTGAACCACTTGTTGTAAGAGGAACGACTTCATTTTACAATAATAAATTACAAATTTTTCCTGTTGGAGAAGGTGCTGTGTGGAATGTTCGAATGCAACTAAATGAATAATGTTGAAGGGGAACTATTTCATTTTCAACTGTGTTTCATTAATTGTGAGGGCGTTCTAACTTTCTGAACCTATGTTCTTTTTTGAATGGTCTTTGGTTTATTCTGTGATAATTCCCACTATGAGTAATGGAGGTTTTAACAGTTGATGAGCTATCTTGTTGTGTATATCTTTATTCATGTTTACATGTTTTGATTCTAAGAACAACTTTTTGTGATTTGTCTTAATATGTGAACAGTATTACATTACTCATGAATTAATATCTTGCTCCCTGGGGACAACTTAGTTAGTGTTGTTTTTCTAGTTGTGTGTGATTTAGATGTGAGAGAGTCTAAGACAAGAGGTAAGAACCCGCGCATCACATTGTGACCACTCCTTGCATTCTTTATCAATCTGCATCTTAGATAGGCACTTGCATATCATACTTAAAGTCAAAAATACAAAAAATATATACGGTGGACCGGGCCACAACCGGTAAAACCCTTTGTTTTTGTTACTTGACCTATGGTAGCCGGACTACAAACTGGACAGATTCCCTACACCAAATAGTCACGGGCTAGTTGGGAACGTTGACTAGGGAGAATCCCTTGCTATTGTTGCCTGCAAATTTCCAGGCCTCAACACTACCCTATACATAACATCTACTCGTCACCTCTTGAATGAGGTCATCCTAAAGACGATCCCAGGAAGGCATATGCTCTCAGGCTAAAAAGAACTCCACAAACAAATCCCATGGCTTTGTCTACACACCAATCAAAGTTGTGTATACTAACTCACTAACATGTACAACCTCCCCAACTGCTTCGATTTCATCTCTGACCTAGGTGACCCTAGTAAGGTAAGAAGGTAGGTTTTTTAGTTTTGTTCATCCAAATACCTTTCAACTTATCTGTTAGTACCATTTTCTTGATTTCGTTTGAACTCTAGTACAAATCAAATCACTCCACATCTGATAAGAATGATCTTTGCCTATCACATGTGGGATTACGTGATCCTTCATGGCATCACGTATAATCCTCTTTTCTTTAATATCCTTCTTTTCAAAAGATGCCTTATCTGTAGCATTTGGAGTAACAATAATTGGTTTAACTTGAGTAGTGTTAACTATATCCCACAATTCATTCTCTTGAAGAATCAATACTATTCTAGCCTTCCATGGACTAAAGTTGGTTTCCCCATCCAACCTATCATCAATCCTCAACCCAGTAGCCATGACAGAGTAAGTCCAAGAACTTGTGTAGTGAACAACCCACATGTTTTCTGTTCTTTCCAAATCTAAAATTTATTACCAATTTTTATTTTCGCTCCTCAAAGTGGCCGTGATACCATGTGAATTTTTCTTATTTCCAACCCGGTTTCAAGTTTTCCAGTACATTATATTTAATGCCCAAACCCCATTAATTAATAAATGTTGAAAATGATATTTTTATGCATAAAAGAGTAATGGAATTCAAACACTAGGATTTTTTACACACTTCTTAATGATAAAAAAAATAAAATCAACCACACCATAAAATTTAAATTCAAAATTTTATCCAAATAGGCTCAGGAAAAACCCCGCAGGTAAAACTTGATGAGAGATAATTTTTATTTTTATTCTTCAAGGTAAATATACAGTAGTATAATAACAAGAAAATTACAACTTATCTCAACCCCAAAATGTGTGAAAAATTCCTAAAAAATAGTGTTATACTTTTTCTTGTTTTCTATGCAATTTATGCCTTGAAAATTTTGCCTTCCTCAAGCTGTACAGACTAGAAAAAATAACCCATATATACTCCTCAAAATTTGTGTTGTTGTTAAATCTATACTTTGGAATTCGAGACACTATACCACCAAATTTGTGCCTTGAAATGTATGCTCTTCTATAGCAATTTCTACCTTGGGATTCCTTCCCTACTACAACAATTTTCCTTTAAAAAATCGTGCTTGTACATACTGCATTTAATGTTGTACGATTCATCTTTGAAAACGTTCCCGCTACAATAATATTCTGCTGCTATATGAATTTTCTAAGAAAGTGTGCCCCTCAATGATCCAGATGGAGACCAATGGCCACCCACCTATTCAACTGAATCAAAATAGTTGTCCATTTTGGCAAATATCTAGTAATTTTCTATGGTTTTTTGGGTCCCAAACTTTGGGGCCGTTTTGAGACCCTAAACAACTTTTTTTGGCAACTTGGGGTGGGGGGGGGGGGG
>LPNX010149683.1:100341-190001 GCA_001517045.1 Pseudotsuga menziesii
TATTGAAACCCCAAATGAAGATCTTATGCAAATGTTATGACCCTGGGAAGTTGATTATTGAAGCACTAACCATCTTGAGGGTCACAATCTTTATGAAAATTCGTCTTATGGGGTTATGTTTTGGATGTTTAGAGTTCTCACCCTCATTCTTATTATAAATAGGCCCTTTCAGCCTCATTTTTTATTTAGCTTGCCATGGATGAGAGTAGCCTCCACATCTCTTCTCAGAGATACAAATACCACCCTTCTAACTGCTTTATTGTACAATCTGTTCTATTTCCACCATTTAATAGAATATGTGTTAATTGTATCTCTATTTTCCTTGAAATATGTCTATGTTTATGATTCTATATATGTTATTTCATTCCTTTCTCACATAAATCATGATCATTCAATCCATTGGAATTTGTGCAAGGGTTTGTCTCCTCCCTTTCAACTTCTCCTCTCTTGCTCTCTTTTTACAAATCTCTTGGTGAATAATGATGCCTATTCTCCCTTAAATTACATTTTTGTTCATGATAACTGCCTTTATTTATGTGCTACTTATCTTTAATGGCCTCCCCTGCTTCTCAACTTCATGCTCTTTCACTTATCAACCTCACGGTGGTGGTTAGAGTGTGGTGGATTATGTCCTTTCTAATCAGGAACTTCTCTCCTTCATTCATCTCTTCACTGTAACTCCCATCCCTCTTATTTATCACACTCCCATTTCCTTATCCCTCCAAATTGGTACCACTCAACCCTTAACCCCCCCCTCTCCCACCCTTGGGTCCACCTCGAACCAATATTCTCTTTGCTAAGGGAGACCCTGACACCTTTAGTTACACCCTCTTCTAGATACCACCTTCTGTATGTCAATTTACTTCCTTTGAGTCTTCCTACACCGAATACACATGCATTTCTTGTATCTTCTGGGAGACTTCCCTTAAAACCTACCCCCACTCTACTCGACCCACCCCGTCTCCCAAAATTATGGATTCTACACCATGAACTAATGGTATAATGATGAATAGAAGCACCTCAATAACCCAAATTTGGCATGCCTCCAACCATGGTCACCCCTCCTACCCAGCTCACAAAGATTCTTATCATCGTCTCCACCACAATAAATTCCTCTTCATCTCTCATAGACAACAATAGTTTAGTACTTCCCTTATTCATTACCCTAAACATTTTTGGCATACCATCTTGCCTCGTCACTCCCATCTTCCATTTGATCTTGATCAAAATCCATGTTCTCCTATACCTCTTCCCTATATGAAATCCCAAGGAAACCCTATTGAATATGGTTGTCATTGAGCTCAAATGAGTTCAACAATGACAAAGGAATAACAAAAGTCTATTGATTAAATTGACATTGTTGTCAACATAAGATCATAAGGCAACATTGATGAAATAGTCCAAAGAGATTTGCAGAAGCCAAAATAACACAGTTGGCCAAGAGGAGTTAGAAGCATTATAACACTAAGTTTCTATGAAGTGAAGATTTGGACGGACGAGGTCATAAGAGAGAGAAAGATCAATGGTCTAGAACAATTTCTGCAATGCCAAGGTGCAAGCATTTTAAAGTTGCAGGAAGACTATTACGGACAAGATTTGTGAAAGTTGTGTTTGAGAATTTATGAAAAGCAGACCCACAATACGCAATATGCAATGCGAAAGAAGTTTTGCGAAAGATGAAATGTGGAAGCAGTTTCAAGAAAAGTAGAAAAATAGACCCGCAATCTGCAATCAACAATTGCGGAAGTAGTTTCGAGAGAAGTTGGAAAGCAGACCCACAATCTACAACCCGCAATTATGGAAGCAAGGAGTTCCCACATATTGCAGAAAGATCATTGCGGAAGGTTAGTTGCAGAAGGTTAATTGCAGAAGGGTAGGTTGCAGAAAGGAGCCTTGCAGACACCACTTTGTAGAAAGATTGTTGTAGAAGGTTAATTGTGGAAAGACAATTTGTAGAAAGAAAAATGTGGAAAGGTCACTGTGAAATGGAAATTGTAGAAGTATTTCTGTTGCGGAAATGTCATTGCAGAAGGGTTTCTGTTGCGAAAAGGTCGTTATGGAAAGGCAATTGTGGAAGGGTTTCTGTTGCAGAAAGGTCTTTGCGGAAAGGCAATTGCGGAAATATTTCTTGTGTGCAAAGGCAATTGCGGAAGGTCGTGATGGATGGATTTAAATAGAGTTAAAAATGATAAACATAGTATATCAATAAGCTATAGGAACAAAACTAATATATAAAACAAAGTCTATTATTCATGTAGATTGCATATCTAAGAAGAATATACACGATAGAATTAGAAAATAACAAATTAGTTAATTCTTTTAAACAAATTTATGATGAATAAAAAGGGGCGTGAGTGTATAAACAGAGAAGTGATTGGTAGTTAAGGGATGTGTTTGAAAAGACATCATCTGTTGTGAAAGGTCACGATGAAGTTGTGTGATGGTTCAAATGAAAAGACATGAGTTTCCAAGATTTAAGATATGTGGTGAGATGTGTGTTAAAGGTATTTATAGATAGAGGTTTGGGAGGAAGAGGGTGTCTCTATGTTGTTAGGGAAAGTGTTCCTATGGCTAGGGGTTAAGAGGCCACCAACATACCCGGGGTATAAAAATTGGTGTATAAAGCTCTGCAAGCAAATGTAAGCAAGGTTTCAAAGGTAAGAAAGGTTAATACCTTATTCACTGAATGTTGATCCAAGTTTTCCTTTCACCCTCCTCTTTCTCCTTAATCCAAGAGGCCTACAAAAAATGCTTTAACCTTCCTCAAACCAATTTGACCATATGCAAAGCAATGATAATCAAAATAATATGAAATCCTAATCTGATTAACATCAACATATGATCATAAACAAAGACACAACATCCATTACATAATTATTTGGAAAGCGAATCACATCACATATTTATTAATCAAGTGGAAGAAGTACAAGATATACCTTCTCCTCATGTAAGTCACCTCATGAAACCTTTGATCTGGATCTCCTGCTTCTATTCTCCAAGAATCTCAGTCTCCAAGCTCTGCAACATAGGAATATGGTATCTAGGGATAAGGTAGGGGGGATGAGAGTCCTAATTTCTCCAGCGTAACAATGCAAAGGCCAAGTCCCATTTCATGGACCCATCTCCCTTTCTTATATACTTTTGTGAAGATTTAGGGTTGAATAGGGATCGGTTATAAATGAAGGATCAGTTCCAAAACCACCCAAACCAACTCAACTTCGATATTTTTCCAATTTTTAATATTTTTTGGTCATTACAGGTCATACTGGTGGGATTACTTCATAAAAGGGGTGAGTGACACACAGGTTTTCTTAGCCAAACTCGCGAGTGGGTCAAACAAGCCAATATTTAGGGTATTTCCAAGCATTTTCAGGGGTTAGTGTCTTTTGCAATTTTTTTCCTTAGTATGATACCTTTCCAATGGTCTATAGAAGAGTTTAAAAGGATTCACAAAACTATAGATATGGATCCTCCAATCAATGTGTCTTTTAAGTGACTAACAATGGATTTTCATGAAGTGTCATCATGCGACGAAAACATGTAAAAGCCATCATGGATGGAGAAGTGTCATTTTGGGCTATAACAGATTCCCCCTAATGTATGAGGTTAGAGGGGAAGACAATAACCAAAATACATTATAAAAAAGAAACAATTGAGACGAGAAGTCCAAGAGACGGAGGATCCAATATCATAGGCTCGAATAGAGGTACCTGAAAGAGAGATAAATGTCAGACAAAAGTGATCGCTGGGACAAACATGTCCATGTACAAATAATTGCCATAAATATACATGCAAGTCCAACATGTGTATAACTAATGTAACTATCATGGCCGCACAATATGCAAAAATTCACCATATAAAATCTAAAGGAGTCATGGTCACAAATAAACAAGGTGGATCCAAGGTGGATCCATGCTTAATAATCGATCATATCCACATGAATACAAGGTGGATCTATGTCTCAGCAAATGTCATATGAAGTGTGAAAAGGTCTTGCGCAACTCAGGCAATATAAAAAAATGACGATGCTATTGTCGGCCCAAGGTATTCATGCCAAACCGTCCAAAGGTATGAATAAAGGAGTTGAAGTTGAACATGGAGGAAATTGTTTGATTACCAGTCATTGATTATGACCATTAACAAACAAAAGGGAAACCACCATTAATGAAAATGGTCCCCAAGGTACCTAGTACATTATAACAAGTGTGAATAAATGGTCTTGAATTCGAACACTTGAAAAATCCATTCAGTAGGAGACATTAAAGTATTCCCACTACCCAATATCGAGGGGAATTTCCACTGATGACTACAATCTCCAAGGTACTTACATAAACTCTAAATCTCATTCTCAGAGCAAGATGTGTTAAAGTCAATAGGAAGAGTTCCGTTGAAAGGAAGCCATTAATGCATCCTTCATAATTCAAAACGAGGTAATTCAGAGACTAATTAGATTTGAAACTAAAACAAAGTTTTGCAGCAAGGACCACTGAAGACTTAATGTAATGAACTAATACCAGGGAGTGGAAGACACACAAGGTCAAGGCAACTGCAAAATGGTCGACAAAGGTTTTATCCTTGAACAATAAGCATGACACTATAGTGACTTAGGAAACTTTTTGACACAAAGGAATCTACGATACAAATCTGCAATGTAGGAGACATTAAAATATTCTCCATATAATTGGAAAAGTAACCAACTGGAGGAGTAAAACTCTAAGATTAGGCTTAATCCCAAGGACAAAAACTAGAACCAAACTGTTGATAGAGTCAAAATTGGTGCTTTGTTCAAGGATACAAGACTCGTTGCCATGATATAAAAGACATTTGAATGAACTTCCCTTTCCCTCTTTCTTGTAAAAGTTTAACGAGTCCAAGAATTAAAACTTAGGACCTTCTTCATTATTGGAAAGCTTGAAGAAGAGACAAAAGAATGCTTGATAAAGTACTAATTCGTGGATTTTATGAGCCTGAATTAGTGAATTCTCAACGATGTTTTCACAACTTGAGAATTTGAAAATGCCAAAGAAGCCTCTAGGGGGGTACTTTTTTGTAAGTTTAGTGTCCTAAGCCTGAAAAAGTATAAAACAATCCAGAGGAGAACTCTATTAGCTCAGTATAACTAAGCTATTCATTTTTTGTAGTTAGTCGACAAGGTCTAAAAAAGGGTTAAACTATCACCATACCGACGCTCCTTTAAAGAACAAGCAAAACGCTTTAGTTTTAATGAGTGTGAAGGGAATTAGCAAGATCACTCGATGCTTTTGTCCTAAAGTTTAAGCCAGAGCATGAAAAAGAGAAAAGTAAGCTCAAAAAGGTTCCTTTTTTCATAAGTTTAGTCCTCTAGGCCTAGAAAAGAGATAAATCTATACCCGAAGATACTCTTCTAGATTTCGAACAAAATAGTGTATTCATTTTTCATAAGTAATCCACATGGCCCAAAAAAGGGGTAAACTTATACCTATGTGAATGTTCCTTCACATCCTTTAACGAGTTTTAAGGGACAAGCAAACTCAAAAATCTAGTCATGTTTAAGGAGTCAGACCAGAGCTTAAAGGTAACTCCATACCTTTCCTGTAAAGGTTTAACGAGCCCAAAAAATTCAAATCGGGGCTTCCTTATTGTTTTTAATGAGTTCGAAGGAAAGATGAAAGAATGCTCTAAATGCGAGGAGACGAGTGTCAGAGGAATGTGAAACTAGTTCCAAGCACGAGGAACAGTCCCAAACATAGTGCAAGGAACATGATCAAGATAAGGACACTCAAGGGATGTCTTCTCTAGGTAAAGGGTGTCATGTTGCAAAGGAAAAATGGTACAAAGTTGAGCGATGATGAGAACATATATGAGGGATTATATAATGAGCTGAAAGCGTGGAATCCGACATCAGGCTCATAAGCGAGAGAAGGGTGTAGGAAAATGTAGTTACAACTTGAACAAAAAGGTGAGACTTGTAAATAGTTGTTAATCCAACTAAAAGTCATGTTTCCAAGAAAATACAGTATGAAGATCATATTCATGAGGATAGGCCTCATACAGGTCACTTTGGTAGAAATAGTTGCAACTTTGCTATCTTCCACAAAAGGTGTAATCAAGGCAGAATCTACCAAAGAAGACTCTATAGTGCCAATTCATGTGGATTTATAATCAATAATATCAACCTCAAGAGGAAAACAAAAGTCGACAGGGGTGATAGAGTCTACAGGAACAAACTCAGAATTACAGGAGTTGAAAATTCTACAAGAAGGGTCAAACTCATCAGCATCGCTAACTTGTTGTCCGATGGGGGAGTCCAAAGACTCAATAATGCAAACATGGAAGGACTAATCGTCAGATGGATCGGACTAAATAAGAATATCAAGGTTGGACTTAACTACAATTGAGTCAACATACAAAAGATGATCTGACTGTATAAAGACTCTAGAAAGACTTCATTCGAAGGAAGGAGACCATCCCAGATAGGACACATGTCTAAACATTCAAATGGATCAACGGGGTGGAGAGTGGGCTCCACAGTACACATAGGATAGATCACCTGGTCAACTGTTGGGATAGAGTCCCAAGAAGGTAAGCATGAACACATAGGCTTCTTCTTAGTAGCAATTGGATACGAGGTATATGAGGCCACATAATTCACCCATGGCGGGGAAGTGTCTACTAAAACACTGGGAATTAACAAAGGAAATACTTGGTCTGTAGTCAGGTAAGAAGAGGGATAAATAAATGACAACTAATTAACAGTGACAATGCTTTTGTTACAAGGAAAGTACATCACATGAAAGAGCGTTGACACCACAGCTTGCATAGCATAAACATAATCACACCCAAGGAGCATATTGAAATCCAAGGGGTCCTCTATTACCATAAAATCAACTAAGACGATCTTCCCACCCAAAGTAATAGATGTTTGAGTAATAATTCCCAACTCTTGACTAGTTCTTCTATCAAAATACAATAACTGGCTATCAATCAACATAAGGCTGGGAGATCCCATGCCTCTCCAAGCACGTGCAAATAAGGCTCCTTCATCAACTATACAACAGGTAGTTATATAGTGTCCAATTTGGAACTTAATTTGAAAAGGTTCATTGGAAGGAAGGAGCGGCTCAACTAGGCTATCCCATTTAAAGGAAGCAATCCGAGGGCTTGGCGGGGGTTCATTCGAAGCGAAGTCAGTGCTGCCTTGTCCAAAAGGTTCTGAAATGGCAGTGAAGAAAACATGACTAGCAAATAATTCACTCTCTAAAGGAAGAGTGGGATTGGATGAATATGGCATCGATTCAACCACTTGATGAAGGTCACTCTCTGAAGGAAAAGTGGGATTGAACAAAGACTGCATCATTTCAATCACTTGATAAAGGTCACTCTTCGAAGGAAGAATGGGATTGACCAAAGACTGCATTGGTTCAACCACTTGATCAACTGAAGTGTGAATAGGTTGTTGAGAAACTACTGGTTGTTCAGGTACATGATATCCCTAGAACCACACTCTTCATACCTCTGCAATAGAAGGGCATTGATGAGTAAGATGGTCTCCCTCACAAAGATTACAAGGGAACTTAGGCTTGCATTTTGAATGGTTGGTTTTATCAAATATGTCAAGATGACTTGAATTGGCTGACTATTTTCCCCAAGCATGACCTCCATAGGCTGGGTGGTTAGGTCCAATGTGACTTGCAGAGGATGGGTGGTGAAGGTCAACTTAACTTACAGAGGTTGAGTGTGTTCCCCCAGCATGACTTCTAGAGGCTGGGCGGTTGCATCCAACATGACCTATAGAGGTTGGATGTGTTCCCCCAGCATGAATTCCAAAGGCTAAGTGATTGGAGTCAACTTGACTTGCAGAGGTTGAATGGGTGCCCCAAGCATGGCCTCTAGAGGTTGGGTGACTGGGTCCAACATGAATTGCAGAGGTCCAATGGGTTCCACCAACATGACTTACAAAGGCTGGGTGGTTGGGTACAACATGATTTTTCAGAGGTTGGATGGGTTCCCCCTTGATTTTGTGTCTTCTTCATATTCTTCCTCCTTTTACTCCTTTTAGACTGTAGGTTACTAGCATCAGAACTTTCATCACAAGAGGTAGAAGGAGGAGGAGAGGTTTCTACTGGTGAAGGAGATACACTGCTTTGATGCCCTTGATATAAGGTGATTACTTGAGAAGCATCAGGAATATTCAGGATATGCAGAGTTGAAAACAACCAAACTGGTATCTCTAGGGTGAATCCAGGCAGATTCAAAGTGGCCATTAAAGGAACACCAACATTCATAGTGAAAGGAAAAGTACATGAAGCCCCTAGCATGGGGTCTCCTTGTTGATGTCCGTAGGGGTACTAGCCATAGTTTCTGGCTCAATAAGAAATCAAAGTCCGAGGTCAATTAGAAACCAAGCGCTTGAATCACCAAACTGCTTTCCTAAATTGTATGTAAGGGATTTCCTCCCAATCCTTCCCTAGTTATAGTGGAAATAACCTTCCACCATAACCTCTGTAGAGTCCTAGAAGTATAGATACTAAGGCTATCAAAATCACAATTTTTTTATTTGGCAAACATTCATCAGTCCAGTCGATGCACATGGGTAGGGTAGCTAAGCTTGAAACTCAAAAAATACTAGGAACCACACAGGGTTGGAAGGAGGCATTGAGTAAGTCCCCAGATGTGCAACATCTTTGGTGTATGCTCAACTGATTATAGGAGGGGTATCTCCACAACTAAGTATCACACGAACTCAAGCTTGACTCCTATGTTAGAGGAGCTTTCCGGAGCCTTTCTTTATGAGATTGGATTTTCTGAATGAAAGGCCCGTATGTTTGATTTTAAAGTTTTGGGCAGTTAAAGATGTCCCTAACCCAAAACAATAGCCTAGACTAGTTTTTGTCGTCCTTAGAAATAAAATGTTACTAATATATTTTAGATATTATCATTCCTTTTAAGCGTTGTTGATTACTCAAAGGCAGCGAAAGTGAAACAAATGGTGTTTTGACTTGAAAGTAGAAAAAAGATGACCGAACAAAATAGGAATCAAAATGCAAAGTTCTACTTCTAAGTTTTCTTTTCAAAACTGAAAATGAAAGCCAAAAAAGAAAGATTTATTTTTGTATTTTCAAGAAACAAAGACATGCAATGCACCTAAGACTAAACCCTAGCCTACATGCATATAAAACAACTACTTGTTCTTTTTTACTTTTTCTTTATAAAATGACAAAGAGAAACAACCTACAAACTAATGCATGCATATACTGTAAACAAAGCAAAAGGAATTATGTCCTATAACCACCAAACAAACCCTAGGATATGCAAAAGTCAGTTAAGACCTCTCTTGGGAGGGAGGATTATATAAGGGAACAATCCAACCAACTTGGCATAAAGGAGTTAAACAACAAGACTGAA
This sequence comes from Pseudotsuga menziesii, assembly GCA_001517045.1. Lineage (NCBI taxonomy): Eukaryota > Viridiplantae > Streptophyta > Pinopsida > Pinales > Pinaceae > Pseudotsuga > Pseudotsuga menziesii. The sequence goes on from LPNX010149683.1 coordinate 109,726, forward strand.
AAATATGGATACCTAAAGGCTCCTCCTAGGTTTAGTCTAAACTTGCTAACAGAGGCTGCTCTACACCTTGCACAACAAATTCATGCCAAGGAAGGAGGTGGGGGAAAGAGCAAAGGAAAAACCATAAAGACTTCAAAAAAGACTTACAAATAAATTAAAGAGTACCCTCAAGAAGAGACACCACTTCCCAGTTGTCATTCACAGACAGAGGACCAAGGAGGACCCCTCAGACAACACTAAACCACCCCAAACATGCCTAAAAAGAGTGAAAAATCACTAAAATAGAGCACTTGCAATTTTCTTTAAGCAAAGGCACGAGTGAAATGTAGGTTTCCTTAAGGGAAGTCACGTGTGCATCCAAAAAATGCTACTATACAATCTGACAGTCGTGAGTTGGTGGTGGAAGACCTAAAAAAGGTAGGAAACAACCTTAAAAAGGAAAAGAAGGTGTCCTAACATACTTAATAGTTACTCCTAACCTACAAGAAGGACCTAAAGCCTTAATTATACTACAAAAACAAGGCAAGGAAACCCCAAAATAGACAAGGTGTCCTCAGTGGAGTTGCCAGTTCTGTTGTTAGGGAAAGTGTTCCTATTGCTAGGAGTTAAGAGGCCACCAACATACTAGGGGTATAAAGACATGTATAAATATTTGCAAGCAAATGTAAGCAAGGTTTCAAAGGTAAGAAAGGTTCATAACTTATTCACTGAAGGCTGATCCAAGTTTTCCTTTAACCCTCCTCTTGCTCCTCAATCCAAGAGACCTGCAAAACAAGCTATGACCTTTCTCAAACCAATTTGACCATATGTAAAGCAACGGTAATCAAAATAATATGAAACCATAATCTGATTAACATAAACACATGATCATAAACAAATATACAACATCCATTAGACAATGATTTGGAAAAGGAAGAACATCACATATTTATTAATCAAGTGGAAGAAGTACAAGATATACCTTCTCCTCATGCAAGGCACCTCATGAATCCTTTGATCAGGATCTCTTGCTCCTCTTCTCCAAGAATCTCATCCTCCAAGTTCTGCAACATAGGAAGATGGCATCCAGGGAAAAGGTAGGGGGGATGGGAGTCCCAATTTCTCCAACATAACAATGCAAAGGCCAAGTCCCATTTCATGGACCCCTCTCCCTCTCTTATATACTATTGTGCAGAGTTAGGGTCGAATAGGGATCAGTTACAACCGGAGGAGTAGTTCCAAAACCACCCAAATCACCTAAACTTCAATATTTTTGGACATTACAGGGCATACTCATGGGTTTAATTCATAAAAGGGGTGAGTGACTCACTGGCAGGTTTTCTTAGGAAAACTCACTGGCGGGTCAAAAAATCCAATTTGTGGGGTATTTACAAGCATTTTTAAGGATTAGTGTCTTCTAGAAAGTTTTTCCTTAGTCTGATACCTTTCCAATGGTCTAGAAAATAGGTTAAATGAAGTTACATAACTCTAGATATGTCTCCTCCAATCAAGGTGTATTTTAAGTGACTTTTCATGAAGTGTCGTCATGCGATAAAAACATGTAAATGTCATCACAGACAGAGAAGTGTTATTTCAGGATATAACACTTTGTAGTCTAGATCTATGTAGTAGTAGCAATAGAAGATAAATACCAAGGAGTGATGAGAAACCAATGACAGAATTGAAGACATAAGAAGATCTAGAAGTCTGATAAAGACATATTAGGGTGATAGGGTGGTGTTAGGGAAGGCTACATGCCTGCAAGGGGTTCGTAGCGTCCTTCCAATGGTAGTTGGTAAGTAGGATGTTGAAGCATCCTTTCTGTAGAAGTTGATAAACAAGGGGGTCATAGCCTCCTTCCAGTGGTAGGTGGTAAATAGGTGGTCGAAGCATCCTTTTAGTAGCAGCTGATAAACTAGGGGGTCATAGCCTCCTTCCAGTAGTTGCTGGTAAATAGTGTGTTGTAGCATCCTTGTTTGTAGGAGCAAGCATAAACTAGGTTATTGTAGCTAAGAAACTTGGGGATTGTTTTCTCCAACAAGTGGTAGCTTTCAAAAACCATTGTAAATATAGTTTTGCAGTAATAGAAAGTGTTTGTGGTTTTCTCAATTGGGAATCCACGATAAAAGTTGTGTTCTTTGTATTTTGTTGATCCTATGTGTTAATGAATAAGTTAAAAGTGGTTTTAATTGTTAAAACTTATCAATACTGATTCAACCCCCATCTCATTATTGTCCAATATTCCAATAAATCAGAGTAGGATCCTTCACTACAATCTAAACCACTCGAAGGAATACCCATTAAAACCAGTATGGGTTAACAAGAAGGAATTGTTTCCAATAGAGCTCCAACACTTAATAAAGGAATTATGCAGTGTGGAAAAAAATAATGAGTGTATACTTACAGTCATTAGGATATGGTAAATGGAATGCAATGATCTCTGATTACATCTCACAAAAAATAATAAGGACTACATCTCAGAAAGAGTCCAAGAAAAATAACTCAAGGGAAATGGAGGCTATACTTGATCAATTACCTCAACCTATCAAAGAAAATTTAGGACCATGTCTCTCAGCTAAGGAAGTTTGGGTCAAATTGGAGAAACTTTACTCATTTGAAGAAATAATAGAAGCGAGCCTTGCTATTCTTGAAAATGAAAGTAAATATGAGGAATAAAGACTACTCATGGGAATATAAACTCAAGATCCAGATGATGAATCAAATGAGGAACGAGAAGTGGACCTAGAGGTTGCATTCATGGCTTCTCTCGAGGAAGTTTAAAAATGTAGAAGAAGGAACAAATATTTGAAAGAAAAATTGTCAAAATGCCAAGAAGTGCAAAAATCAAAAGAAGAGGAAGTCAAGACCCTTCAAGAAGAACTGCACAATTCAATACAACAAGCAATGGATAGCATGAAAGAGGCCAAGATATTAAAACACGAAGTTGATAACTTCAAAGGAGAAATAAAGAAGATAAAATATTAGCTGACTTTTAGTGAGAAGTTCAAGGAAAGTACTAAATCCCTTAATAAAGTCCCTAGCTTACAAAGATTCCCTAGGGATAAAACAAGTCTTGGATATGATCAAGAACATGCCATTAAAGGATCAAGATCCATCACTCAAGAAGATGTTGAAAATGTTAAATGTCGGGAGGATGATTCCAAATATACACCCATACAATAGAAGAATTATAGGAAGATTAATTCTACTCATCAGAATTCTGCTCATCCTCCTAAGAAGAAAAAATTCAGAAGATATGCCAATGAATTCTATGGATATTGTCATCGTTGTCACAAGTTTGGTCATAAGGCTACTGAATGTAGAATAAAAGAAGAAGATCAAGGTCTAAAAAGAAAAGAAGGTACTAACTTATCAAATAGAAAAAGACTTATTATATGTTTCATATGTCACAATGTTGGACACTTTGCAAAACATTGCAAGAATAATACATGCATATTGTCTAAGGAAACACAGGAGAAGATATATAATATAAAATCCAAAAGACAAAGAAATAGAAGACTAGTAAGTAGGGTACCTCAAGGAAAGATGCGGAGAAGAAAGTCATATTACAAAGACTCAGAAGAAATAAAGCTTCCAAGCATCATTGAATTTTTCAAAGAAAATGTTGAGAATAATAGTCTTGTATATAAGAGTGACATACATTATGATGGAAATCAAGGTGAATATATAAAATAATACACCAATGGAGATGAAGGTGATGATGGTGGAACTAAAACGTCTTTTCTAAAATCTCTCATGACCTAGAAGAGAACCCTGGAATTAACATTAGAAGGGATCATATACTCAGGGGGAGTAAATATCAAAAAATTTCAATTGGTATCTAATGCTTAAGTATAATAAAGTCTGTCTACCTTGAAGATAGGAAGTTGATTATGTGTAACAAATTAAAGAGTTATAAAAGTACTCACCTAGGGACAATATATGTGACAAGTGAAGTATTAAAGCACACTTATAGTTTAAGTCTAAGAAATCCATAAGCATAATTGTGATGAAGGGAATATAGGCGATGATCACGAGAGATACCTGCATCCAAGAATCATGAAAATAGATTACCTCTAAGACTGAGAAATTCCAGTGAACTATTTGAATCTGAATGTGGGACTAAGCATATCTGAAAGTAATGAATGAGGATTAGACTTAATGTGACACTCTTGTGACATACGTTGATAGCATGATGACATCTTCATGGATGAACAACGATATTGAAAGAGTCTTAAGGACAAATTAATGAAGGTCATGAAGAAGATACGTGTTAGATGAATGAACTCAAAAATAGTTTGATTGGAAAAAAATCATAGTCGTAAAGCATCTACAATAACTGATTGAGTTACCTAATGAAATGATCATTTGCAATGATGCATGGGGTAAGAAGCATTTGGTAAGAAGCATGAAATCATGAAGGCGTAACTCATGGGGTGTCCAACCATGAAAAGACACCAAACATTATGGACAATGTGGAAAATACTAAATATTGCCATTAAAATATCCATCCATGATATATATCATCCAAATATCCTCATAACAACCTTGATGCACATAAAAAATGTTTGATGAGTGACAAGATGAGATTGTGGGACTCTTGGTGAATTGATATGTAATGCAGTGCATAGAAGTCCAACACTATTCACACATAGAAATATCACTCTGGACAACCATCACATTAGCTTGAAGTAACTAAGAGAGACTCATTAATGGAGTAGAAGGAAGCACTGTGATAGGGGGGAGTCTATGAAATTATCATCCAGGTTGTCATTCAAAGACTTTCTGTAAGAAGGAAAATGAGGATGCTAACTAGCCTATCATTCCTAACACAGTGGTCAGTACCAAGTCAAGTTATCAGGAGGAAGAGAAGAGAAAGAAGTGAGGGCTGAAACTTTAAAGAAGGGGAGATATATTGATAGGGGCAATTGTCAAAAAGGAGAAAGATTGCAAATTCTATATCAAGATGGTTATAACAAGGGAACAACAGGTTATCCTTTGTCATTGTTTTCAAAGGGGGAGAATGTTTTGAGGTTTCCATCAATGCTAAAGGGGGAGAATGTTGAATATGGTTGTCATTGATGTCAAAGGAGTTCAATAATGATAAAGTAATAACAAAATATTGTTGATTAAATTGACACTATTGTCAACATAAGATCATAAGCAAACATTAATGAAATACTTGAAAGAGATTTGCGAAAGCAAAAGTAACACAGTTGGCCAAGCGGATTCAGAAGCATTATAATTCTAAGTTTATATGAAGTGAAGATTTGGACGAACCAGGTCATAAGAGAAAGAAAGATCAATGGTCTAGAATAGTTTCTGCAATGCCAAGGTGCAAGCTTGTTAAAGACGCGGGAGGACTATTGTGGAAGAGATTTGCAAAATTCATGTTTTAGAATTTATGAAAAGTAGACCCACAATCCACAATCCACAATGGTAGAAGACGAATTGCGGAAGCAGTTTCAAGAAAAGTTGAAAATAAGATCTACAATCCGCAATCCGCAATTGAGGAAGAATTTTTGCTGAAGATGAATTATAGAAGAAGTTTTGCGGAAGACAAATTGTGAAAGTAGTTTAGAGAAAAGTTGAAAAGAAGACCCATAATACGCAACCTATAATTGCGAAATGAAGGAGTTCTTGCAGATTCTGGAAAGGGCAACTATGGAAGTTTAATTGTGGAAGGTTAGTTGCAGAAAGGTAGTTGCAGAAAGGAGCATTGCAGACACTACTTTGCAGAAAGATTGTCGTGGAAGTTTAATTGCGGAAAGGTAGTTTATAGAAAGAAAAATGCGGAAAGGTAATTATAGAAGGATTTTTGTTGTGGAAAGGTCGTTGCGGAAAGGCAATCGTGGATGGTTTTTGTTGCGGAAATGCAATAGTGGAATGGTTTCTATTGCAGAAAGGTTGTTGTGGAAAGGAAATTGCAAAAAGATTTCTTTCACGGAAAGGAAATTGCTGAAGGTTGCGACTGATGAATTTAAATAGAGTTAAAAAAGATAAACAAATTATATCAATAAGCTACAGGAACAAAACTGATATATAAAACAGAGTCTATTATTCCTATAGATTGCAAATCTAAGTAGAATATACACGATAGAATTAGAAAATAACAGATTAGTTAATTATGTTATACATAATTATGATGAATAAAAAGGGGCGTGACTGTATAAAAAGAGAAGTGATTGTTAGTTAAGGGATGTGTTTGAAAAGGAATCATTTGTTGTGAAAGGTCACAATGAAGTTGTGTGGTGGTTCAAATGAAAAGACATGAGTTTCCAATATTGAAGAGATGTGGTGAGATGCATGTTAAAGGTAAAATATAGATAGAGGTTTGAGAGGAAGAGGGTGTCTCTGTAGTCCATATCCATGTAACAGTAGCAACATAAGACAACGAACAAGGAGCGATGAGAAACCAGTGACATAATTGAAGACATAAGAGGATATGGAAGTTTGATAAAAACATATTAGGGTGGCAGGGTGGTGCTAGGGCATGATATATTCGTACAAGGGGGTCGTAGCCTCCTTCCAAAGGTAGCTGGTAAATAAGATGTTGAAGCATACTTTCGGTAGCAGCTTATAAACAAGGGGGTCATATCCTCCTTGCAGTGGCAGTTGGTAAATAGGGGGTCTAAGCATCCTTTTAGTAGTAGTTGTTAAACCAGGGGGTCGTATCCTCCTTCTAGTAGTTGCTGGTAAATAGGGTGTTGTAGCATACTTGTCTATAGGAGCAGGAATAAACTAGAGTGTTGTAGCATCCTTTAGTTGTAGCTAAGAAACTTGGAGATTTTTGTCTCCACCATGTGGTAGCTTGCAAAAACCATTGTAAATATAATGTTGCAGTAATAGTAAGTGTTGGTGGTTTTCCCAATTGGGATTCCACGATAAAAGTTGTTTTTTTTGTATTTTGTTGATCATGTGTGTTAATGAAAAGTTAAAAGTGGTTTTAATTGTGAAAAGTTATCAATACTGATTCACCCCCCTCTTAGTATTGTCCAATATTCCAAAAAACCCCTTATCCATGTTACCTCTCCCCACTCCTATTATTTATTCACCCCCATGATATTCGGGAGGTTGTTTGGGCCATGAGTTCCAGCAAAGTAGCAGATAAGGAAGGGTTCAAGGTTGAAATCTTCAAACATGGTCTTCAAGCACTTGATTCTCACTTGGACGATCTATTTAACCACGTGGTTTGTACTGGATTCCTTGAATCATGGTCACATCATAAATTCACTCGATCCATAAATCATCCCTTAATACTAATCCTAATAACTACAAAATGATCACGGTTGGGAACACCTTCTCCAAGAAATATGATGCTATACTCCATATGCAGCTTTCTGAGGGGCTTGAGAGGAAACAACTCAGTGCCAAAGGATAAAGGGGTTTCATACCAGCAAATCAAACCATTGATCACATTTTTGTGCTTTTTTTCCATCATTGAGGAGGCACCTCACAACTTCTCGAGAGTCTACTATTGCTTTGTATGCTTCCACAAGGTGCTCGACTCTGTCCCTAGAGTGGCATATATTTAGTGACTTCGAGACATTGGAATTTTTGAGACCCTTTAGACTAACCTTATGAGATAATATGTGTCAGTCCAATGTCATCTTCAAAAGGTCCACGAGATTTCAGATTTTATCAGTAGTACCGTTGGGTTTAAGGTGTGTCCACTCTCCCCCACTCTATTTAGGATTTAAATAAATGAGCTAAGAGTATTTATTATAGGAGCACATCCAAGATGGTGACAAAAGTATTCTCTACCAAGTCTTGATTTCTATTTCTCTCTTCGTTAATGACATGGTCCTTCTATCCTAATCTATGGAGGGTTTGTAGAGACATATGCCTTTTCCCTCATTTGTAATCTTCATCAATTGATAGTTAACTTAAGTATAACCAAGTTTATGATCTTCAACGGACCAAAGAGGCTACCCACTGATATTTATTTCATATTTAGAGGGGAAGAGGTTGAGACAACTAGAACCTCTAACAACTTGGGGGTTCAGCTTACACACTACATAATTTGAGGCCAAAATCTGATGGCTACCACGTCTGAAATTTGACACTAACCTATCGGGTATTCGACACATACACTTTTTTTTTGCCATCGGTGGCATAACGTCGAATCTCCGACTGTCGAATAATAAGGGTCAAAGCTTCGACAGATAATTGTGTCGTATACTCGACCGTTATTCCTTCCAAAGCGCCAACCAAAATTGCATAAACCGTTGAAAATCCGACGTTATCCGACCCCTGAAGCGTCGGCCGTCCGATAGACAAAAGTGTTTGAGAAATGGCGGTGTCATCAGTTTTTAATTTAGACAGTGTTGGTACTTCGACGCACTCCAACACTAGAAGAGTTGGCCTTTCGATGCAGTCCGACACTTTAACCGTTGGTCGTCCGACGGGAGGAAGCGTCGGAGACATTGCACGTTCGTTGGATGGGTTGACTAGAGTGTCAGTAGAATGTCAGAAAAGTGATGCCTGTTGATGGATTTAAAAAAAAATCCAAATATTTCACTTACGGCCACATGGTTTCAGCCTAGAATTTGACCATTGAAGGAAGCTTGTAGCAAACTAGAGGATTCTATGTCAAATATATATTTCATCCTTGCACATATAGTTATCACAACTACTTTACTCTTAACTTTAGTTTTCGCAAAATAGAAAACCCAATATCCTCAAGAGAAGCACCCTCCTTTCTATTTATGGAATAAGGAAGAGAGTAATTACAAGCAAACCATGTACTAAGTCTACAAGTGGACCACTTAACAAGACAAAGTCCAATCTAACCAATCCATGAACACTTTAAGAGAATGTTCCTTAACTAGAGACATTACATGTGCTAACGGTAGGTGATTACAACACAACTTCATGGTAGTGTGAACCACATGTACAAAGGTCACGTAATCCCATGCTCGCATGTTCCAACTTACCCACTTAGAAATGGCCTATGTGACTTGGCTTTCGAGAGAGTCGGAGAAAGGTTGCTTGCAATCAAGTTTTCCTAGTTGAACACAATGCAGTGCTTCTCTGGGTGAGACTATTAGTTGGAAAGTGGAATGAAGTAGTCCCCATACACAGTCTGTGTCCCTGATCTCCATTTTGAGTTGAGTAAAGTTCTAAAGGGTGGTATTTTATAACATGATTAAGATGAAATGGGTCTAAAGAATTGTGTTTATCCTTCATATGCATTGTGCTAATTGTATAAGTATCTGCATAAGTTTCTCCCTGTATAAGAAAGAGCTCTCATGCAAAGAGTGCTTTACATCCCCAATCTTAATAAGTGATGATGGAGGACACTGAACCTATAGAGTCTCTAAACATAGGGGACCAAAGGAAACATCTAAGATAAAAAAAATTAGAAATAAACTTGCTGATCAAGAGGAATATTTCCCAGTGGTGGTGAAGAGCGGACATATCTAGATCAGGCTAGTTGGCATGTTAAATACATTTATATCAGTCTGTAATATTTGCTGATTTATTCTGTTTAGCTTGTCTTGATGATGCTTGTTTTCCCATATTAATTTTCAACCCTAAGGCAATGCTAACTTGCTTTCCCATACTAATTTTCAACCCTAAGGCAACCCTAAGGAATATAATTGATCACATTCAGAGGAATACTAGACAAACATTCAAAGGTAACACCTCTAATATTGGAATCTTGACTACATCCACATCACTAACCTTCAACAGATTGAGAATTCGAGTCTAATACTGAAGTAGCTAATCCAAAGAAGAAATAAATAAGAGAGATCAGTAATATGAGGGGATCATCCACCTCAATCATCCAAAGGATGTCAATAGCAACCACACATAAAAGACTCAAGTGCTAAGGGCTAGAAAAACTGGAAAGTGCCCTGACCAGTACATTCACCATTAGTGAATTCAGTAAACTGAAAATGGCCTGAGGCCAAGGTTAATGCTTCTTTGGATAAGCTATTAGCCTTAGTATTGTGTTCTCTGAATATGTGAACTGCTTTTAGCTAGATGAAGTAAGGTTCCATATCACAGATACATTGACACCAACCATTAATTGAAAGTAAAGTTAGTTATGATCTTCTATTGAACCAATTAATGATGGCTGTGGAGTCACCATGAATGTGCAGAGTGGGAAGGACCATGGATTTAGCACAATAAAGGAGAGTCCATAAAGAAAGTAGTTCGAATCTGGTGTTTGTACTCAGACCAACACCCCATTTGAAGCAAAAATAGTGGTCCTAGGTGATCAAAAGATGAAAATCTATACCTCCAATTTGATTGGCTAAAGCCCCATCAAAGAAGATGTAGGTACAATGATCGAAATAGTTTATTTAGTCAAACTCAGAGGTTGGTTGGAGTGGAATAATGAGTATGGGCCTCCTCCTAAGGCTGGGTTTAATGGCCATGCTGCGAACACACCTAGCAGCTCTTCATCTGGCAGAGAAACTAGAACACTACTCTCGGTTTCAGTTGTCTAATTTTCCAACGTGTTCTGCACTGTGGCCAGGGACGGTATACCGGTAATTTCTGGTGAGGAGAATATGTTGAGCTCTTGCTACCATGGGTCAACAGAGTTGTCTGCCATGTCTACCAGACCTACTCCCAAATTCACAAAAACCTCCAAATTGAACTGAATTGTCCAAAACGAAACGAGTCGCGACAATGTCCAAATACACTTATCATTTTTTATTATTCCAAATTGAACTGATTTTATTATTTAATGCAGATCCAAATCATTTAGTTAGGTATCTTAGGTTAGCTCGAGGAGCTTTTTGTTAGCTCATTTTGTGGTGAGGCAGCTCGCAGAAGCTTGGGTAGCTCGAGAAGGACAGAGAGGGAAGAGAGAAACTAAGGGTTTGCCTGAAATTCACTTTCTGAATAGGGTTTTTACAAAACTAAGGTCTGCATAGAGTTATGGTAGTTGGTGCTTGCATCACTTGCCAAGCATGTAATATCTCTCATGAAATGGACCAGCTCAATGAGTAACCTTCAAGCATGTAATATCTCTCATGAAATGGTGTATAAAATAGTGTAATCATGCTTCAAATGATGCCTCAATGAGTAACCTCCTATAGAGTGGATGTTTTAACCTCTGTGCACCCCCGTTGAGCTAATGCAAATCCAAAAGTTCTATACTCTGGCTAAAAACACAGTCTCCATTTTAACGCCAACACAGAGCATACGATGGCAAGCCAATGGGCTGCGACACCATTGCTACAATGACCTAGCCCATGGCATAATGCCCCAAGCTCTAGAAGCTTTCCTGACTTAATTTACAAACAATAAAATCAGAGTGTCATGCATACTCCCAAACCCAAACCATTATTAATGAATAGAGTAAATCCCATAGGATGAAAGCCACGTATCGAACCCAGTAAGTCAGTAATTCAAAACGTAGCATTAAATCTACTACACAGTCCCAAATATTTACACAGTATAATCTTTTATAAACGTCGAATGAAATCGTATATACCAAATCACATTGTAGTCCTTACATAAAAGCCAACGCGCAATGTATTTACACAGTAAGGCATGAAGCCTCTTTTACAACAGTCAAACTATTAAAAATGTTAAATGGCAAAGTTGTGAGCTATGGCACCATTATAAGTAATGGTGCAGCTATGGCCCAAAAATTCCAAACCTCCAAACAAGAGTCCATTAAAAACTAGAGCAAGCTACATTATAAACCCCGAAGGTAGAGTCAACAAGTGGAACACGAAACCGCAACCCAGTAAAGTTTTCCAACTTATAAATGCCCAGAACGAGAGGAGGCAAGTAAATCTTGCTAGCATGCTTACCATGGCCGTGAAGAAGAAATCCCAAATCGATAGTGTATCCTGTGCAAACCCCGGAGCGCCTTTGTGTTCACCTGCAGACAAACAAACAATGACATGAAAATCATGCCCATGCCATGGAGAATACAACGAAGCAATGCATTTTTACACAGAGTCGATCTAGCTTACCTGCAGATCGATGGGGTCGTTTCCCTTCTCCAAATGCACAGAGGCCACACTAAACCAAAATGCCAAAAACCATATTGCACAAGCAGTCGGTGACCATTAATGCATGCACAAACCCTCAGTGGGTGACCATTAATGCATGCACAAACCCTCACCATATTTTATGGAATCAACATTATACCATATACCAACCAAGTCATATGTTAAACCCTCTATCCTATGGTTTTGCCACCCTTTAAATATCAGCGCAGACTTAGTACTTAGGACATGGTATTTATAACATAGTCTCCCAACCTTATGGTATGAGCAGTCCTTAACACTATCATATAGTATTTACAATGTTTATCAAGCCTGTCTGTGTAAAACTAGAGAAATTGCATAATTACATCTATATATGCGCTACAAAATGAATGATCACTATAATAGTGACTCACAGATACGAGAGGGGATGAGGCGCGAAGCCCTATTCTAAGTTCATGACCCAAACAACAAGTTTCTCATTTGTAAGGTAAGAAGGTTTGTAAATTGAATCCCTGAATAACCCACTAAATGAGGAAGGGTCTGTCTGCATTCAAGCTTGTCCCACAAAGGAGCAAACATCATAGCGTCCACAAAAAACCCTTGTCACAAAAAACATTATATATTATATGTTTTTTATTTTTATTATATATTATTTTATATTATATGTATTTTATTTTTATTATATGTTATTTTATATTATATAAATTTCCATAATAGTATTAGGATATTTTTATTATATCCTAAATTGAATAAAGAACCTTCACATTAATGAGGGAAGAACCATCTACATAATGACACATCCCTATCTTGGATAAATGAAAATATATCTTTGAAGGATGATTGTAAAGTTGAGCATGTGAGCATGGTGGTGGTGATGATGATGATGATGTTGATGATGATGATTATGATTATTATGTTCATGTCGATGATGACGATGTTGTTGATGACGATGTTGTTGATGTTGTTGTTGATGATGATGATGTTGATGACGACGACGATGATGATGATGATCCTGATGATGATGATAATGATTGTGATGAGGATGACGATGATGATCTTGATGATGATGATGATGATCATCATCATCATGAGGATGACAATGAAAATGATGATGACTATGGTGATGATGATCATCATCATGAGGATGACAATGAAAATGATGACGACGATGATGATCATCATCATCATCATGAGGATGACAATAAAAATGATGACGACGATGATGATGACGACGATGATAATGATGATGATGACGATGATGGTGAAGATTATGATGTTGATGTCGACAATGACAATGATGATGTTGATCGTGACAATGATGATGATGATGAAAATGATGATGAAGATGATGATGGTGGTGATGATGAAGACAATGACAATGATGATGTCGATGATGACAATGATGATGATGAAGACGATGACAATGATGATGATGATGACAAAAATGATGTCGATGATGACAATGATGATGATGATGATTATGATGCTGATGAAGACGATGATTATGATTATGACGATGATCATGATTATGATTATGATGATGATCTCGATGATGGTGATGATGATTATCATCATCATGAGGATGACGATGATCATGATGATGATTATCATCATCATGAGGATGATCATGATGATGATTATCATCATCATGAGGAAGACAATGATGATGAAGATGATGCACCATTTGTATCATCATCTGTGTCAACATTGTAAGGGTTGGCCATATCATCATTGTCATCATCATCAGTTACGCTCATCATGTCATTGTCGAAATAATCTTCAACGACATTGTCTGCTACATCATCTGATTCAACTATTCCTTGGACATCTTCTATTGGATCATCATCGTTAGCTAACTCAAGTTGATCATGCTCTTCATCATCATATTATTCTTCCAGAGAACCCTCTTCATTACCATCATTGAGGTCATACTTTACCGGCCTTCCCCTTGGATCGTGTCTCACAACAAATGACCAGCCTGCTTTACCTAGAACCTCTGAGTAAAATACTTGTTCACATTGGCTTGGAAGAACATAGGGCTCTGTTCCTGGCTCAAACAACCTTGTGTTTACCATGGTAAATCCATTATCATGTTCAATAATAGTTCTATCGAGATCACGTTGATTCAATCGTAACCTGTACCATTTGACAATGAATAGAACTACCTTAAAGGATTTAAAGTCACACTGTATAATATCTTCCAAATACCCATAGTATCTATTTTCTGAGACTTCTGGATGTCTGTCAGTTCTAGATGAAACATTGGTAACCTCAAAGATAGCTGAAACCCCAGAATCTGATGTTTTCTTTCTTTCATCCAGTTTTTTGATCCGATATCTACCTCCATTGCAAACCATAGCCTTATGGTGTTTTACCTACAATAAGCAATACATGAAAAAATTACACAACCAATCAGTCCTTATGCAACAATACATGGAAAAAAAGAACATATACTTGCCATTTTATCTTTTACACCATATGCCAAATTGATTTCCCTTTCTATTAGATTGTTATCTCCATTGTGTTGTGCTTCTTTTACCAATGAAGCCCCACCTTCCCATGATATTCCATGACCCGATTGTGCGCATCGTTCAATCCATACCTTCATCTAGTCAAGATTGTTTGCGATGTATAAATGAATTGCATCCCATTCTCGACCAACTGTTTAATGACAATAACCATTAAAATCAAAGAAAGGTGTAAATCTCCTGAACAAAGATGTATATGCTCTTAATTGAAACAATTATGACTAGAAAATACAATTAGAATATGAAGGATATAATAAAAATCCAGTAGCTAATAATTACCTTTCAGCTTCCTCAATATACCTTTCCCCTTAAGTTGCTCCCCTTCAAATTTGTTATTGGAGTCTGGATCACAAATGCGACGTAAATTGAGCTTTGACGCTAGAATAGGAAGATTTTCACTAACATACAACATGTTTTTCTATACCATATATCCTTCCATCATAGAACCCTCTGGATGTGCTAGTTGTCTCCTCAAACCCTTCATAAATTTCAAGTGCCTCTCAACCATCCACATGGACCTTGAGTGCACAGGTCCACACAACTCAATATCCTCAACTTGGTGTATGAGGTAGTGTTCCTGTGCATTGAAAAATGCCGATGGTATATGCTTATGCATTTCACACATGAGACGAGGAATTTCTCTCCTCCAATACTTTATATCTTCTTTATGGATTTCTTTATATGTCAACCATCTACAAGTGATGCAAACCAATAACGATATTTAACAAAAATAAACATTAAATTACAATATATGCTGAAATAGTGCACAAAAAAACAAATATAAATTATTATACGCAGGATTAAAGAAACACTAAGCACATGCAAGTAATCGCTAGTTACCTCATGTATTTACCAAGATTATATATAACTTGTTTGACATTGTTGTCAAAGTTGTCCGGGAGAGAGAGAGGTAGAACATACTAAATCAATATACAAACCACACCATTTATTAAAAAAAGAGTATACAAACAAGAAAAAATTATATGGACATAAAAATAATAATTACCTTGATGAAGACATGCCAATCATGTGTTTTGACCCCTGCAAAATCACCTTTTTTAATTATGATATTCTTCAAGTTTGCACAAAAACAGGTGGGAAATTTAATTTTCAGCATTACTTCTTTGACAACATTGCTTTGTTGCTCTGTAAACATCCATGGAATTGAGTTTATATTAACTTGTTCTCCGTTGGTATGAAATTGGATGACGTCTTTCATTGCATGGTTGCTTTCTTGAATGTCTTTGCACACTTTCACAACTTTATCTTTCTACCTCCTTAGCTCTAGTAGTCGCCATAAGGTTTCAGTAACATTCTTTCCAATATGCATTGTATCAAACAAATGAGCAATTTGTAGGTGCTCATAGTAGGGCAACCTGCTGAACTGAATAAGATAACTTTTCATTCCTCGTGGAAGACCATTAATGCCTTCATGATCGCGATGGACATCATGAATATTAGTTTATAATTAATAAATTACATCATAAATCAAATATGGCCACTACAACAAACAACTCACAATAAAAATTAAAATACATAAAAATTGATATACGATGATCCATACATACCATGATGACGATTTCTATTGTATTGCATCTTCCAAAGGTGAGGTGTCATTCTCCGTGGTTTTAATGCAGTCTCCTGCTTCCCATTGAAAAGATTTCTTTTAGTTGTTCTATACCTATGATTCTTAGAGAGGAAATGCCTATACTCATCAAACACCTCCTTTCTTAAGATTTTTGAACGTCGAGATTTTATCTTAGGACCACAAACTGGACATCCAAATTTACCCTTTGTCTGAAGACCTACAATATTTACATATGGAATATCTATGTCAAATATAATCATTTATAAAATATTCTAACTACTCAATATCATTAAATGCAATTAAAGTGGAACTTAAAATTACAAACCACAAAATGAAGTTAACCCAGGGGCATCGTGTATTGTCCATACAACCATTGCATGGAATTGAAATTGTCTTTGTCATATTGGTCTAGATACGTCATACATAGTTATGCCATTCCATAACTTTAGTAGCTCATCTATAAGAGGTTCGATGTATACATTCATATCTTTGACTTTGAACTTACCTGATTCATAATTTGAAGAACATATAAAATATATCATTATGAGAACCATTAAGATATATAAACCATGCAGAAGAGTAAAATAATAGATATATATATGAAATTAAGATACATATTATGAAAAATGAGATGCCACAACTACATTATAAATAAAACAATTTTCGTCAATAAAACCTGGAATAATCATCGACAACATTATGTGCTCCCTCTTTATTGACAACCATGGAGGAATGTTATTGTTGATAACAAAAATAGGCCACACTGTGTAAATGGATTTTATCTATGCAAATGGATTAACACCATCTACTGCCAAATAAATCCTAAGATTACGTGGTTCTTCTTTAAAGTGAGGCCACTTTTCCTCAATATCTCTAAAAGTAGTACCATCTGCAGGCATTCGGATAACATCATCTTGAATTCTGTTCCTGGCATGGTAATCCATAAATTGCGCTATGTTTTTGCACCTGAACAGTCATTGCAAACGTGGAATGATGGGAATATAACGAAGAACCTTCTGAGGCACCTTTTTTGTTACTTTATTTGTACGATATCTACTTACATGACATTCCAAACATTCTGTTGCAAATTCATGCTGATTATAATATATAACATGGTCATCGGGGCATGCATGAATTGCTTCATAATGCATTCCAATCTCTTTCATGATGGAAGATAAATCTTGAAATGTGTGAGGTAAAATATTTGATGGTGGTAACAAAAAATCAGCTATCAAGCTACACAAAAAAATGTTAATGTAATAAATAAATAATATTAACGAAACACGCTTCATCCGTACGATGATCAATAATGAGTTAACAATACAATTATTAGAGGAATACAAGTAAAATTTATCATGATCCTATATATGTGATGGATTATTTTATATACCTTAGCATACGTGTGATTGCAATGTTTGAAAGACCATTCATAACCTTCAAGTTCATTATCAACAATATAGTAGAGAGAAGATTTGTTTTGGAGCCTTCATAAAGGGGTTCATATGCCTTATCGAGAAGAGGTATATCGTGAACTTCATCAAAGTCAACATCATTTTCATTATCAACATCATGATCATCCATTCTAACGTTAAATGAATCATGGATCAATGTATTTGTACCATCATCTTCAATTACATCATCGACATGATCATCTTGTTCAATATGATCATTCACTTGTTCTCCATTAAACATACACGCTCCATGATCCTGATCCCGAACTTGTTCTGAATGCACTTCCTCTGGACGACATGCTATAGGGTGTCTTTCCTTTAATATAAATACATGGAAACATCAATAGATATACATTAATATATGAAAAAAAAATACATACAATTACAAAAAAAAACCCAAATATAATAATGTTTATAATGCTAAACCTACAAATGGACGATATTCGTTCCCCCCCTCAGCGTGTCCATGTTCCCTGCAATGTTTTGTGGATGTTGAGATCAATATTATTCTCCTCTTAAATCCCCTACATTGAGCACATGGACAATAACATTTGCCATCACCCCTTTGTTTCGCTGCATCCCATAGTCTAGCAAGCAATTGTCAGTTGTCTTCATTTGGATCCGGAATATTTAATCTATTTGACATTTTGTCATAAACTTCGTTAATGAATATAACCGGTTGTCTTAAAAAATCAAGTTCCACGCATCAACCACACATCAAGGTTTTGTCAAATGAAGAGGAGTCGAAGAATAAAAAATTCCTAACAAACTATCTATCGATGAAAAAAAAAATTCCCACAATCGCCCATTGAAGAATAAAACTATTCTTGAAAACATCTGTCCAGGAACAAATAATTTTCGCAATCATCCATTGCGTCCACAACAAACATGTCGAAATGTTTAAGAAAATTTATATTTATAATGGCCATGCGTCGGATATTCGACGCCTTGAACATAGTTACCGTTGAAAGTATGGAACCATAAAATTTAAAATCATGGAAACCTTATAAAAAATATATATATACGGGCTGTCGGATATCCGACTCTTATGGGTCGGATATCCAACTTGTGTTTGGTTCATAGACGTTGAATATCCGACAGGGAAGTGTTGAATAATCGCCACTACACGAGTCGGAAATCCGACACCTATCCGGCACGGAAGTGTCGGATAACCACCACTACAAGAGTCAGACTTCTGACTCCAAAGTGTCAGATAATCGACGTCGATAGAAATATTTTGTTGTCAGCATTCTATAGATTGATTCCTATCCGACACATCCAAGCAAATTGTTGGATGACATCGGATTTTGGGTTCAAATTTTGTAGTGACAAGTCCTCGTTTCATCCCGCAGAATGCTCTTCAACCCCGAGTTAATAAAGGGTATGGGTCCTTAGCCTTTTTGGAGAGACAATATTTAGACACCATTTTCAGGACATCTCATCCAATATGTTTCTCATGGATATTCTCATCCAACCCAGATTCCTCCATGTATTTGAGATGTGGGGGAAATTCCTACTTGATAGTGATCGGGCCTTGGTAGAGAGAATAGAGATCCTCCGTCGTTGCATCATCAAGATGCAAACAATAGTTCCTCAACCCATCGTGCTCATAGAGTTTAGCACTTGACCTTTTTGGCTTAAGGATATGTTCAGTCTTGTCGCTCTCTTACATCACCTTCAAAGCTTCATAGACACTATGAAGAGGTGTGATCAATGCCCATACGTACCCTATCTCTCTTCATAGGCCATTTCCTCATCCAACCCTTCATATCACTCTAGATGTTAGTTTGCGAGTGTTGCAAATATTTTATCATATGTTGGTGTTGCGATGGATTGACTTCCTCCCTTTGTGTATTCCTTGAATGCGCTTGATATCCTCTTACCTACTAGACAAGAGACAAAAAAAATATCACTAGAGATTACATTTACAGATAGTTTGTGCAAGTCACTTGGATCAACCCTCTAGGGGGTATACGTCCCAAGATGGTCTTCTATGCTACACACTTTTGGATATGAGGAATAGTCTCATTGCTCGACCCCTTTACATATTCCACTATTGGGAACACACACTTCATATTCCATTAGGCCATTTCAAAGTGGGATCTCACTGTATTTGTGTATAGATAGATCATTAGCTCGATTGTTCAAACATAATCTTCCAGGTATGTCACCTATAAGAGGTTGATACCGAGGAGCGTTTGATCTTTCAATGTCCTATTTACTACGATATCCGTGGGAGGTTTCATTATCATTTTAGGGACCTTCTTCTCATGGAACTATAGACTTTGACAAGATTCTTCAGATACTCCAATTAGAGATGTCTAGCCTTATACTTGGAGGAGGCCCTACATCGTCACTCCTTCACTCTTCAACAACATTCTTAGTTAGTGCTTCCTTCCTCTAAGGGCACCAAGAGACATACAGATGGTAACACAAACCTTTACTGCTCAGGTAGGACATGGAATTCCACCTCTACCTCCACCCAACACCAGATACATGGAAAATTTCAACCCCTTTGTAACAAACAAATGACTTCCTCTAGGTTGCAGCAATAAAGGACCCTCCTCCAAGTAGCGACGCACTACCCATTACAGTTCCTTTTCTAGATATTCCTCTAGACAAAGTACTCTTTCAAGATTCCTTCAGTTGGCCTTGGATGGCATGAGAGACACCCCCAGTGCTTCTAGTGTTTCTAGTTCTTTCAGTGGTCCAAAACACCACCTTCACCATTAGACTACAAGTTGTTGGAGAAACCACATTTAAGACCAACTTTCCTAGGACTCAAAGATGAATTAAGTGAAATGCTTATGTCATCCATTCCATTGTCGGTTATCTTCAGGAAAAATATTTATAACATCATCGAAGCTCATAGACATCATAAGGCTTAGCACTTGCAATGTAGATATTTATAGAGTACCTCCAATAGTCTCTATGCTAAGGAACATAAATGGCATAAGGTAGCAATAGTCATTTTTTATGCAAGAATAGTAGAAGATTCAAATTCATACATACTACACAGGACTTAATACCTCTGTAGCTCATCCTAGAAAACCTATTAGCCTTATCTGTCAATTGTATGCCTATCGAAATGATCATGAAGGAATATTTTCCAACCTACCTTTGCAACCATAATGAGACATGTTATAGCCTACCAACTTGCAATGCCTTCAATTCTTACATTCTCATGCCAAGCTATCGAGCTACCCATTGAAATGATGGGCTATTCATAATGTGAACTATTCACATTTCACAATCAAAAGGGTATCCCTAGCATTCATATATTCTCTGTCTAGACCTACGTTTCAATCATGCTACCAACTTACCAAATCTTGAGTAGCACTAGGTTTGTTCATTTTATCAGCCAAAGGATTGTCTACTTCTAAACATGTTCTAGAATGGGATGCCTCACAGTTAGTGACTCTTAAGCTTTTGACCTCAAGCTATAAAACATAACAACTTTTTATGTATGCATGATATCCTTTTGGTTTCATGACATTTCTTGTTGCGAGATACTCTTTATAATTAAGACCACTGACACTGTCATTTTCATAAAAATTGATATGGTTGAGATAACAAAGGATTTAATTTAACTTATATTCCTCAATATAATTCAATATATAAAAACTAATAACAAAAATAAAAATTCATCATAGGACCCAAAAATCTACAAACTCACAACATTTATAGTAGGTAGATTCTATGAAGAGAAAGGAAGGTCTGGTCCTCATAGATCTGTGCATAGTTTGGAAAAATAAAGCCACTAAGGACAACATGAATGTTCTATGTTGAGGGGTCATCATAGAGAATCCTCCCAATTCCTTCTCCTTCCAGTAGTATATAGACTTGATTAATACCATAGTCTTGATTGCTATCAACTATTTTTGAAGTTACATGGCCACCTATGAAGTACCAAGAATAGTACCTCCACATTTGTGAATGTCATTAATGCTCTTCATGATTAATAAGATTGTGTTGTGAGAGTTAAATACCTTATAACCAACCTCAATCGCAAGGACATTTTGAACTCCATACACATTCCATAAACCACATACAATTTCAAGGATTGCAATATTTTGCCTGATGCATAAACCTTTACATGTTACTATACAAGGACACACTTCATTTCGCTTAAAATAGACCCTTTCACATGGCCTTGCATGACGAAAATGATTTCCACTAGGTCTATTAAATCAAATACAATATTTTTTCAACCACGCCATCAACAAAGTACTGCTCATAATGTTCAACAATGAGATATCTTCACCTTCCCTTCAAACAAAAATGCAAATTTTCATATGTTTATTGACCCTAATGCAGCAAAGTAGGTTCTAGCAACAACATGGCAACATCACATTAATCTCTCTGAATGTCCAAACATAAATCTTCATCCTTTAAGAAACTCATAAAAGAGTTAGAGATGTCAAAGGAGACACTTGAAATAGTCTTTGTGCATTGCCTACTCTCAACAATGGAACACCTATATTGCAATCAATGTATTTATAGCCATTTAGACATGTTTTTGGGAGAAGTCTTCGGCGTGTTGATCATGATAGAAAGGTTAAAATTAAGATTAAACAAAAAAATAACACCTATATTGCACTCAACATATTTATAGCCATATAGATATGCTTTTGGGAGAAATCCTAGGTGCGGTGATCATGATAGAAAGGTCAAAATTAAGATCAAACACAAAAATAATACCAATCAGGTCCATGACTACTGGTGATACAGCTGCTAATGGATGGAGTTGGAATTTTGGACTATTGTTGACTATGAAAAGGGAAATTACAACAATATGTTGGAAGAGATTGATTTATCAAATAACTATTGTGACATTGTGAGCATGTTGAGTGAAAAGGTCCAGTATGTTGTAGTTTCTAATTTCTTAGAGCAATAAAAATCATGGACTCACCCATAGGATATTGATTTATATGAGGTAGAAACAAGAGAATCGTGTACTATGGCTGATGAAAATGGATTAGCACAAATTTTAGTTCATAATGATTGTGTTATTTAGGGCTATGGCATTGCAAAACTTCGTAATAGTGACAATGTTGATTGTTTCAACAATCAACAACAACCAATACTCAACATGTCCACATGTCAACCCACATAGCTTTATGATTCCAAATGATTCCTTCAAAGTCAACATGTCCAAAAGAAGTCCCTAGGAGAGACGTTTCAACCACCAATGACCAAGGTGGCTTCTAAAGGCGCAATACAGGAACCTCCAATGAAGTATAAAATATTATAGACACCCTTCAAATGATGATTTTATTTATTGATGAAGATGGACGCTACCCTCAATAAATTTGACTAAGCCTAGACATCAAGATTGTTCCTATACATGAAATTCCTTCAAGGTGCAATAATCTTATAGGAGGCCATCCAAGAAGAAGATGCAACCATCTTCGACATAGATTGCTAACTTTTGATGACAATGTTATGTTGTTTCACTAAATTTTATATTGTTGCTATCCCTCTTCTGCCACTATATATCTCCAAATTTGAACCTTCAACTTATTTCTAATAACATTCATGAAAACCAAGGCGGATTGGCCTTGTTCACTGAAAGATTAGGGATGATAGGCTCGTTGTTCCAACACTGTATTACTTCTACAAGGGCAGGATCATGATTGTTCATGCAAGGTTTCAATTTAGAACCGATACCAATATACTCTAATATTTGATAGTTTGATGCCCACAAGACTACCGATTGGTGAGATATGATATCAAAATGTGCCCAATTTTAAATGGAGGGATGGTTGTTATTTCTAGAGACCTAAAGACTTCACATACCTCATTCTTGCACCATCACTCAACACTTTTTATTTTAATTTTTTTGTTGACTAGGGGAATTGAAAACTGGGGCTGGGATGGTACTTGTGTGACACAGGGTCCATGGATCCATTCCTGATACCACTATACCCCTAGGTGCCCCACACACACCCACAATACATGGGACACAGGTAAACCCGAGTGGGATTTGATCTCATCATGTCCTTTACAACAAGCGATTTCATATCAAGCGATGCCAATGAGCCACACCCGTTCGGGCTATCGCTCAACACCTTTAACTGTTGCCTCATGTCCAAATTAGTTTTAGGGATGAAGTTATGCCCGTAACCTCCAAAACATCACTTTTTTCGAGCGATGCCCATAATTTAATCATATTGTTGTTTGTTTTTGTCTATGAGGTTTTTAGACTCCTTTAATGACCCAGACATCATGTTTATGCCTTTTTAGCATCCATATTTTCTTTAGGGATGAATGCATCCATAAACGTTTCCCATAGGGACTTTGAAACAATGGAATTCATACTCCAAATTGTTAACCTGCCATGGAGAATCCCATTTTTATGCACATTATAGTGAGGAACTTGCTGCTTACTATCACTCTTCATCATCTTTTAGGGATGCCATAAGCCCAAAATTCCTTCTCCTAGATTTTTAGGGATGGGATGGCTCACAAATCCATCAACAATATCTAGGGAATCATCAAATTGCCATCAAATGATGTCACCCCCTTCTTCAAAAGTGTGATTGGAATCACACATGGAAATCCATACAAAAGGGGGGAAACATATTGGTAAATTATTAGAAGCAGAGAATAGCCTCCAGAATACCAATACATGCACAATTTCCCATATCTTGGTTGTAGTGGATCTAAGGAACAATCTAGAAGAGGAAATAGTTTTGAAAAAGTAGGATATGTAACATTTTCAAGTATTACACTACATATGCATCCCATTTAGATGCACTAGATGTCATGCCTATGGTCAAATAACCAACAGATGCACACTGAAAATTTCATAAAAAGTGTGGTTTCGGATAACCCTATAATCCTTAATGTAAAGAAGGGGAAGGTTCCTAAATAAGTTAAGGAAGGACTAAACACAATGGAAAGGGGATAGAGTGGAGACCTCTTCTACACTGTTGATGTAGGAGCATAAAGTAAAAGTCCTATATTTTCTGATTGAGAAATAAATGCTATATTTTCTGCTTCTATGTAATCATTTCTAGAAGGATAGGGCTAGTTGTTGATTACTTTAAATCTGGTTTATAGATAGAATTAGAATGTTGTGATTTTTGTCAAGAATCCACATAAGTCACTAAGATGGAGATGTGTTCATACGAATGCAACAGAAACAAACTGATCAATTCATCTATATTAGTCCGAGTAAGAAACCAACGAATTAGATAGATCTACGGCTGTGGATGAATTCCGCAAGAGAAAAGTGTATGGGACATAATAGATCTGCAAAGTTAAAGTGAAGTTCTGCACTTGATCTCAAATCAACTAATAGAGAAGAAGAAGAAAGAAATCGACGACTCGAAGAATTGTAGAAAGAGACTTGCGGAAGGAAATTGCAGAAGCCCATTTCGGGAAAAATAGGAAGGTTTATACGCAAATTGTGTAAAATATGTTGCGGAAACGTTGTTGCAGAAATAAGTGTTGTGGGAAGACAATTTCAAAAGGAAGTGAGTTTGTGAAAATATGTAAATATGTAAAATTTGATTCAGAAGGAGATCAACTGTAAAAATGAGAAGATATTAATCAATATTTAGTGCTGATTAAGATAAGATAGGCATTCTATCTCTTACCTACCATCAGTTTTGGTATAAGAGCTAAATATCAAAGCCTATAGAAGGATGCCACCAAGACAAGGATGTGGAGTTCCAGTAGGAGGTGGTCGAGGAAGAAAATTTGCAAAGACAAACACACAAAGGGAATTAAGACGTTCCAAGCTAGTATGGAGGCTATGGAGATACATAATTAAGAAAGTATAGATACCAACGATGAAGGAGAGTCCTCTGAAGAAGAGCAAGAGGAGATTGCTGATGAAGTAAAAGTATTGAGTATGCTAGTGAAAGCTAGTAACAAACCTAAAGTTGAGGTTCCCGTGTATGAAGGTAATTTGAATGTCGAATAACTAATGGACTGGATCAAATCTTTCAAAAATTACTTTGATTTTGAAGAAATTGAGGCTAAAAAGAAGGTGAAGTATGCAACGACCAGACTGAAGGGGCATGCAACTATTTGGTGGGATGAACTTTAGATCCACATGGAAATAAGAGGTAAGTCCAAAATCAAAACTTGGGATAAAATGTTAGATAAAATTAAAAGTCAATTTATGCCTAAGGATTATCAGTCGAATCTCATTAGACAACTACAAAATATTAGACAAAAGGGTATGACTGTTAAAGAATAAATAAAAGAATTCTTTAAGCTGAGTATTAGAGCTAGACATACACAAGGGGACATAGAAAGAGTGGACGGATATATAAATGGACTAAGATATTATATACAAGATGAGATCAGCTTGTTGAATTTCAAGACTATTGAATATGCTTATCAGGCAGCCTCAAGGGTAGAAGAGAAGCTACTAAGAAGAGAAAACTAGAAGAACCGAGGAAGAAGTACAACCAGAGGAAAAGGATCTCCAAACAGAGGAGGTAAGTTTCAGATCTCTAAGGATGAGAAATAAGGTTCTAGTATCCAAATACCAAAAAGAGGAGGATTCAGGGGAGGTAGGTTCAATGCTAGAGGAAGAGGTAGAAATAGAGAAGTGAAATGCTATACATGTGGAGAAATTTGACACATGTCATGGGAGTGCCCAAAGAAAAAACCTATAGCTCATAGGAATGAAAATATTGCTAAGGCTTGAGAGGAGTCCAATGAAGAAGCATAAATGAATAATCCTCCTAAGGAAGGAGAATCTCTTATGATGAAGAGAGTTTTAGTTAAGACATAGAAGAAAGTGCATGAACCATCCCAGATGAAGAGTCTGTTCAGGACTAAGTGCAAGTCACAAGGGAAGTGTTGTAACATGGTTATTAACAGTGATAGTACATATAATTTGGTCTCCATAGAGATGGTAGAGAATTTGGGATTGAAGAGGATGAAACATCCCACTCCTTATAAAGTCTCCTGGTTGCAGAAAGGACATCAACTCTTGGTGAATGAGCAGTGCAATGTGGAGTTTCAAATTGGTAATTATAAAAATGTGGTATTATGTGATATAATTCCTATAGATGTTTTCCATATACTCTTAGGGAGGCCATGACAATATGATAGATAAGTTGTTCATGATGGAAGGAAAAACACTTATTCTCTTGAAAAAGGATGGAAGGAGGCATACACTATTACCTTTGAAAGATGAAGCAGCACAAGAAGGTTCATGATCTAATATTTTGCTAAATATTGGGAAATAACTGTTACAAGAAGTCAAGAAAGAAGAGGAACTACATTTTTTCCTTGTTGGAAAACCAAAGGTAATTTTAACTTATACAAATTTATATGATTTTCCTACTGAAGTTAGAATCTTGCTTGATGATTATGTTGATATTAT
Source organism: Pseudotsuga menziesii (assembly GCA_001517045.1). NCBI lineage: Eukaryota > Viridiplantae > Streptophyta > Pinopsida > Pinales > Pinaceae > Pseudotsuga > Pseudotsuga menziesii. Next base: position 136,587 of record LPNX010149683.1, read on the forward strand.
TGTGGATGAGTTACCAAATGCTTTACCACCTGTGAGAAGTATTAGTCATCACATTGACTTAATACCTGGTGCAAGTTTACCTAATAAGGAAACCTACAGACTGACTCCATAAGAGAATGAAGAGATCAAACAACAGGTACATGAGCTATTTGATAAAGGTTTGGTGAAAGAAAGTTTGAGTCCTTGTATAGTATCCATTGTTCTTATCCCAAAGAAGGATGGTGGATGTCGTATGTGCACTAACTCTCCAACAATCAATAAGATTACTGTAAGGTAAATATTTCCTTTACCCCACAATGATGATTTGATGGATTGTCCGGGTGGGTCTAAATATTTTTCAGAGATAGATTTGAAAAGTTTTTGTCATCAAATAAGAATAAGAGAAGGGGATGAATGGAAGACTACATTCAATAGTAACAATGGATTGTATGAATGGTTAGTAATGCCATTTGGGCTTACTAATGCACCTAGTAATTTTATGAGATTGATAAATGAGTTCTTGAAGGAATACACTGGAAAATTTGTGATAGTGTATTTGGATGATATTCTGATTTTTAGTCAGAACAAAGAAGAACATTTGAGACATCTTAAATTGGCATTGGAAACCCTGCAAAAAGAGAAGTTGCTGATAAATATGAAAACGTGTAGTTTCCTGAAGAAAGATTTTATTTATTTGGGATTCGTGGTTTTAGAAGAAGGGTTTGAAAAATGGATTCGGAGAAGGTGCAAGCAATTTTGAACTGGCCAACTCCAAGGAATGCATATGAGATAAGACATTTTCATGGTCTTGCAAGTTTTTATTGAAAATTCATCAAGAATTTTAGTCAACTTTGTGCACCTATAATAGACACCTTCAGGGATAGTAGACAACCTTCAAATGGACATAAGCAGCTCACAGAAACTTCAAATTGTTGAAGAAGAAGATCACTGAAAATATTATTATGTCTTTACCAAGTTTTGACAATGTTTTTTAAGTAGATATAGATGCTAGTGGGACAACAATAGGGGTTGTTTTGAGTCAAGAACAGAGACCCACGACATACTTCAGTGAGAATTTAAATGAGGAAAAACAAAAATATTCCTCATATGACAAAGAATTGTATGATGTTGTGCAAACTCTCAAGAAGTGGAGACATTATTTGATTCCCAAGGAATTTGTGCTATATTGTGATAATCATGCTTTGCAGTTTATAAATAGTCAACCTAAATTGAATAAAAAACATGCTAAGTAGGTGGAATTTGTGAAGAACTTTACCTTTGTGATCAAACATACAAGTGGAAAATCTAATAAGGTTGCTGATGCCTTGAGCAGAGTAAATTTTATCTTGTTGGAGATTAAGGTCAGTACTTTGGGATTTGAAAATTTGGTTAATATGTATAAGGAAGATATAGATTTTAAGGATGTATATGCAACATGTGAGAATCCAGTTGCCCACAATAGAAGTCAATGGTTGGACTACATGCTACAAGAAGGATTGTTGTTCAAGAATAGTAAATTGTGCATCCCTAAATGTTCTATGAGAGAAAATCTGATACATGAGAAACACCGTGGAGGTTTGTCAGGTCATTTTGGACAAGACAAAACATTTTCTTAGGTGAGTGCTTTTTATTTTTGGCCATGAAGGAAACATGATGTAAAGAAATTTGTTGAAAAATGTAGGATATGTCAACATGCCAAAGGGAGGAGACACAATACTAGACTATATCAACCCCTACCTATTCCAAATAGGCCTTGGAATTTCATCTGTATGCATTTTGTTCTGGTATTGCATAGAAATCAGAGGGGCTATGATTCTATTTTTGTGGTAGTAGATAGGTTTTCAAAAATGGATTATTTTATTGCTTGTAAGAAGATCAATGATGCAACAAATATTGCTAGTTTGTTCTTTTCAAAAAATGTAAAGTTGCATGGTTTTCCTTTGAGCATTATGTCTGACAGGGATACTAAATTTGTTGGTAATTTTTGGAGAACTATATAGAAAAAATTGGGTACAAAGATTATTTTTATCTCTTATTATCATCCTCAGACTGATGGTCATATTGAAGTGGTAAATAGAAGCCTGGGAAATATATTGAGAAGTCTTGTTTATGATAATACAAAGAAATGGGATTTAGATCTTGCTCAAGCTGAGTTTGCTTATAATGATTCACCTAATAGGAGTACAAGTATGATTCCTTTTTAGATTGTGTATGGGATGAACCCAAGGGGAGTATATGAACTTAGAAGTTTGGGAGGACAGGAAAGGAGAAGTGCAAATGATGAAAATTTGGCATCCAGTATGCATGAGCTACATGAAATTGTTAAAAAGAAATTGCAGGAAAGTGCTGGACAATATAAACAGAGAGCAACTTTGAAAATAAGGGAAGTTAATTTTCAGGCTGGAGATTTAGTAATAGAATATCTTAAAAAAGAGAGGTTTCCTAAGGGAACTTACAATAAATTGAAACTCAAGAAGATATGAACTTGTAAAATTTTGAGGAAGTTTTCTGCAAATGCTTATGAAATAAAAATTCCTTCTGATCTTCAAGTTTCTCCAATTTTTAATGTTTTAGATTTATATTCGTTTAAATATTCAGGTGTTCAGATAGAAGAAATGATCTTAGGTGAATATGGTCCATTTGTATATTGGAAAGGAAAATTATCTCAGAAAGAAAAACCACATATCGAAGCTATCATTGACAAGAGAATTTCAAAGAAGACCAGGAACAAAGATTATTTTCAGTATTTGGTCAACTGGAAAGATCAACCATCTGAAGATGCAACATGGAAGACTGAACTGGAGATTTCTAAGTACAATGTGAACCCTGAAGAGCTATTGAAGAATTATTTTCTTCCCTTGGAGTATGATGCAGGAGCATCAAGTCAAAGTCCTCTGTTTTTAGATTGAGCAGGAAATGCTATATTTTATGCTTCCCTGCAATCATTTCTAGAAGGATAGGGTTAGTTGTTGATTACTTGAAATATGGTTTATAGATAGGATTAGTTTGGATGTAATAATTTCTATTTTCCACTAATGTCCTTGAATCTTGTTAGAGGTTGCTCGAGGATAGGTTAGTTGTAGATTTACTTTCTTAGGAGTTCAGATCCTGCCTATTCGGTTCTGACAATTTGATAGAGTTCTATATTAAAGTATGGAAGGTAATAATCAAGGATGATATGAGTGGGTGTTTATGAAAGTGTGTGAATGAATGTATGCATGAATGGTTGATGAATGAAGAACATAGGTGTAGCCTCTGTGTGAATATTGTAAATTCTTGTCTTCTTTCAATAACCAGGAATGTGTTAAAATTCCCTCTCGTATATGAATGGATGTCATGATTTTTTCCAAGTATCCACATAAGTCACCAAGATGGATATGTGTTCATATGAATGCAATAGAAACGAACTGATCGTTTCACTGATGAATTCGTCTGTAATAGTCTGAGTTAAAAACCGACGACTTAGACAGATCTACGGCCGTGGATAAATTCTGTAGGATAAAAGTGTATGGGAAATAATAGATCCATAAAGTTAAAGTAAAATTCCGCACTTGATCTCAGATCAACGGATAGGGAAGAAGCTGCAAAAAATCAATGGCTCGAAGAATTGCGGAAGCCCATTTTGGGAAAAATGGGAAGGTGCATCTGCAATCCGAAATCCACAAATTGTGGTAAAGATGTTGCAGAAACTGAGTTCCAGAAACAAGTGTTGTGAGAAGACAATTATGGAAAGGCAATTGCGGAAGGAAGCGAGTTTGCAGAAATTTTTAATCTGTCAAAGTTGATTCAGAAGGTGATCGACTATAAAAAGGAGAAGATATTAATTAGGATTTTGTGATGATTAGGATAAGATAGGCCTTCTAGCTCTTACCCACCATCAATTGTATATGTCCTAATTTCAACCTTCAACTTATATCTAAATGCAGTCATGAACTCCAAGGTTGATTCACCTTGTCAATCATGAGAATAGGGCTCATACGGTCATTGTTCCAACACTATATTACTACTATGAGGGCATGATCTAGTTTTTTCATGCAAGGTTTCAACTCAGAATTGATACAAATATGTTCTAATATTTGACTATGTGCTGCGTTGTGGACTATTGATTGGTGAGATATGAGCTCAAAATGTGCCCAATTTAAAATATGAGGGATGGATGCTATTGTTAGAGACTTAAATACTACACATATCTCATTCTTGCACCATCACTCAACACCTTTGACAATTGTTTCATGTCCAGATTGGTTTTAGGGATAAAACTATGCCCAAAACCTCCAAAAGATCAATTTTTTCAAGTTGATATGTGCCCATAACTTCATCATAACACCGTTCGTTGTTTCCTAGAGGTTTTTAAGCTCCTTTTATGACCCAAACCTACTAATTTATGCCTTTTTAGCATCCACATTTGATTTAGGGATGACTACATGCATAAATTTTACCCACAAAGACTTGGAAACAATGGAATTCATGCCCAAGTTGACAATGGAATTGTTAACCTACCATGAAGATTCCCATTTTAATGCCCAGGATAGTGAGGAGATTGCTACTCACTGTCACTGTTCATAATCTTTTAGGGATTCCATATTCCAAGAATGTCTTCTCCTAGCCTGCTTAGGGATGGGACGGCTCACCAATCCATCAAAAGTAGCTAAGGCATCATCAAATTGTCATAAAATGATGTCACCCCCATCTTTAGAAGTGTGATCGGAATCACATGTGGAAACCAATTCAAAATGGGGGGTAACACATTGGCCAATTCTTGGAAGTAGATAATAGCCACCGGAAAACCAATACAAGCATGATTGCCCACATCATGGTCATAGTGGATCTAAAGAACAAACTAGTAGAGGAAATAGTTTTGCAAAAGTAGGACATGTAACATTTTCAAGTATTAGACTACATATGCAACCCATTTATATGCACTAGATGCCATGCCTATGGCCATATAGCTAGAAAATGTGTGCATAATATTTCATAAAAAGTGTGGTTTTGAAAAACCCTATAATCTTTGAGGAAAAGAAGCAAGGTGCCTAAATAAGTTAAGGAAGGATTGAACACAATGGGATGGGCATAGAGCAGATACCTCTTCAAAGAAAATAAATGATTTCACAATGTTTGATGTAAAAATGTCTCGAGTAATGCAAGTTCAAGGGAGCACTCTAATGATCCTTATGACAATAAAGTTGAAAAAGACTAATGATGTGAGTATGCAAAAGTATCAACAAAATGCACCATTAGAGGCTCAACCAAATCTTGACTCAAATGAGTCCCCATTTTCTCTTACGATCAAATTATCTAGTAAGTTGACTAACCCTATATTTCAAGCTTGTTCTCATACACGAAATTCCTTCAAGGTGCAACACTCCTATTTTGATGATCATGCCTTCAAGGTGAAACACTCCAAGAAGAATTGCATACTTTTGATGATGATGATATATTGTTTCATTAAATTTTATTTTGCTGCTACATGATCCTTGGATTATCCCTCTTCTACCACTATATATGTCCAAATTTGAACGTTCAAGTTATTTTAATGACAATCATGAACTCCAAGGTGAATTGGCCTTGTAGCTAATAAATTAGGACTCATAGGGTCATTTCAACACTGTATAAATGATATGAGGGAATAATAAAGTTTATTCATGCAAGGTTTCAACTTAGAACTAAGAAAAATATACTCTAATATTTGATTGTTTGTTTCCTAGAGGATTGTGGATTGGTGAGATTAAATATGAGCTCAGAACATGCCTAATTTCAAATATGAGGGATGGTTAGTACTGCTGGAGCCCTAAACACTTCACAAACCTCATTCTTGCACCATCGCTCAACCCCCTTGACAGTTGTCTCATGTCCAGATTGGTTTTAGGGTTGAAGTTATGCCCAAAATCTCCAAATATCACTTTTTTCAAGTTGATGAGCTCCCATAACTTCATCATATTGTTGTTAGTTGTTGTCTATGAGTATTTTAGGTTTTTTTGTTCCGTTTTAGCATCCATATTTGATTTAGGGCTGAATACACATTCATAAATTTAAATTTTTTCCCACAGGTACATGGAAACAATGGAATTCATGCTCAAAATTGTTAACTTGCCATGGAGATGCCCATTTTATGCCCACGATACTGAGTAACCTGCTACTTACTATCACTATTCATCATCATATAGGGATACCATGTGCCCAAAATGTATTTTTCTAGCTTTCTTAGGGATGGGATGGCTTACCAATCCATCAACAATATCTAGGGCATCATTAAATTTTCATCAAATGATGTCACCTCGTTATTCAAAAGTGTGATTGAAATCACATGTAGAAACCCATACAAAATGGGGGGTTAACACATTGGTCAATTCTTGGAAGCAGATAATAGCCTCCAAAAAACAAAACATGCATGATTGACCACATATTGGCCGCAGTGAATCTAAGGAACAATCTAACAGAGGAGATAACTTCACAACAGCAAGACATGTAACATTGTCAAGTATTAGACTACATAGGAATCCCATCTAGATGCCATGCCTAAGGTCATCTAGCCAACAAATGCACACTAAAACTTTCATAAAAAATTTTGATTTCAGAAAACCATAGAATCCATAAGGAAAAGAAAGGGAAGGTGCCTAAATAATCTAAGGAATAATTAAACACAATGGAATTGGGATAAAGTGGATACCTCTTCGAAGAAGACAAATGATTTCACAGTAGTGTGTGCAAAAAAGTCTCGACCATTGCAACTTCAAGAGAGAATGATCCTTATGACAACAAGGTTGCAAAAGAATAATGATGCGAATATGGAAAATTCTTAGGAAAATGCACCATTAGAGGTTCAACCAAATCTTGACTCAAGTGAGTCCCCAATTTTTCCTACAAATTCTGTAAATTGTGAATGGGGATACTTTGTTTAAATCAAAATATCTAGGTATATCTGCAGATTAATAACATGGCTTCTCTTAAGAAAAATAACAAAGGAACCTTGGAAAAGGGAGTTCTATCCACAACCTTACTTTGGATAAATTTGGAAGGAAGCTTGAACCTAGGAAATAAACACAAAAGTTACAGTTTAATAAGGAGAATAGGGGGGATTGATAATCCATCACCAATATAAATCTTGAAGCCCAATATAAATCCAAATATCCCTCAAGATCAAGCAATTCTATACTTGACAAAAGGTGGGAATAGTAAGCGTGATCCAAAGGAAGGTTTAAAATCCAAGAGGGGCAGTAAACCCCGCGTATCGATACCCAAACCAGATCAAGGAAGGAAATTCAATAGGGAAATAAAAATCCATTACATGGGACACTTAGAGTAGGTTAATCCCTAATGGAGGTTGTCCTATGATTTTTGTGATGTTTATGCGAGGGATTTGGGGAACCACTAGTTAGATCTTCTCCATGCAAGGACCTTGGGGACCATTTGGTAGTTCTTCTCCAAATGGCAAGGGAGGAATGTAAGCCCAAAATATCATTCAATTTTAATTCTAGTTTGTTGGAGGATGAAGACTATCAAATAGATCAAATCATAATGGAAGACACTCGATGCCTCCCTCAAAGAGTCTATGAGTCTACAAGCCTATTGAACATATTAAACCTGCACTGTAATATTAAACAAGTGTACAAGACAAATAATGTTAAACATACATTGTAACATATTTAAAAAAAATATCAAAGAGATAGTCAACATCGTAAACACTAAACAAGGAGGAGATCTACTATATTTTCAAATAAGAATGATTACATGGATTTTCCCAACCATTAAACCAAAACACACATTAAACAAAATAAAGAAATGTAAAATTAACATGTAAGAAAGCACGTAGAAAAACAATAAACTAGATGCAAGTTAGCATGGTCATTCTTAAAATGAAAAGAAAAAACGATCACAGCATTAGAAACACAAAAAATCACAACACCAAACCAACTCTGCTCTGTGTCCTCGGGCTTCCATCGCAACTCCTCTTCCTAGCGATCTTCTACTGCCCAGTCTTCCATCTAAACAAAAAACTCGATCACAGTTAATGAAGAACTTGTTTGTTTCTTGGTTTTTTGTCAAATTTTGAGAAATTTCAATGGGTTCCAAATTGCTGGTTCAACTTACATTATAGTTTGCTCATGAATTTTGTAACCATTTCTCTTTGATTTAATCAATGATTTCAAATTCTGACGCCGTGTATGATATTTAGAATACCAATCACTCCACTGACAAGTTCTAAACTATTTATGTAAATAGCTAAGGAGATGGTTGCCACATGAAAAGATCTGACAACTTTGAAGTTATATCAGAGTAAGCGCAAGTTTGTTTTAGAGTTTAGGCTGGCCAAAAACTTATACACATGCCATTGATAATTATATTGGGAGATGGACATAAAAAAAATAATACTAAGCATTTATAGTAAGTTTTTTTTAAGTTGAAGGTTTGCCAAAAATCTATATACATGTCATTAATAATTATATTTGGAGATGGGTTAAACAAATTAAGAAAGATTCTCACTAATTGGAACAAATATGATCTTCGAGTCATGCACCAAGTATGGAAAGAGAGCATTGTTTGTGTAAATTTAAAAGGAGGTTATTACCATCATAACTTGTGATCCCCGTGGAGAAACAAAACTAGAGTTAAACATCATGAGGAGCGTATTAAAAATCTAAAAACTTACCACCATTTGAATCTAATATCCATGTCCATATGTACCTGAGTAGTGACTTGAATGAGAAGATACATTTGAAGATATCACTTTGACAGTTAAACATGGAGTTGCGAATGAGAATAATATTATAGTTTATGTACCTTGCCTCATCCCTTTATGAGTGCAAGGATATTAGTTGTTGAAAAATAAGAAATAAAATATTTGTCTTAGTATTACTTCCACATCATTAAAGAGCGTGTTAGTGCTTGCTTCCATGGTCAATATGTACATCTGCAATTGAAAATAAGTTATGTTTTTTTAGAATATCTTAGATAAAATTACTTCTAGCATGTAAGTTGACAATGCTTGGTTGCAATTGCATGAGGAAAATAAAATTTGCATATAAATAAGTTACTAAGTAATATAGAGAGAGCAAAAATTGTGGGAAAACTTGAACAAGACCTAAGTAAACTCTAACCTCTAATGATTTAATCATTCAACCTTATTTTTTTTGTTGCGGCTCGATGGACCTCTCAGAATCCTCTCAAGGAGGGAATGCAGAGTCCTCCCTAGAGGTTGTGTTCCAAGCTCTAGTGAACTCTCTAAAAAAATAACCTTCCAAACCCTCTCTTTCAAAATTTGTGAAAAGTATTTTGACAATTCCAGAGATATCACTTCCACCGTTTGCATCTAAAAAAAATCTAGGTTTGATTGGTATATTCACAAGTCTCTAATTGTCCCCTTGCTCAAAGGAAAAATGGCTCACGAAAAATTAAATTACCCTGATCAAAGGGAAAATGACCTATTTATACTTTCCTTTTTGAACACAAAGAAGACATAGACCTTATCTTTAGGAATGATCCTTATTTTATGGATGCTATGGGCATGTATTTGTATAGGTGGACTCTATATTTTCACCTAGAATGATGTGCCTTCAACTGTGTCATTATGGGTTTTTCTACTCCACCTTGCTATACATTATAGGGACGATGAATCTATAAAGACAATACAAAATACAATAGGGAAATATATTGATAGATATGAGTTGAAAGCATCTATGTTTGCATGTTCTAGAATATTTGTTGAAGTAGACCTTGAAAAAGGATTACCAGAAGTTATAAAAATATTGCTTAATAATTGGAGCCATTTATGGAAATTGGATTATGAACAACTCCCTTTCTAGTGTAAGGCTTGGCATGAATATGGGCACTTTTCCAAAAACTTCCCCAAAATGCCCCAAGTTCCTCGAGAAGAAAGAGAAAATGGTATGCAACCAAGTCCCTGAAATAACATAAAAATAGAAGAATGCACTAGAAGAAAGTAATCCATGCCTTAATAATGAAGAATAAAGATGAATAACAATCCTCTTTGAGGGGGGAACCTCCCTACACAATTTACAGAGTACACAAGACACAATACAATGATGACTAAAATGAGAATATCTCCTTCCTATATATAGGAGACAAAGGTGTACAATAATAGCTAATAGAACCAAGCGGACATCGATAATATGTAATGCAGCACAATATAGGGGGTAAAAAATCACTCTATAGGGGGTAATGTGCCATCATTAAGGGATTAACATGCCCCTCCCATTGAAAAAGTGTTGTCCTCAATGCTGAAGTAGTTCTGAATGTTGTTGTATAAAGGACTCATCTTCCCATGTTGAATCTTCTGCGGGTAGGTTCTTTCATTTAATGAGATACTCTGGGGTTGATCGATTCCAGAGCTATCTAGTTCTTGTTTAAATGATTGATTCAGGCTCCAAGATTATTTTTCCTTTCTCGTAATTTTTTGCTAATATTGTTTGAATTGGTAGATTGTCACCGACTACCTTATTTAAACATGAAACATGGAAAATTGGATGTACTTGTGAAGATGCATGTAGTTCCAATTTGTAGGCCATACTACCAATCTTTTATAGCACCTTGTAGAGACCGTAGTGTTTAGGTGATAATTTATTATCCTTTTTTTTGTTCTTCAAGGACATCTGTTTGTAAGGTTGTAGTCTTAAAAACACTCAATCCCCTGCATCAAAGCTTCGCTCACTACGATGTTGATATACTTGTTGTTTCATTTGATTTTATGCCAAATTCAGGTTGTCCTTTATGAGTTGAAGAACTTGTTGTTCACTACAACAAATTTTACATTTAGGGGCGGTTGTCTTCCGCCTCCAAATGTCACTTTTGGGGGCGGTCTTCACAAAACCTCCCCTAATAGCACCGATGCTAAAAGTTTTGAATTTTAGGGGCGGTTCTTGAAGAGATCAAAACCGCCACTAAAAAGTGACTTTTAGGGGCGGTTCTAACCCCCCCCTAAATTTACTTTTGGGGGCGATTCTAACCCCCCCCTAAATTTACTTTTTGGGGCGATTCTAACCCCCCTCCAAAAGCAATTTTTAGTGGTAGTTCTAAACCCCCCCAAAAGTTACTTTTGGGGGCAGTTTTGGCTTTGGAGGCGGTCTTTACAAAACTGACCCTAATAGCACCGATGCCAAAAAAATTTCCTTTTAGGGGTGGTTCTGGAAGAGATCAAAACCACCCATAAAAGTCCCTTTTAGGGGTGGTTCTAACCCCCCCCCAAAAAAGTGGTTTGGGGGTGGTTTTGGCTTTGGAGGCGGTCTTTAGAAAAATGCCCCTAATAGCCTCAACGCTAAAAGTTTGACTTTTAGGGGCGGTTCTGGAAGAGATCAAAACCGCCCCTATGAGTGACTTTTGGGGGTGGTTCTAAACCCCCCTAAAAAAAGTCGCTTTTGGGGGCGGCTTGAAACCCCTACCCCCCAAAAGCTGCTTTTGGGGGCGATTCAACACCCTCCCCCAAAAGTCACTTTTAAGAGCAAATATAAACCCCCCTCGTAGATACCTATGGGGGCAGTTCAGAACCTCCCTTAAAATTCTCTATTATAAAACTTTGGGGGCAGTTTTAAACCCCCCTCGTAGGTACCTACGGAGGTGGTTAAAAACCCCCCTCATAGGTACCTACGAAGGCAGTTCAAAACCCCCTTCGTAGGTACCTACGGAAGCGGTTTGAACCCCCCCCCTAAAAATATTTACAAACCTTTGGGGGTGGTATAAACCCCCCTCATAGGTTCCTACAGTGGCGGTTCGAAAACCCCCTAAAATTATTTACAAACCTTTGGGGGTGGTATAAACCCCCCTCATAGGTTCCTACAGTGGCGGTTCGAAAACCCCCTAAAATTATTTACAAACCTTTGGGGGTGTTTATGAACCCCCCTCGTAGTGACATGTGAAGTCAACTTAGAACCCCCCTTGTAGACATAATAGATCATAATAAAATGTATTTTATTTAAAACATAAATATTGCAATATCATTAGGGCACGAAGGAATCGTACCTTCAACCTCCTGCATGTAAAGCAGACACTCTACCATTGAGCTAGAACCCTTCAATAATTGGGGAAAGGGGCAATATTAACACCAAGATTGCATCATTTGTAATTCTAAGAAAAGATTAATAATCCCAACATTGTTTCTGTCTCAAGAGACCTAATAAAGTAGTCTGAATGGACCTGACCTTATAATTTGGCTGAACTTGAAAGGTTTCATACGCAACATTGATTCAATATATATATAAACAACTCATAATAATGCATTTATAGATATATAATACCTGCAACTGATCTAATCACAAATGAAAACCACCATCACTCAAAAGTCCAATCAAATGAAGTGTTCCTTTTTCAAATCACTCCTTAATGTATTTAAACCCTTCTACCTCATAGAATTTTCCAGAGGCAAGAGCATAATCCACTAATTTTGCTCTGCACCCAAAGTCAAAACCAAAGTTAATATGTTTCACATTCTAAAAGATGTAGCACAAATAAATAGTAGAAATATCCTTTCAGTTACCATTTATACAATTATAAAGTACATCTTATATAAATATCACATGATATCACCCCAATTTGTAAGGTGGTCAATAAATTAACTATTACACAACCATGATTTCAACAATATGTTAATGCTTACCGAATCTTAATGTAGGGAAAAATACCCAATGTATAGGATTCTCATAAGTCATTTTGAATGTAGAAATGATCCACATGCAAGATATTCCTTCTTTACTCTAATCCTTGATAGTTTTCATCAATAATTTTCCAAAAGTAAAAAAACTACAATAAGCAAAAATAAAGTGAGCTACTTGTTTACCTTACTGGAAAATAACAGATATCAAGCATAGTAAGTCATAGAGGACAGTAGAGTCGAATAAGTACTTTGTTCCTTCTTTGAAGAATAGGGAAAACATAGTAAGAGTTTTATTTAATCCAGTTGAGTCATTTAGATGGATAACTTAGCTTTAGCTTACAGAGCTTGTTAGCTCACAAAAGATTTTAGATAGCTTATTGGAGCTTAGTTAGCTCAAGGAAGTTTCAATCAAGAGGAACGAGCTCAGATTTTAGACTCTTGGAGCTTACACATAGAGAGAGAGAGAGAGAGGTCTCTGTTTGTAATGATTGATCCATTGTATTTAGGTTTAGATAAAGGACCATTATGAAATAAGATCGTATGCCTGTATTTTTGGGTTAATTGAGTTTGGAAGCAATTTCCCATTTGAATCATATCTTGTGATCGTGTTGACTATATGGTTAGTTGAATGAAAAAATGTCTTGAGTATTGACATTTACTATAGTAAGTCACTTTTAGCTGTGCATTGCAAGGAAGATCCACGATGCAAGAGATATTAGTTAACGAGGTTTCAAGTCGACGATGGTGATCAAGAGGTGAGTCGATCAACGACTAAAGAGGAATTTCATTGACTAAATAGCAAGAAAGTCAAGGAGAATCTGTTGCGAAGATGGAAATTAATTGTTGCAAGGATGAAGAAGATTAATGGTTAAGAATGATCTTGCTGTAGATCAACGACGGAGAAATATTTCGCTAGGCGAACTAGCATGATAGAAGAAATTCCTGACTGGTTTGATACTTTATAAAAAACACCCTATAACAATTTCAGTCCATTGTCGATCTAGATCTGACGGTTGTTAGTCCATTTCGCCGATGAGCTAGCAAGCAGGTTAATTGCAGAAGATGGGTGCGCAATCATTGTGTAATCCAGTTCATCGACGGTAGTCTTTGTGTAAACTTTGGGCCATGCGTGAGCGTGTGTTGGGAAGTATGGTTTTAGATGAGGATCCTATCCATGCCTGAGCGTGTGGTGGGAAGTACGGTTTCAGGTGCAAAGTGATGGATAAGGGATATTCGTAGCACATGACAGATATGGTCTTTAAGGCTCAGAGTTAGGAGCAGTATAAATGCTAACCAAAACGTCCCCAACCCGCCGGAATCTGGCATACCAATTTTGGTCTAAATCATAATTTCAAGGATTTAAATCGTAATTTTAATTAGTTGGGTGGTCTTAAAATCAGCGATTTAGTTTAAGGGAGTCCAATAAAATTATTAAAATCACAAAATGGTGAAATCAACAATTTCACAGCAAAAATTTGGCTGATTTTGATAAAAAATCAGTCAAAAAAGCGGGGCAATTTGGTTAGTGTTTATCCTATGTGCTTAGTGGATGATAATCCAGGATGATGCCATGATGACGAAGGTTGAGTACAGAACCATTATGATGGTGAGGTGGTTGCCACCCTTATATTTTGGAGCATCTTCCCCTTTTGCTCAATGACCTCTGTGGAGTATCCCAACCTCTTTTGTGTCGAAAGGGCTCGTGACTGTGTTTTCTTCTCTGAAGCACTGGTGCTTGGTGAAGAGTATATTTCCACCATGGCTCCCAAATGCTCTCACAGCGGAATCTTGGGTTTGGGGGAAGTCTCGGCCGATAATCGCGACAAGGGACGTGTGACTAGAGCCCAGATACAAGCACAAGAGGTTGCTGACTGCTTGAAATATTTTGTTCTTCTGGTGACCCGCAGCAAAATTGAATCAGTTGCAGACTGTTTATGGGACAAAGCTAAGGCCATGCCCTAGGAGTATTTGCGTTGTGAGGTTGAACCTTAAGTGGTAGACCCTGGAAATATAGCTGGGAGGGCATTGACCTATGAAAGATTTCTTATGCTCTATTGGGTTAACATGAACTTGATAGTGCACTCTTCGCTTAGTGCTGCTACAAATTGGGAAGGGGATGGAGAACCAGTGAGAGTTTGGAAGGAGCACAACTCCGATTACCGGCCAATGCACATAAAGATAGACATGATGGTCAATTACATGTAATTAAATACTTTCAATATTTTTCATTACATTACCTGCCCGTGGTCAATAGCTATCCCGCAATCAACTTTTTTCCTTTAACAAATGTGCAATAAATTCAATTCATAAAATAGACAAGTACAACTGTACTTAAAATGAAGAAATCAACACATTATATTCAATGAAACGACAATAAGATATCTTATTGACAAATTCGTTATGGTGATAACTTACAAATATGAATTAGAGAACGAAACAAATTTTCATTATATTCCTTTCCATTGCAAAGACCTGCATATATCATGACAAAATGGTATGTTCATATAAGTGATTGATAGATATGTAAAAAAATGCATAACATATATGAAATTCTAAAACCATGAAATGAAAATACCTAAATGAGCTTCTCTTGGTTTCAACAATATCTTATTCTCTACTAAATAGGGCCAACCACATGAAGGTTGAAGCTCATATGGCCCCTCACCCCTCTCACATCACTCTCAATTCCCCACACCCAATCTATCTACTGTAAAAATAAATGAAAGTTACATAACAAAATAAAACAAATAAGATCCATGTATAAACAGTAGGAGAACAAAAAATATATGCATGAAAGGTAAATCCAAGTAATAATCTAAGATATAAATTTTCACAGATACAATTTAAATGAGAACTGATAAATAAATCATGCATGCTAATTATTGAACAACATGCACTCTATCCTTACTCAAGCATAGAATAAATGGATCATCTTGCACTCTATCCTTACTCAAGCATCTCTTCAGATTCACCATGGTGAAACCAATTTCATTAAGTTTCATTCCATTCTTCTTGTGTACATCTATCCAATCACATTTGAACAATGGATACTGCACCAAATACTAGTCCAATAACATTATTTCTTGAATCACTACATAATATGTTGTCGTTTGATGTATAGGGTTTTTATCCTTTGCACTTGATCTCATTAATGTTTGTGCATCTATGCACACACCACTATTTTGGGTGGCCCTAGAATTTTCTATGCTTTTAACATGAAATCTACACCCATTGATTAAGTAGCCATCATACTTAGTTGCATATGTCCTTGGGCCACGTGCCAACCATTTAAGGGTATCATAAATATTTTCTTTTCCTTCCACCTATAAATTTTTAAATGTCGCTAGAAAACAATTGAATTTCAAAATATACTAAAAGAATCTCACTTTCATACATCATAATAGTCTTGATCAATGAAGTTCAATTAAATCTAATATGAAGAACATATCATTACCTATTTTCTTAACCAATCACTAAATTTTTGGCTGTGGAGCTTTTGTAGTAAGACTTCATCTTTTTGGGCTTGGATGTTACTATTGGCAATTTCTGTCAAGTGCACCATATTTTCAAGTAATGTCAACAAATAATTTATGAAAATATTGTGATATATTATAATAAAAAATGATTCCATAAGGATGAATTTCTTATTACTTACTCTATCCAAGGTTGAATTTCATCTATGTTGTGCAAGACCCATATGTGGGCTTATAACAAACTAGTTTTATCTAATTCAATAGAAGTTCCACTAGATAAGGCCTTCCTATATTGTCCAACCTCTCCTTCTTCATCGTCCCAAGCTTCATTTCTACTAGGCATGCTTTCAATATATTCCATAGCTTCAACATATCCAACAAAATTTTTTATGGATTTCTCTAGACTGTAGCTCTCAGCTATGCAGCGTTCGGGCCTATTCTTATTTTTCACATAACTTTTGAAAACTTTCATGTTCCTAGAAAAAAAAACACAATTTGTAGTGAAATCAAAAGTATGAATAAAGAGTTGCTAGTAATGTATTATTATTATATGCATATAAAATGTTGGAATTTATGTGGATTTGCACTGAATCAAATTTCACTGACCTTTCAAAAGGGGACATCCATCGATATGCAACTGGTCCACAATAACGTAGCTCTCGCACCAAGTGTACAGTCAAATGTATCATTATATCAAAGAATGAAGGGGGAAATATTTTTAGAGTAAGCACAAAGTTTCCACAACATCATCATGTAAGTTATCAAGATCTGTTGGATTCACCATTTTTGCACAAATTCGCCTATAAATGAAGCAAATTCTACAAATAGTGTTTCGAACTGCTTTTGGTAGCAAATGGCACAATGCTACTGGAAGGATTTTTTGCATGATAACATGTCAATCATGTGGTTTCATACCATGAAGGTTGAGATATTTCATAGATACATTATTTCTAGGGTTTGAACTATATCCATATGGAACTTTTAACGTGAACAAAACACGACATAGAATCTCTTTCTCCTTTTTTAAAAGAGTGTGTGGTGCGGGTGGAAGAAATATTTTTTTCCCTTTTTTTTGTGTCCACAGTGACTTCCTTATACCCAACTATTCTAAGTCATCACGAGAATTTTTCCCATCGTTTGATTTATCTTTTATATCCAGAAGGGTTCCAAAAATACTTTCACATACATTTTTTTCTATGTGCATTAAATCTAAAATGTGACGCACTAGGAGTTTCTGCATCCAATCGTATAAAAAATCAATGAGTTATAACATCAAAGAAAAACTAAACAATATATTCCAATTAAACACAATGAAATCCTTCAAGCATCATACATTTTAGGCCTTAAGTTAATGTGTGCACATACCTCCCAATATGGTAAATTGAATAGATTGACCTTTTCTTCCACACGCCAGTCTTCGAATTTTCAAATTTTTTTAAATTTCTCTTTATTTTTGTACTTTTAGACTTTCCCCATTTCTCTTCCGTTCCTTCTTTTTTTATAAAAATATCTGACACTTGTACAATTGTAGGTGCAATGAGATGCTCAAACTTCCCATTAAATGGTCCTTTTTGAGAACGATACTTATGATTTATTGGAAGATATCTCCTATGTCCCATGTACACACACTTCCTACTACATTTGAGATACATTGAATTTGTGTTCCTTCCATATATACGGCATGCACAAAACCCTTCAGTCGTGCAACCAACCATATTTCCATGAGCAAGAAAGTCATGGATTACCCACATCAATATAGCCTTCATATTAAAGAATGACCTTGAATGAGCATCATATGTCCTTGCCCCTTCATACCATGTTAGTTTTAGTTCATTTTCCAATGGTTCCAAATAAACATCTATGTCATTTCCCGGTTGCTTGGGACCAGGTATTAACAATGACAACAAACAAAAGCTCCTTTTCATGCATAACCATGGCGGAAGGTTATATGTGACTATTACTACTGGCCATACACTATGAATACTATTCAAGCTTCCAAAAGGATTAAATCCATCCATTTCCATTGCAAGTTGTACATTGCGAGGATCGGTGGAAAAATCAGGCCATTTAGAATCTATAGTTTTCCATGTCAAGCTATCAACTAGGTGGCGCATTATTCCATCCTTACTTGCATTCTCATGATGCCACCTCATTTTCTGTGAAATATATGTATAGCTGTAACAAAAACATAAAGAATCATATATACATTGCAATACTTCGTATATTAAAGAAGATGATTTTTTAGTAGGTTGGTATTACATGAAGGTCTAAGATATAATGGAATTATAAGAGTTCAAAATCATACCTGTACACTCTCTTCAACCTCGGCACTATAGGGAAATACCTCAGCACTTTGGTCGGGACACTTGTACGCACCTTTTCAGAACGAGCATCAATCTTCCATCTTGATTCACCACATATTGGGAATTCATTTATTTTTTCATATTTCCCCAATATAAAATGCAGTCATTGTTGCATACATGTATCATTTCATAGTCCAACCCTAATTATTTAATCAAAATTTTTGCAGCATATGTAGATTCTGGAAGTGTATTTCCTGTTGGAAGCATTTCTCTTTGGAACTTCAACAATTGGGTGAAACTTGCATCACACCATCCATTTCTCACTTTATGGCTGTACAATTTCACAGTGGCCGATAGCTTATTGAAGCTAGTGCAATTTGGGTACAATGGTGCCTTGGCATCTTCAATTAACTTTAGATATTGATTGATATCATATTTTTCTTCCATTGATTCTACTTGGTCATTTTCACAATTCACATCTGGATTTTCATTATAATATTGATAAGCATTATTCACCATTTCAACCATATGATCATTAACCATGGTTGCCTCATTATGCTCGTCATTCTCAAGAACTTCAGTTTCATTTGTAAGCAATGTTGCAAACTCACCATTATGATTATCATATTGATGTCTGACTATGTGTTCATCACCTTGTGTAATTTATCGAGGAAAATCATGCATCTCTGTTGTGTAGCATTTCTTGCTCTTGTCAAATATATAGTATTGAGTAGGAACTCTCTCTCCATGGAAAAACCAAGTTTTATATGAACTTATTATACCATGAATCATCAAGTGGTCTTGTACTTCCTCAAACGTCAATAGTGCAACATTGCAACATTTTTTACAAGGGCATATTGATGTGTTATTATCCTTTGAATGCCTTTTTGAAAACTCAATGAATTATTCAACCCCGACTTGATATTCCTTTGACATCCTACATAGAACCAATTTGCACATCACGTAAGAAAAAACCACTACAAATTACAATGAATACATATGTTATAAAATATCATATTGAAGAATCAAATATAAAAAGTATACCTCGTTTTCAAATCTGTCCAATCCCTTTTTTTGGAAATTTGAAAATGAAACCAACCCAATTTCTCAAATTGGCTCCTTGAGAGTTGGCCTCTCGACTTCCTTCCAATATACAGTTAGGAATATTCATGTAGTACACCCATATGCTTTCCAAAATAGCCTTTACTAGCATATGACAACCATATATTACACCATACAAGCTTCCACCTTATAATAACCAAATCCAAACATCAATTACATAATATTTTAGTTTTATATTAAAGCCAAGATATTTAAGATTTTAACCCATTAATATAACTTTGAAGATAAAAAACAAATTTGTGAAATATGGTGGGCCCCTCCCCATTGGATATTGCGCTCGAAGATTGGAGGTACAAAAGTCACTTTTAGGGAGCGCGATAGTTTATAAGGCTAATCAAATTGACATTAACAGTTCGTTAATACTCCCACCACCCTGCAAATTCGACATCCTCCAAGCACGAGTTAGCTGGATACAACTGCAACCTCCAGAAGTGTCAACCATCACCACTAGGTACTCGTTCATCGCTTATCAACCCTTTCGACAGTTCCACCATGGCATCGTCTGTAAAAAGCCTTCACCCATCTGAGGAGATCATCTGTGATCAACTTTATGACACTTATGATCCTCATTTATAGTTGTCCAGTATCACTGATTCCCATAACTCTTTGTTGTCACCTTTTGGAGACTAGTTGGAACTGTTGGTAAATTTAAAGTCATCCTTAATAGGGTTCACATTAGAACAATTGCCCAATTTCCCAGATATTGTCCAAAGGTTAGCCTCCAATTATTTCCCCACTGGGAAAGGCATATTAGATGATACCCACTCCCATTTCATTTGCACAATTACACTAGAAGCTCTTAGGTCTACCCTAGGTCTCTCCGAAGTCCAATGTCAGGCCCTGATCCCCTTCATCGAATTAGAGGTTCTGCAAGTGTTCAGGAAAGCTGACCTAGAATCCAAGAATAAATTGTTCCAGACCATTTTGAACACCCCAATTCCATCAGAGACCCTTATCACCCCACTCTCCTTTGAATTGTTCATAAAGCATGTCGTATCGGCCATCCTCCTCTTGAGCAAAATCCTAGGTCTTGATAGCGATATCATGGTATTTGAAGTAATGCTAGGCATTCTCCTTCACCTGAGTCAATATGAAGTAGGAATTAAGTTTGATGAGTTCTTGGCCAGAGAAATCAATTCTCAGCTTGATAAGTTTGATTTGGATAAGCACTCAAGATACTAGGTGTATCTATTTTCCATCACAGTCAATTCCAACCAGCAGGCCTTTGAGGTCATGGATCCAGAGGTGTTCAAAGACTGGCCTCGGTCTGTCCAGAAGATCCAGGATAGGTCTTACACCCTGTTCATTGACAAAATTTTCCTCAGCATCTCCAAACTATTCAACCCTAAAGAGAAGAGGATATCAAAAGACATGAAGGCTGCCTTGCAGCAAGAGGGTATTGGAGATTTCTTCCTGATGCAGAAGTATTCAATTATCAGGGTATATGGTTTTTCGGCTACCCCTTTCATGCTACCAGTTTACCTAAATCCCTCAGTATTCGCATTAGAATTGATTAGGAAGAGATTTCTGCTGATGAGGAGCATTTTACTACTCACGGGAAGGACTCTTAGATCAAATACCCTATTAATTTCGGGCCCATTTGTTGTGAAGAAGCTAGCAGCGTTACCAATGGTGGAGAAAGTTTTGAAGGCCATGAAGTTTTAGGTGACTCATGCACATAATTACGATTCTAAGGGTATCATTTCCTAGAGGAGGGTCCAGGTGCAGAGGTTAGTCTTTATTCACTCCATGATCCCCAACTTGTCCCAGGAGGAAAATTCTCTTTCCTATGATTTTGATTGCACTCCTGCATATAAAATTTAGGCTCCTAAAGAAGTGCAAGGTACGGTCCCAGCTACTCCATTGCCCCTAAATGGTGACAGTTGTAGCAGAAGGTCTTGGTAAGAGGTGGAGGATATGGAATGTGATGAATAAACCGCTAGCAAGAAGCCTAGGATAGACGTAGAGGAGGACGCAATCCAATTAGAGCAGGAGTTTAATTTTGAATATGATTCCTTAAGACAGTGATAGAGGAGGAGCTTGATTTAGTAAACCCTACTAGGGGAAACGTTGCAAATCAGATGGTGATCGCACAACAACTAGTGGTTGTAAATCCAACCACTAGACACTTAGAGAGAAATCCCTAAAGAACCACACAATCAATGAAGAAAGGGGGTGAGGAGTCTCTACTCAATTATCAAAAGTATTATTTTGCCTCTGCTGTTGAAGGGAAATTTAATACTAAAAAGAAAATGTTGACCACCTATGGGAAGCTCAAAGAGAAATCCAAGGCTCAGACTTAGAAGCAGTCCGAGGAGCTAAGTAAGGTATTAGGTAGAAAAGTATCTTTCACTACTTCTAGGAATTTTACAACAAACTCCCTGAACCTAGCTATCACTAATGAGGAAGGACTTTCAGAGGTTGAGTTCAAGATGGATTGGTTCTTAATCCCATATAAGATTGTGTTTCATA
Source organism: Pseudotsuga menziesii (assembly GCA_001517045.1). Lineage (NCBI taxonomy): Eukaryota > Viridiplantae > Streptophyta > Pinopsida > Pinales > Pinaceae > Pseudotsuga > Pseudotsuga menziesii. The sequence continues at coordinate 158,537 of LPNX010149683.1, forward strand.
AGGGAGTTAGCGATCTCATCTATGCCGATTTGACTAAGGAGGCATTAGCCCATCTCAAGTACCAACAAAGGGTAGTTAAAATAGAGACCCAATTGAAGCAGGAAAAAGGAAACAAACAAGGCATGGAACCTGGAGGTGAAACTCTTGAAGGACCAAGTGGAAGACCTAACAGCACAAAACACTTTACAACAACCCCTTGCATCTAAGCATCCAGTGGCAACAGAGCAGGCTATTTTACCAGCTAATCTGCTGGCCAAGACACATGATTACAAAAATAAAATGAAGACAAATATGAAATACATCCAGCTACCTCTTCAGACCGTGCAGTTACAAGGGGAGATTGAGACATTGCATCATGAAGTTTTGGATTTGAAAGGCCACCTTGCTGTGCTGGAGGCTGACAAATGCACATGGGAAGAAGAGAATCAAAAGATGCAGAAGAGAATTGATGAATTAAATTACGATAGAACCCCTAAGGATAGATCACCCACTGATCTGAAAATTATTTAAGGATCTTTATAACCATTATTTGCATGTGAAGTTTAAAATGTTAATTACTCACAAACAACCTTTAAAATGCATATTTAAATAGCATCCATCAAACACATAATCACATAAAAATGTAAGCAAACCATCAATGGAAAAGAACTGACAACGAAGTTCACCAGACCCCCTGGTTACGTCTCCGGGCCACTTCCAAATAGGAAGGCCGATAGATAAAATCTTCAAATGTTTACAAAAATATGTATTCTGGAAAAAAACTTTTGAGTTTTATCACTCAACCATAGAAACAGACCGCACCACTGTGTTCCTCTCAAAAAATCGAGAAGACTGAGTATAAAATCGACCCTATTCGCTTGAGGTCTCCTCTGGCATGCAATTTGAGACAATCAATTTGCACAAAAAGACAAAAATACTAAATGTTATGTACTTTGCTTCAGGAAATGTGCTTGTACTTGTCTGTAAAACCCTGCATCCAAACTCTGTACTCTCGCTGCAAAATTCTGTGGTTTTTATAGGCCAAAACAATGGAGTAAGCTACCGACGCGACGATTTTGCCCGGTGGTAATCGTCACATCGAATCTCCGGCCACCGTCCTAGATTTTCTCTCTGTTGCCAGAGTCCATTCACACACTGTCCTCACTGCCCCATTTTTTTCCATTTCGTTCCCGTTAACGTCCATCTCTGTCTTCCTCCATCCGCGGCCGTCCATTCATTTAATTCGCTACACACTTGAATTCAAACATTGATCCCGCTCGACGATCTCCCCTGCCTCTTCTCACCATCGAAGATCTCCATCACTGTAAATTGCAACATGTCAGTTCTGTTCTATCTGTAGCCAAGTTCATCTTTTCCTAAAAAAATGCCTGAACCCAGTCAACCATTTCGTTTGATTGTGTTTTCTAGAATTTTAGGCCGACGTTCTCAGATCTGCCGATGGAGTGAGAGTTGTCGAGAAGGATCAAGAACTGAAGGTTTCCATGTCTTCAACATCATGAATCCATTGAAGTATTTTTATAATTTAAGGCAAAACCAAATTTTTTCTTCTTTGTCAGCTGTGTAATATGCTTATAAGTTGTTCTGCAAGATGAAGAAGAGATTCATAGCCGCGGTTTCTTGAACGGATGAAGAAGAGATTCACAACCGCGGTTTCTTGAATGGCATGTATGTGCGTTTTATGTGAATGTAACCTGCAATGCTAATCATAATAATAGTTCATAGATTAGATTAATATTTTTTCCTGCCATGGCTGACTAAAACAGCTCGAGTACTTCAATTAAATGGAAGATTAAGTACCCTATGTATCGAATCATCTGACAAAAGGCAATAACATTAACCGAATAGGACGTTTCTTTTTCAATTTGCCATCATTTTCTTACGATCGTTATCAATGAATTCTTGTGGTAAATTTGGAAAAAATATTCAGTGTAAAATGCTGTGAAACACGCTGTTAGACTCTTCCAAATGTAAAGGGTCTGATGTGTACTGCTGCTATATACAATTCTTTACACAACATCGCCATCAGTGCATTTGTCATAGCAATATTTCTCCACAATTTCTCCTTCCCAAGGAAACTCCTAACAAAAAAGAAGTCCTCTGATGCAGGCAAAATCTACTTTCCATTGCGCAGCCTTCATATATTTCCCATTTCTGTGTCTAGTTTCTTTACTTTTTTGAGCAAGACGTTGAGGTTGTGTTTGATCCCTTGCTCTCATTATGGATTTTCTTCTCCCAACTGCATGAATTGTTTATATTTTCTAGACTTCATTTGCATGCATTAGAGTTCCTGACAAAACTATTGTTTTGATTCCTATGTTTGTCTGAGCAGGTCGAAGTTCCCAACGAATTGCAGCCCCGGAAGCAGCCACATTTCCTGAATGAAAATCATAAAGATATAAATTGGGGAAATTTTTATGAGTCAACTTCTGTGTTACGGAAAATACATAACCTAACAAGTTCATATGATGGGGTCGAGTCAGATGGTATTGTTGTCCCTAAAGTTTGAAATTCACCAATATGTTACAAGGTATAACTTTTTTTCTTTATTATTTACCAGAAGACAGGAAACCTTACTATGCTTGTATAAATATGGACCATTCCATGCTTCCAAGATGCAAACAGTGGAGAGATTAGGGCTTTGTGGCATCAACGTCATGTTTAATATAAACCGGAGATGACCATAAAATTGCGTTTGGATAGAATTTATTCTTCAAAGTCTAGTGCTAAGCGTGTAATTCTAAAATATAAGGAGGTAGACAAGTTAAAACTTTCTAAGTGGCAACGGTTTCTCTTCTTTTACTATGTCGTAGATGTTTAGGATGGAAGCTTACTGCCAATGATATTACATATTTCATTATATAAGAATGGAATTCCTATTTTTGAGTTAATTTAAATGCTTGTATACCAGATTCTATATGAAGCAGCCACTTTAAATGAGAGAAAAACACAAAGACAACCAATCTACAACGAAGCTTGTGCAATTTATCAAGTTTTTTATGAATATGCAAAATCAAACAAAGATGAAAAATGTTATTTTGTTTGGCATGTAGCAGGAGAGGCTCTTTGTGATATATATATTCACAACCAACAAAAACAACCTATTCCTATTTCACCTTCATTTTGGCATGGTATTCTTTCTTGATTTCACTTGGAACAGTGAACTGCTTCAAATATTGAAAGTTGTAACTCATTATGTGTTGCTCTAACAGCTCACTTGAACTCATTTATACAAGATAAACATAATATTCAGAAGATCATTCAAATGTGAAGTCTTATAGATTAGACACGTGATAAAAGATAAGCATGCTAGTTTCTTTGCACCGAGTCCATATTGTTATATCTCTTAACATTGTTGGATTTATTATGTGTATTTTTGCTCATATCTGCATTGTTAGAACTAGAAGTGTCATTGGATATGTAATGAGAAGATATTTTGACACATACATGAAATAATTAACCTTACCTAAAGCATTGAAGGTGAGTGAAGATAACTTATCTAGTTTTCCTGCAGAAAGGGAACATGGATGCTTGACCATGGCGATATCATTGTATTGCTGAAGTCAGTTTAATGTACATGCAAGCTTACTCTTGTGCACTATTTGTGTTTATATAATAAATTTGTTTTATCAGTGAACATTTCATGCCAAGCATGAGTTTTACCATATAGTAAAGATCAACTGTGGTATGAAGAATTTTTGCCAGAGGGAGATGCAAAATCATTTCAAACAATGATAGTTCTTTTAGCTCTGGAAAAACTTCTTGTGAAATTAATTCAATGCTTCAATAGAAACTTTGATTGAGTATTGGTACCAAAACCAACGAGGTGAAATAGATGACTACATGTTTAATTCATCCCCCTTCATCTCTGTGTTTTGTTGCATTATATTTACTTTAGTGTATAGTTTCCTTCTCAGGGATTGAGAATGTGAGCAGGGATTGCACACCTTCTTCTATTCTAGTGTGTCCTCCTTTGCTTCTGCCTCAGTTCTAAAACTCAAGCCTAGAATCATAAAACGATTTTGGAGCTGGAAACATTTGCAGAAGGGTCAATCAAGGCAACTCTTCCATATTCATTTTCACCCTTTTATCTTGGTTGTGAATTTGACAAAAATAAGGAATATTTTTGTTGTCATTTATCACTAATACAGAGTATAAGATATGTTGTTGTTACATGTAAATGATCAAAATTTACATTCTATGAATAGATCAACACTTTCAAAAATAAGGTTTGAATGTACTAGGTCCACCTAGAATGCAGTAGCTACACTAATGTGGAAGTTGAGTGATCTAAGATCAATTTTTATATTTGTTGCCACAACCTTGTATAATTTAATAGTTCTCTTTTATTCTTTCCTTCACAAGAATGCATGCTCATTAGTAGTCCTGTTATCATTTTCTCCCTTTTTTAATTTAGTACACCTGTTTGAACCTAGAGTCTCACTAGCTTGGATCTAAACAAAATTGAAAATCATTTACTTCAGTGAGTAGGACTGTAGGTTGTGTTTGATCTCTTTCTCTTTTTAGGGATTTTTGTCTGTCAACTGCATGAATTGTTTGTATCATCTTGACCTTCATGTCAGTCAAGTACATTGATACGTGCTTGTATTAAAGTGCTTGACAAACTATTGTTTTGATTCCTTTATTTTTTGGATAAGATCGAATTTCCCATTGATTTGCATCCCAAAGAGAAGCCACATTTCTTGAGCAGAGAACCTGAAGATATATCTACACGACTTTTAAATTGTAGCTTCTGTTTTAGGGAAAATATATGACCTAACAAGTTCATATGATGGGGTCCAGGTAGATGGTGTTGTTGTCCCTAAAATTTGAAATTTCAACAATTTGTGACAAGCTATAACTTTTTTTATATTATTTTTCCCCCAACAAAAGAAACCTTACTCTTACTATATTTGTAGAAATATGGACCATTAGATGCTTCCAAGATGCAAACGTTGGAGAGCTTAGGAATTTGTGGGGTCAACTTTATTCTCAATATAGAGATGATATAAAGAGAGCATTGAATGGAGTTGATTCTTCAATGCCCTGTTTCCATGTTAATAGTGTTATTCAAAATTATAATTAGGTACACAATTTCAACTTCCAATTACAAATGTTTCTCTTATTTTATTATGTTGTAGATGTTTAGGTTGTAGATTTTTGGGTTGGAAGCTTACTACTAATGGTATTCCATATTTTATTTATATGATAGGAATTCATCTTTCTTAGTTAATTTCTTTGCTTATATAACTGATTCGGTATGGAGCAGCTAGCTTAGATGAGAGCACAAAACCAAGGCAACATAAGCTTGTGCAATTTATAAAATTGTTTATGCATACGCAAAATTGAACAAAGATACATCCAAATTTCATTTTGCATGGCGTGTAGCAGGAGATGCTCTTTGCAAGATATTTGCTCACAACCATAGAAAACAACCTATTCTTATTTCACCTTCATTATTGTATGGTATCCTTTCTTGATTTCACTTGGACATGGAGAAAATACTTCACAATTTTCATGTGTAAGCCAACCACATCATAGAAGGAAATCCACATATTTTGTCACAATAAGAGTTGGCTTACATGTAAGACAAATATAAGCTTACTCTAATAAACGTTCGATACAAATATCTCCCTTGTATGTTGTTACTTGTAATGAAAAACCAGGTGGGATCCCCAATAAATATTAATCTTAGAGTGTGCCACTAGAATGTATATTTAAAATCAATGTAAAATATTTCCATTCAATTTCTGTCACGATGTGTTTCATCCCATTTCCTTTTTTTAGATATTAATGTTATGAGCCTTAAATGTGAGTGATATAACTTCTAGATTTTATGATAGCAATATAATTTTCATCTCTTTCAACTAAGGAAGGATCACTGAAAGAATAACCATGCACAGAAACACAAGAAGACAAAAAAAATTATCCTCGGAAACCACAAGGGAGAAAACCCAACAACCTATTGAGCACATAGATCTATGGATCAACACACAACTCACAAAATAGATCGCACAATTTTACTCTGGAATTGAAGAATGAAACAATGCAAAAGGCTTGCAGCTATGAATGCTTTCATTAATCAAAAGTAATTGGATAACAATTACAATGTAATATAATGGCTAAATAGCCACATGCAATTCGAATCCATGTGAGAAAATTCAAATTGATTAGACTCTACTTGATTGCAAGGCAACCAGGACACTTCTAAATCACTATCGGAGTTCAAAAACCCAACCCAAGTGTCTAATTCAGTGTTAATTGTTAGTTAACTAGTTAACTGACTGTGGTAGGTGAGAGAATGCGCCTCACCTACATGCAACCATGCAAACCTAGCACTAACTGAGTAGAACTGAATGTAGAGGATTAGAACTGAATGTAACTGACTCCTAACTGAGCTTGACTAGTCACCAACTGAACTCAACTGATGGAGGTTGATGTCAGCATTCCCAGTGGATCCTAATTTGTAGGGATTGATCTAGGAGGCTCCTAAACTGATGCATGCATGTGCAATCAGTAGCAGTTGGCCTCAATTAGTGTTCCCCACACTTTAGTAACTGGTACATGTGCCCCAATTAGGACAAGTGGACCCAATTGAGTTAGTGATTAAAAATAGACTGAGAGAATGCATGATTTGGACATACTCCTGATTTAGACATAATTGACCAAATTGGACAAGGGAGAATTATAATCCTAATACAACCTTCTTCTTATTCAAAGATATTAATTCAAGATAATATGCATTCAGATACAACAATAGCCACATAGACAAGCTCGGACAAACCTTAGAGACAAAGGAGGAAACTCTCCAACAATACCAAACCCAGAATTATTCTTCTTCCAGCTTGAGCGAACTTCCTCCTTGCATGAGAAAATTGCTTGAGTGCTATGTCCAAATGAATGAGAAATCACTCTTGTTTATACTTAACTTCATGTTTGATTTTTCACTTGAGTTGGGACTGACTTGTACAATTGTTGACTAGGATGACTTCTCTTTTGTGTTGGGCTGACTTCACTTGGGCAGTGATATAATATTATTTATTTATTTCTTTGTTGGGTTGACTTAGCTAATGAGGATACCTCACGTAGCTACAAACATCAACACTCCCTCTTAGCTAGGGAGGTATCATCATGCTAGAACACATTTGGATATCATCTAAGCAACACAACTGTCTTGAACATCTCGTCATCATGAGGAAGGTCTCTTATGATCAAACCCTTATGACCATAAAAACTATTCCCACTAGAATCTTGTTCCCCACTAGAACCACATCATCTTTCTTATGATAATATATGATCTACCTAATCAGCTTGGTCATCCTAGACCAAAGAGGAGTACTTCCTCATGCAATTTATTAATCTAAAACTGAAGGGAGGCCACATTCCCTAGGAAGACACTTCTTCCAAGCACTTTGTCGATCTCAAATCAAAAGGAGGCTATAGGCAATTCCTTGAGATATGACCTTGCATTTCATGGGAGATAAAAGAAACACAACATTCAGGAAAGATAAGGAGACACAATAAACCTCATTATGTTGAAATACACAATTAAAAAGGGTGACAGGCCAGTGTCAATCCTATTATCCAATGGGGACTCCCCTCTAGCCATCCTGGCCAAGGTCCACACATTATGAAAAGGGTTGGTCCTCTCCCTTGTGCACATGAGAGATATTGTTGAAAGCCCACCATGGCCTATATAGCATGTATAGGATGACATGTATGTTGAGGTACCATTGTGGTGGAGAATATGAATAAATAATTGGATGGGCATAGTTCCAGCTAGGGCAGAGTTCCAATCGGGGCAAGGTTCCTATGAGGGATAATGTGTCCCTTCTCTGTTGTACTGTGACTGCTGTGTCCCTTTATCTGCTAAATTGTGACTATTGTAGCATGACTTTGGTGCCCTATCCTAGCCAAGTTATGACTATGTCAAGCCCTAGATGATAGGTCAATGGTGGTGTTAAGTTTGCTAGAAGGAGCTATGACTTTGCCCTGGGTGGAAATTTTCCCTGGCTAGAACACTACCCCTGTTGGAACTCTACCTCGACTAGAACTCCGCATCAGTTGGAACTCTGTCTCGGCTGAATTTCTTTGTCTTGCAGAACCCATATACTAGGGTATTATACGTAAGAATATTAGGAGCTTGTTGTTTGCTCATAATTTGGAAGAAAATATTGACCTCAACCTCGATTTCTTCATTCCTGCAAATCCCTTTAATGCGGCTATTAAAGCTTACGATGTCTAGAATATAACCATGTGCTTACATTCCTTCAAACACTTTGAATATAGCGGGATTAAAAGTATGGAAAGAGTGTTGGGCACTTGAGATCATATTCTTACATATGGAAAGGGTTGTCTTCATCAAACCCTAGATGATAGGTCAATGGTGGTGTTAAGTTTGCTAGAGGGAGCTGTGACTTTTCCCCGGCTGGAACTCTGCTCTCGGCTGGAACTCCACTCTCGGTTGGAACTCTGCCTGTCATGCATGCCTGACTAGAACTCTACCCTCGGCTAGAACTCTGCCCTTGGCTGGAACTCCGCCCTCAGCTGGAACTCTACCCTTGGCTGGAACTATGCTCTGGCTGGAACTTTGCCCTGGCTGGAACTGTGCCCCGTTGGAAATCTTCCCTGGCTGGAACTTTTCCCATCCAACATTACCAACGTAGAACTGTGAAGATTAAAAATATCTAAATATATGCTATCTCAATAACTCTCTATATAAAGTACGTTCAACAATGCATGAACTTTATTGGAATGAGCTCTTACCTCATAGGAACCCTACCCTTGTTGGAACCCTGCCCTTGTTGAAACTCTACCCTTGTTGGAACTCTGCCTTGGCTGGAACTGTGTCCTGATTGGAACTCTACCCTGACTGGAACTCTGCCTCGATTGGAACCTCACCTTGGTTGGAACTGTTGATGTAATTGTAACTTCAAAATGTATTCACTTGTATTTCTTATGTATTGTAACCCAATGTTTATTCTGGGATGTGTCTGTAATGTAATTGAGTCATGTCATGCCCCGATGTTCTGATTGGGAGTTTCTATAATGTAAACAAGTCATGTCAAGTCATTGTGGGTAAACCTCCTATTGGTCAAGGGTAAAAGTCCCCGCAGTTCCAGGGAACTAGGGTTATTAGACTCTCCTAGAGAAGTCGGCCCTAGTAGGTCATTTTAAAGTCGAGAATTAGTATAAATAGAGAGTGAGCCTCTCTATTTATCACACACTCACTCGCACTCATTTGTAGCGCATAGCTGAGAAGACACTGGGGCTAGGAAGAAAGAGGTTACTGTTGTCGGGAGATCATCTTATTGTTTTTGGGGTTTTACTTTTGGTACTGATTTATCTTTGAGGAAGTTGCAGGTTTTTCTCCATTTATGGTTTCCCTAAGGAAAAAAACTGTGTTCATTGTCTCTTGCGTTTGATTGCTGTGCTTGTTATTCTTTCAGCTAAAATATCCTAATATAATGCTAGCTTAATGTAAAAAATATAACATGGTATCAGAGCTAACCTGAGAAGAAGACACTATGTAGCTGTGGAAACTAGGGCTTCCTACTTTGTGGATGTCTCTCCATATATTTTCATCAAAAGAAGATTGGACTAACTCTCCTCCCTAGGGCGCATCTTTCTGTCGAAACAAAATCCAATTCTAAGCTTTTTCAGTTTTGGACCCGACACTGCTGTCGAAAATTAGGGCTTTCCACAGAAGTGGAATTTTTTAGTGAGCCCAGGCCTAGATTGATCTCCTCCTCAAAACTGAAGTTTAGAGATCAATATCAAAGCATTTGGTTGGACAAAACTCTGAAAAATCCAAACCCTAATCTGCTCCTGAACTAGCACTGCAGAATTTCAGCTCCAAATCCAGATTCGTCATCTTGACCTGGTAAGATCTAAATATTTTGTATTTCCATTTAAGGTTCTCAGTTAAGATGTCTCATCATACCAAGCTTGATGAAAAGCTTGAGGGAGCTGATAACTTCCGATCCTGGAAGTATAGGATCTCCTTGGTCCTAGAAGAAAATGAGTTGGACTCCTACATCAATGAGGAGGTTCCAGTTCCAGAGGGATGTGAGGCTAAGGCCTTACACAAGAAGAAGTTGGTTATGGCAAAGAGGATTATTGATGATTCAATCAAGGATCACCTCATACCACAGGTGTCCTCCCTAAAGACACCTAAAGCTATGTTTGATGCCCTAACCAAACTGTTTGAAGGAAAGAACATAAACAAGAAAATGACTTAAGGAACTAGTTGAAGAATGTGAAGATTCAGAATGCAGAGACTATCCAGTCTTACTTCATAAGAGTCTCTCAGAGAAAGGAACAACTAGAAGCAGTAGATGAAGAAGTGGAAAATGCGTAGATTGTAATGACCACCTTGAATGGTCTCCCTGGGACATGGGACTCTTTCATTCAAGGGATCTATGCCAGAAAGAAGTTAGTCAAGTTCAACAGACTTTGGGAAGAATGCTCACAAGAAGAAGCTTGGATAGCAGCTTGAGAAGAAAAGATGGGAAGTGAAGATCAAGCTCTCACAGTTCAATCCAAGAAACCTAGAAGGGACCATCATCTTCATCATTCTAAAAGTAAGCACTCTTCCTACAAGAAATCTCAACTCAGATGTTATACTTGTGATGAAATAGGGCACTTTGCCAGATATTGTCCTAGAAACAAAAGAAACTCTCACAAGAAGAAAAACAACAAGAGAAGACATCATGCTCATGCTGTAGAAGATGATGAACCTTCCTCAAAGAGAAACAAGCAAGAAAGTGATGATTCTTCAAGTGATGAAGAATATGTTTTGATTTCCGTTGTCACGGGAAACATCACACATGGAAGCAATGATTGGCATATAGACAGTGCGGTTTCCAAACATATGATGGGATTCAAAGAGTCTTTTGTGAGACTGTAAGAACATGAATCACCTCTCAAGGTGAAGCTCGGATATGACTACCAGTATCCAATAAAAAGGTAGTGGGGAATCCTCCTATAAGCTCGACTCTGGAAAGTCCATGAAGATAAAGGATGTATTGTTTGTACCGGGAGTCAAGAAGAAACTCCTCTCCATATCTGCATTAGATGCAAAAGGCATGAGGGTTGCATTTGTAGTTGGCCAAGTTCACATGTGGCCAAAAGGAAAGACCTTTGATGATGCAGTAGTGATTGGGGAACAAGAGGGAGGTCTATACAAATTGAAGGGCCATCCAGAACAAGCCTTGATCCATGACACAGTAGAGCCAAATGAAATTTGGCATAGAAGGCTTGCACATGTGCATTACAAAGCACTACCACTTGCAAGCAAAGCTGTTGAAGGTCTTCCAAAAATTCAAGCAAAACATGATGGAGTCTGCAAAGGATGTGCGAAAGGAAAGAATACAAAGAAGACATTTCCAATTAGTGAGAGCAAGGAAAAAGGAATCTTGGAAATCATCCACTCCGATGTATGCGGACCAATGTCATCAAGTTCACTAAGCAGGTATGTATACTATGTTTCTTTCATTTTTTTCGAGGAAGACATGGATTTAATTCATGAAGAACAAAGATGAAGTTTTCAGCAAGTTCAAGGAATTCAAAGCCTTGATCGAGAATCACACTGAAAAGAAGATCAAGAACTTTCGATTAGATAATGGTGAAGAATTCACATCAAATGAATTCAAAGAGTTATGAAAAGACTCAGGGATTAAGAGGGACTTGTCGAATCCATATAATCCACAACAAAATGGGGTTGTAGAAAGGAAAAACAGAACTATCATGAAAGCTGCAAGAGCTATGCTTCATGATCAAGATCTTCCCATGCATTTATGGGAAGAAGCTACCAGAACAACATTGTATGTATAGAACCGTACTCCACACAGAGTACTCTAGAATAAGACACCTGAAGAAGTATTTTCCAGCAAGAAACCAGAAGTTAGCCACCTCAGAATATTCGGCTGTCCAGTGTACATACACATTCCAAAAGAGAAGAGGACAAAATTAGATCCTTCAAGAAAGAAGGGTATATTTATGGGATACTCTGAAAGCTCAAAGGCTTACATAATATACTTCCCAGGATTCAAGAAGATCGAAATCAACAGGGATGTGACATTTGATGAAGACTCAGCTTACAACAAATCCAGAAAGAGACCTGCTGAAGAACCTGAAGTAGCAGAAGCACCCAAAATTCATGATACAACCATGAACAAAGAAACTCAAGAAGAAGGTCGAGAATTTGAAGAACCTCAAGAACCTATAGATCCACCTCAGGAGAAGAATCCTCACAAGAGGAAACCTACTTGGGTATGAGAAGCTATCCAAGGTGTGGAAAGATATGGATCTCCAGAAGAGAATCACAAAGAAAGAAAGAGAACCAGGTCCTGCTCTAGTTATGTAGCATTATTATGTGATTTTATCGATAAAGAACCTTCTAATTATGAAGAAGCGGCAGAATGGAAAGAATGGAAGGATGCTATGATTGAAGAGTATCAATCGATCATGAAGAATGATGTTTGGGATGTTGTCCCAAGACCAAAAAGGAAGTCTGTTGTAACTTCCAAATGGATCTACAAGATAGAGCATGCTGCAGACGGTAGCATAGAAAAATATAAAGAAAGATTTGTTGCTCGTGGTTTCTCCCAAAAAGAAGGAATAGATTATGAAGAGAATTTTGCACCTGTAGCTAGATACACTTCCATCAGATCAGTACTTGCTCTGGCTGCAGTGATGAAATGGAAGATACACCAAATGGATGTCAAGACTGCTTTCTTGAATGGTGTAGTGGAAGAGGAAGTGTATGTGGAGCAGCCACTCAGTTTTGAGATACATGACAGGGAGTCTCATGTACGTAGATTGAAGAAAGCCCTGTATGGCTTGAAACAGGTACCCAGGACATGGTACGATAGAATTGACAACTTTCTATCCAGTTTGGGCTTTACCAAGAGTAAAGCAGATTCCAACCATTACTACAAGGTTGAATATGGCAACCCAGTGATGCTCCTACTGTATGTACATCTGTTTGTAAAAGGCATGGATGGGTTGATTGCTAATACGAAGAGGAAGCTTGCTACCGAGTTTGAAATGAAGGACTTGGGTATGATGCATTATTTTCTAGGAATGGAGGTGTGGCATAATGCAGATGGAATTTCCCTAGGACAAGGGAAATATACATTAGATATCCTGAAGAGATTCGGGATGATGGACTGCAAGGCCATGACCACACCTATGGCATCGAACCTGAAGCTATTGAGTGATGCTTCATCAAAAGTGGTTGATGCTACGATGTATCGTCAGATGATTGGGTCCTTGATGTACCTGATGAACACGAGACCAGATGTTTGCTTTGCTATGAACACCTTGAGCCAGTTCCTGACAGATCTGAGACATGTTCACTTGATTACTGCAAAGCATATTCTAAGGTACCTGAGGGGTACAGTTGATTATGGGCTCAAGTATGAGGTGAGTCAGAAGATTAACCTAGAGGGTTATGTTGATTCCGATTGGGTAGGCAGCGCCATTGATAGGAAGAGCACTTTAGGGTGTTGCTTCAGTATGGGATCAGGTGTGATCTCTTGGTTTAGCAAGAATCAATCCTGTGTGGCACTTAGTATAGCTGAAGTAGAGTATGTATCAGCTTGTTCAGCTAGTTGTGAGGCAGTATGGCTAAGGAAGCTACTGTTTGATTTATTTGATCTCTAGTTGGATGCTACTAGTATATATTGCGACAACCAGACTTGTGTGAAGTTATCGAAGAACCTAGTGTTCCATGACAAGTCGAAGCATATCAAGATCAAATATCACTATATCAGGGATATGGTGTGGAGAGGAGAAGTGAAGCTCCAGTATGTTGTGATGGATGAATATATAGCTGATGTGTTGACAAAGCCATTAGCCAGAGTGAAGTTTAAGTACTTCAGGGAGAAGCTTGGTGTTCTCCAGATCGAGGTTCCTTCCAAGGGGAAGTGATGAGTCCGTGAGCCATTCTGACATGGTGAGAGGATTGGTTCCTTCCATGTTCAGATGTAAGGGCTAAGCCATTCTGTCATGGTGAGAGGATTAGTTCCTTCCATGTTAGATATGAGTGTTGAGCCATTCTGATATGACTTCCTACATGATCAGACATAAGGGCTGTTTCCATTCTTTAAATGGAGGTGCCTGGTCAGTTACCGGGAATACTCGGTTTAGGATTGAGGGCCTTTCTGATATGACTGTGAGATGAAGTCTTACATGATCAGATGTGAGTGCATGGCCATTTTGATGTGATTGAGGGATTGGTTCCCACTTGATAAGATATAAGGGTTGATTCCATTCTCTGGGAGAATGGAGGCACCTGGTCAGTTACCAGGAAAGCTCAGTTTGAGACTGAGGGCCATTCTGATATGACTGTGGGATGTGTTCTCACATGATAAGATATGAGTGCTGGGCCATTCTGACGAGTCAAGGTCATATGTAAGGGCTGGGCCATTCTGACGAGTCAAGGTCAGATGTAAGGGCTGGGCCATTCTGACAAGTCAAGGTCAGATGTAAGGGCCATGCCATTCTGACGAATCAAGGTCAGATGTAAGCGCTGGGCCATTCTGACATGGTGAGAGGATGAAGTTCCTTCCATGGTCAGATGTAAGGGCTAGGCCATTCTGACATGGTGAGAGGATTAATTTCCTCTCATGTTCAGATGTGAGTGCTGGGCGTGCCTTTCTACCGAGTCAAGGTCAGATGTAAGTGCTGGATGGGCCATTATGAATTAGGGTCAAATATAAGCACTAAAGAAGATATACATGGAGGCTAGGCCTACACCCAGCATGAAAAAAGGTTGACTCTGTAGAAATTCCTGTGATGATAAGAATCATGAGATAGCACCCGTGATGATCCAGTGATGATGATCCAGTAGTGATGATCCAGATCGAGTGATGATCCAGATCCAGTGATGATATTCCAGCGATGATCTAGATCCGAAGATGAAGATGAATTGAAGATGAAGATAACTTGAAGATGAATATGACTTGAAGATGATGAGGACTTGAGGATGATCCAGATGATACATAGAATAAGACTTATGATGATAAATTGTGTCGAGAGAATACCTTCCTAGTTAAGAGGGAGTGTTGATGTAATTGTAACTTCAGAATGTAGTCACTTGTATTTCTTATGTATTGTAACCCGATGTTTATTCCAGGATGTGTCAGTAATGTAATTGAGTCATGTCATGCCTCGATGTTCCGATCGGGAGTTTCTATAATGTAGAAAAGTCATGTCAAATCATTGTGGGTAACCCTCCTATTGGTCAAGGGTTAAAGTCCCCGCAGTTTCTAGGCACTAGGGTTATTAGACTCTCCTAGAGAATTCGGCCCTAGTAGGTTATTGTCAAGTCGGGAATTAGTATAAATAGAGAGTGAGCCTCTCTATTTATCACACACTCACTCACACTCAGTTGTAGCGCATAGCTGAGGAAGAAGAAGACATTGGGGCTAGGAAGAAAGAGGCTACTGCTTTCGGGAGATCATCTTACTATTTTTGGGGTTTTACTTTTGGTTTTGATTCTATCTCTGAGGAAGTTGCGAGGTTTTCTCCATTTATGGTTTCCCCGAGGAAAAACACTATGTTCATTGTCTCTTGTGCTTGATTGATGTGCTTGTTATTCTCTCAGTTAAAATATCCTAATATAATGCTAGCTTAATGTTAAAAATATAACATGGTATTAGAGCTAACCTGAGAAGAAGACACTGTGCAGCTATAGAAATTAGGGATTCCTACTTTGTGGATATCTCTCCACATATTTTCAGCAAAAGAAGGTTGGAATAACTCTCCTCCCTAGGGTGCATCTTTTTGTCGAAACAAAATCCAATTCTGAGCTTTTTCAGTTTTGGACCCGACACTATTGCCGGAAATTAGGGCTTTCCATAGAAGTGGAATTTTTCAGTGAGCCCAGGCTTGGATTGATCTCCTCCTCAAAATCGAAGTTTAGAGATCAAGATCAAAGCATTTGGTTGGACAAATCCAGATCCGACATCTTGACCTGGTAAGATCTAAATATTTTGTATTTCCATTTAAAGTTCTCAGTGAAGATGTCTCATCATACCAAGCTTGATGAAAAGCTTGAGGGAGCTGATAACTTTCAAGCCTGGAAGTATAGGATCTCCCTTGTCCTGGAAGAAAATGAGTTGGACTCCTACATCAATGAGGAGGTTCCAGTTCTAGAGGGAGATGAGGCTAAGGCCTTACGAAAGAAGAAGTTGGTTATGGCAAAGAGGATTATTGATCATTCAATCAAGGATCACCTCATACCACAGGTGTCCTCCCTAAAGACACCTAAATCTATGTTTGATGCCCTAACCAAACTGTTTGAAGGAAAGAACATAAACGGGAAAATGACTTTAAGGAACTAGTTGAAGAATGTGAAGATTCAGAATGTAGAGACCATCCAGTATTACTTCACAAGAGTCTCTTAGATCAAGGAACAACTAGAAGCAGTAGATGAAGAAGTGGAAAATGCAGAGATTGTAATGACCACCTTGAATGGTCTCCCTAGGACATGGGACTCTTTCATTCAAGGGATCTGTGCTAGAAAGAAGTTAGTCAAGTTCAACAGACTTTGGGAAGAATGCTCACAAGAAGAATCTCGGATAGAAGCTCGAGAAGAAAATATGGGAAATGAAGATCAAGCTCTCACAGTTCAATCCAAGAAACCTCGGATGGAACTTTTCCCATCCAACATTACCAACATAGAACTGTGAAGATTCCAAATATCTATCTGCTAGCTTAATAAATCTCTATAGGAAGTACGTTCAACAATGCATGAACTTTATTGGAATGAACTATTACCTCACAGGAACCCTGCCGTTGTTGAAACTCTACCCTTATTGGAACTCTGCCCTGGCTAGAACTGTGTCTCGGTTGGAACTACGCCCTGGTTGGAACTCTGCCTCGGATAGAACCTCGCCTTGGTTGGAACTCTGCATCTTCAAAGTGCTTGGACCCAATAAGATCTAAAGCAAAGAGAAGATGTTGCTTGCATCTTGGTGGGAACACTTCTAAAAGCTTATCTCAGCAAAATGCTAGTGAAAACATTGCACTTTAGGATGCTATCTTTTGTGGCAACATGTACCTCATAATCAAGTAACTAGTTCCCCCACTTTGCGCACCTAATGATTATTCAACCTGCCACATAGGGTAACAACCTCCTAAGTAAGTGCACTATGCTTGAACTCTATCCATGGTCAAGTATCCACTCTAACCAAACCATCGATATGCGCATCCAACATTACCATCGTAGAACTGTGAAGAATCCAAATATCTAAATATATGTTAGCTTAATAAATATATAAGAAGTATGTTCGACAATGCATGAAATTTATCGAAAGAAACTCATGCCTCTTAGGAACCCTACCCTTATTGGAACCCTGCCCTTGTTGGAACTCTGCCTCGGCTAGAACTCTGCCCCGACTGGAACTCTGCCCCAGCTGGAACTTTGCCTCGGTTATTACTATGCCTGGCTGGAACTCTGCCCTGTTCGAACTCTTCTCTGAATGGAACCTTGCCCCTGGTTGGAACTCAGATTCCTTGAGAATACAAATATCTAAATATCCGCTAGCTCAATATGTTTAAAAATGCATGAACTTTATCGGAAGGAACCCTGCCCCAGTTGGAACTCTACCCCGACTGGAACTCTGCCCCGGCTGGAACTTTTCCCCATTGGAAATTTACTCTATCTGGAACTCTGATATGCTGGAACTCTGTCCCAACTGGAACCTTTTCCCTGGATGGAACTCTGCTTCCTTGAGAATCCAAATATCTAAATATCCGCTAGCTCAATATGGTTGACAATGCACCCTGCTGCAGGCTGCAGGTTTTGCAGCAAACCAACAAAGTAGGTGGCTAGACTTTGTAGTGGGATGGCTAAATCCATAGAAGTACAAGGAGATATTTATTGGGGATATCAATATTGGATACATTTGGGATGACAGTGCTTGACTTCTTCCTATTATGCAGGCAATAAGTAGAACCAATACAGCTTCTGCAAAAAACTTGTACATTCAATAAAATAGAGTTGTAGATGATACAGGAGGAAAACTCTTAACCCAAGGAAGAGATAAAGATCAGGGTCAAAATAAAATGGTGTAACGAGTTAGAAATTTTGGGAAAAGGTTATGCTAGTAAGGATCCAACATATTTTGGTGTGATCATGTCTAAACATGCAACTTGTTTTTTCATTTATTTAGGTGTGATCATGTCTAAACATGCAACTTGCTTTTTCATTTTGAAACTGGGTCAAGGAAACCTTGTAGGTTTAAAATTTTAATTTGAAATGATGTCAATGAGAATAACCGACCATCAAGCTAAGCATTGGGTTTTGCATTGAGTATTCTCCTCAATGCAACCCATCTCATTTCTAGATTTCTATATTTCTAAAAGCTTGCAATCCTTGTTTGTTGCAATTTTCCGATTGAGGTGTATAAATAGTTAATCTTCCTTGAATGAACTACATTTCACTTCTAGCAAATGAGATGGAAATGAGATAATATTGTACCTTCCATCGATAACACCTATGAACATGCAATTTACTTTGTATTTTTTGACAAGTTAATTTATAATACCCAGAGACAATTTATAGTACTAGAATCAGTGATCAATTTTTAATATTTATCATCTTTGTTGAAGCACATTTTCAAGCTAAACTAAGGGTTTTCTACTTCCAATATATCAAGATAAATCTTGTGGTTAAAATCAAGAATGTAATACTTTTGCTCAGAGATGTCACTGTTGCTTCTTATCGAGCAATTGTGCAGCTGCACTATGACTGTAAAGTAGAGCTTGTCTTCAATGAAATGGTCTTAAAATAATAGTCTTGGTAAGAACTTGCATCAATTTATACCAGACTTATATAACAATTGTAATCCATAATAAATAATAAAAAAACAATTTTAATCCATGACAGTCATAGTTCTAGCTGGTAAAAGCTTAAGATGCTCACTTTAATTTAGTGGTCATGTTTTCCTCCTGTATTCTTTGACATGGATTGAACATGTTCTCTAGCTAAATCTAGATAAGGAGTCCCAAGTTCCCATATATCAATATAGATCTTTTGGATAAAACCAAGAATGCAATAATTTGTTCATTTTTGTCACTGCAGATTACATATGGAGCAATTTACAAGCTGTAATTGAGTGATTTCCAACATATCAAGATAGAACTTGTGGATAAAACCAATATATAATAATTTGTTCATTCTTGTTGGTGTGGCATGGTCCTCTTTAATGGAATACCCTTATAAATATAAAACAATAGTCCTTGTCAGAGAATACACCCATTTATGTCCACACTTGCTTTATCAATTTTGATCCATATGGAATTCGTTGTTGGGGCTGGTAAAAGTCTTAAAATGGTCTATTTCAATTAATTATTATCAATTGTTTTTTATTTTCTTTGGTTTGTGATACCCATATGTATATTAATGAAAATCATGTGAGATGTATTCCCCTCCATTGTTTGGGGTTATGGCTGTTCTCAATGCCTATTTGACTTGTTGGAAATTTCATAAAGGTTTTTGCTCAGATCCATTTTTTATTAAAAAATGAATCCATAATGGCAAGATCCTAAATTTTCATTTGCTCAGATCCAAATGAATCCAAAAATGGATTTAGAGTTTTCAAAAACCCAAATTATGCAATCTTACCACTTTATATTTGCAATTCAAAAAATTACAACTGGATTTTGATATGAAAAAATGGTTAGAAAATGATTTAGGAAAAAGACAACATTATCTAATCTTTAGACTATACCTTTCCAAAAAAGACTTAAATATTTTCAATTTGAAATTTTGAACATGAACTTATTGAAGTGGAATTTGTTTTTATTAGTTTCTGAAAATGGTGTAACATGATACTTTAAAAAGTATAGTATTTGTACTTCTACCTAAAAAGGTGCTGGTAAACCAACCTTTTGAATTTGAATTTGTACTTGCCTCCGGATACTTGTTCAAAAATAGTTTTTTTTTTAAAGTTCCATTCTTGTTTCTTTCAAATTTCAAATGTTTGTACATAGTTTCCTTTTTGTCACTCGTATTACTTGACTTGACATTTAATCTTTTGCAATTCATTTTACCACTGATATTGCAGGTTGCATTAGAAAATCCTCATTATATAAATAATTATTTTTCAGTGGTTAGAATGCAATGCAACCTAGAATTTTTTGAGAAACTTAAGCCTATTTTTTGAGTCCAAAAGTTAAACCAAATATGGGAAATAAGATCAGATCAACATTTACAAAACAAACCAAGGCACACACCATATCCATCCTAGCTACTGGGCAATAAAAAACAGAACATTTCACTAATTATCTTTCGAAAAAATATCATAAAATTTTAAATTAATCATTAATATGTCCAATGTTAGATCTAACACTTCATACAGATTGAAACTTCAACTTACAGTGAGTCAGAAAACTGAATAATTTGCTCATTCTGAAGAGTATTCAATTTCTATAATTCTATCTGTCCAATAAGCAAAAGAAGGAAGAATATGATGCATCCCATCATCGTGATAACATATTTGTGAATAACATCCTACAAACTGATCTTCAATCCATGCTTGGGCCTGGCATTGCAATCCATTTTAATAAATAAAAAATAATGGTTTTGGATTTTGGACTATATACACTCTGAGTAAACATAGGAAAACAATATCTGGCAAGGCTATATAAATGAAATTGTGTATAACATGGTCTAGTATTCCATCCATGGTGCAAAATTTTCCAATTTCTTGTATTGATCTTGTCCGTATCTATCCTTAAAAATTCCTCATCCATGCACTCATGGATGCTTGAAGTGTCGTAATAAGAAGGGTTGTTGAAGTTAAGGCCTTCAAACCACTCATTAGAATGGAGGATATCAAGGACCACTTCCATTGTTATTTTCATGAACAAATCTTCTATGCTGCAATTCAGGCCTGCCTCGGATTGGAAGTAACTGTAATCCTTGACTATACTCTGGATTAACAAAGATATACAACTTTGGTTAGAACTACTAATGCAACAGAACCCAAATAATAACAGATAAGTACAGGACAATTAAAATTCAACCATGAATTTGGAGCTCAAAATGCTCAAAAGTTGATGTATATTTCAATAAGCATAAATTCACTAAAGGTATCAATACATCCATTTGTCTGTTGAAAAGAATACACCTCAGCCCTTTTAGAGGATAACTTTCTTCGGCATATTCCCAGTAGCCCTCTAAAAAATGGCTCATAGAAAAAACACATCATAAATGAAACTCTGTTGTTGTCAAAACCAAATCACAAATATTCGTAGTAGAAAAGGGAAAATATATGTTGGCAAAATCCTATCTTGAGATAAAGCATTTTACATGAACCTAAATTTAAGCAGTTGTTCAGAACTTCCCAAGCCAAAATGAAAATGCTAGTGCCTATCAAGCATGAAGTTGTGTTTATGTTTGACCTATCAGTCCTTTTAGAAGAGAACTTTGCCTGGCATATTCCTAGTAACCCCCTAAAATGGCTCATAGAAAATACACACCATAAATGAAACTCTTTTGTTATCAAACCAAATCAATAATAATCATCATAAAAGGGAAAATCTATTTGGGCAAAACCCTTCCTTAAGATAAAGTATACTACATGAACCCAAGTTTAATAAGTTGTTCCAGACTTCCCCAAGCAAAGGTGAAAATGTTGATGCCTATTAAGCATGGAGTGATGTTTGAGATTTAAGCTTTGCCAGCTCAAAGTTAGGAAAATTTGAGAGCCCAAGTTTACAAAATGTCACAATATTGAGATTGAATACAATTGGATCACCAAGTGTACCAAGACTATAAGATCAAGAAATTGGATGACAAGGTGAAAAATTTGGAAGCTTTGGTAACTTCTCTACAGGAGTGAATTGGAATTTGGAAGGCTCTGTCTATTGTACCAATTTCCATTATCTCCAAATTCCAGTACATGAAGCTCAATTGGGATATGCAACATAGGTTGCTGGCTGATACAAGATGGAGAACATCCTCTTCTTTAGAGATGAAGAACAACTGGAATAATATTGTTGTTATTGTATTTTTTGGAGATGATAATTTTGTTTAAGATCCTAATGTTCATAATGTTCATGATAGTTACAGTATGTATAAACTCCAATCGGCTGAAATCCTTTGTTTTGGTTTTCCCTGCAATAGTAAAGTTAGTCTTAGAGTTAGTTTTTGTTGCAAGATATGTAGGTGGTAAATAGTAATTATGTATTGGGTTCTAAGATTCATGCTGTGTATGAATGATACTATCGGGGAGGGTTCTATTTTGGTCATACTTAGAATGGATTTGGTAGAACACTAGGCCTTTGGTAAATTATGTACCTCCTCTATATGGATATACCCTGCAGTCTTTTATATATAAAAACTCATAACGATTTATGTAAAAAAAAATGAGCAACACCATTTTTGTAATGAAAGAGTAATTCATCAAATGTTGTGTGTATTTCTCTTATACATATGTGTTAACATATTTGAGTTAATGAATGTTGGTGAATCTTGTGAAATTAATTTGAGTTAATGAATGTTGGTGAATGTTGTGAAATTAACCAGTTCATGCATAAAATACTAATAACAAGACAATCAAGTTGTGTGAATGATTGTAGTTGAGGTTCGTTTGAATCTATAAATGAACTGGGTAGAATCTTCATTGAGAGATTCCAATTAAAGTTGGATTGGGTGGAATCTCTACAAGAGATTCCAATTCCTATAAAGTTGATAAGACTTAGAAAATCCCGTGATGACCTCGAAGACTTACATCGGTAAGTATTTATCCTCAAGCTACATAACCAAGAGGTGCATGTCAAACTAGGGTTTAGATGAACTGGTGCTATCAACTATGGTAAATTGGTAATATCACAACCTCAAGGTGCATATTAGACCAAGGTAAAGATAGCTTTGTGCTATGGTAATAAAGTCATCATTTTATGCATTTATCCTCAACATGCATATACAGAAACAACCTATGCATTGTAGGGAATGACCTATTCTTGTAAAGCGTGATATTTTTAAATGCAAACTCTGATATTCACATAGTTTCTCCATTCCCATGAGGTATTTCTAAACACCACTTTCACATAAAAGTTCAAAAATGAAATGGCCAAAGCTAGAAGAAATCAGAGTCACATTTCTAGTCTGCATTCAAACCTAATTAAAAAACATAACAGTGAGTAGTTCATTCTGTTTAATCGGGGCTTTCAGATAATCCACAATGGCCTGCAGATCCACATGTAAATTTATCTTAGCAATCAACCAGAAAGATCAGCCCAGTGAAGTGAACCATTAGAAGAGATTATCTCATAAACTCTACTAGTTAATTACATACCCATTTGGGGAGCAGACTAGGTAAATAGATAAACTCAGGAAACCCTTTGGGGTCCAAAGAACAAAAATTCTTTCAGAAAATAGTTTGTAAATCTATCCACCATATTAGAAAGAAGGCAATCCACGGCCAAAGACCAACATTCAATTCATCCAATATAGAATTCCAAGAATTCCAAACAAATCGAGGGATGTACTTACATTATCATTCAAATCGATGCCACTCTTGATAATTTCTACCACTTTGAGATACCATCGGGACCTTCATCTTCTGTTGTTTACGAAAATCTACAAAGTAGACAAAACATTTTCAACTAGAAAATTGTTAGAAATTTACCAGGCATAGACTGGTCCTATCCCATAAAAAAAATTATAAATAAGGTTATATGAGAAAACTCGTGTAATTAACTAGGGAAGAAGGAACTTATATGTTCCTCGAATACTAGATTCTTAATCCCTAGTCATTAATAAAAAAAACTGTAAAATTATAGTCTTTAAGTTATTGAGGGAAGATATAAAAAACATATGTATATTCCTTGTATTGAACTTAATTAAATAATAACTGAAATTATATGATTATAGCAAATTAATCAGTTAAATCAAAGAAGTGGAGTTCATGACTAATTCCCGTGTAGAGGGCGTTGTCTATGCAGATGTAAGGACTTTATTTAAAAATATTATATACAGGTTTTAGAACGAAATTTTAGGATCAGTCAAACTTAAAGAACCCTTATTGAAATTATGAATCAGTTAGTATAAATAGTTATGAATGGGAAGAAATTTGCTATAAGACCACTGAGAATGCCTAAACTGGATAAATAGTCAGTAATTTCTTCAATAAGTATGTAGTAAAAATTTGTATAGGGTACTAAAATTGGAACTAAAATTGGAACTAACAGGTTATTATCTCCTTAAAATTAGGAAACCTAATATCCAAGAATATATCAGAGTTGTTAAAACCCTCAGTCAGTTCCAAGGAGTCTTAACTATTTAGGAGTATTGATTACCTTACTGGGGATACTTTTATAGGAGTTGGCTTAGTGAGAAGGTCCCATTCAAGTCAATTGTAACTAAAAATTTAACAAGAACGATGTTTATATTATCTTCATTCAGTTTTTGAGTAAGAAAATTTAACAAGAACTTAACAAGCAGGTTCTAGGCTTGTCTGTTACCTAAAGGAATCCCCTTGCTTGATGTAGCCAATGCAGCTCGCATACTAATCCAGGCTAAGTCCAATTCAATGAGATTTCTTATGGGCATAGAGAATGTTATTACAAGGTAAAGACTCTTCTAAATGTGGGCTTAGTAATGGAAGACTGATGATTGAAGACTGTGCTATAGGTGGGAGTATTGATGACTGAAGATTACACTATAGCTTTGAGCTGAGCGTTCACCCCAATGAATGAATTGTTGCTTTTAGGTGGGAGTATTGATGACTGAATACTGTGCTATAGCCCTTTCTTGCTTGCTTGTTAAATTTCTGTTGAGGGCAGAGTTCCGGTGGTTGCTGCAGAGCCTTCTCCTCTTCGTTTCCTGGACATTGCCTTCATTTTTCGAACATATTTGCGTGCTGGTTGCTACAGATCTGTATTAACATAATACTAATACTATGTGTTCAGCACGCAGGGCTTGGGCAATGGTCTCCCATAGAGCTCAGGATTTCCTGAGAATGAAGAAGCACTTAACATTGGCGGGAGTGTTGTTTGAATTGGGAAGGGCCAGGCATCGTAGGCATCATAGTGCAGGTAGGTGGTGAGGGGATGTGAAGGAGGGGGAGATGGTGATGAATGACAGGAGGTTAACGGTGACGACGGAAGAATAGTGTTGTTCTAACAGGTTTTGGTGATTGACAGAGGGCCGACGACGGAGAGGAAGGACGATCCGGTGGTGAGAGTGCTGGTGCGACGATTGTCGCCGAGAAAAATCATCGCGTCAGTAGCTTACTCCCAAAACAATTGGTTTCAGGCCGTGGGCCATGGGGCCATGCTCCCATTTTTCAGCGTGATCTCCGTGAAGGGTTAAGACACTATTGCACCATTCCTTATTAAGGTTCACCGTCTTGGTGCATTGGTTAGAGGCACTGGCAATAGTGGAGGACGTTGCAGGTTCAAGCCCATGGAACTATTCGTATAACATGTTTTTGTTGACATATTGTTGTAATATCATAGTGTTAGTTTTTCAACATTTAAGCTAGCATTATGTTAGGATCTTTTCACTGAGAGAATAACAAGCACAACAATAACATAAGCACATCACATGAGACAAGAGACACAAAGAGTTTTGATAGGGGAAACCATAAATGGATAAAACCCCTCATCTTCCTCTAAGATAGTATCACCATAAGATGTGAACCCCAAAACAGTAAGATGACCTCCCAACACAACAACAGCCTCCTGTCTTCTGTCAAGCCAAAGTATTTCCTTCTCCAAAGGTGCGGCACACTTGAGAGAGCAAGTGATGTAATTCACAAGTGATAAATAGAGAGACTCTCACTCTCTATTTATATTCTTCTGTTGACTTGAAGTGCACTCAACCATGTAGGCTTAACTTACAATTACTTACTCGAGCCTACACCTTAATTAGTGTATAATAACCCAAGTGCCCCAAAACTGTGGGGACTTACCTAATGACTTGATATGACTTGTTCACAATAATAATCCTCGCGATCGGAACATCGGGGTAAGACAATATGACTCAAATACATAATAGAAACATCCCGAAATAAACATTGGGTTACAATATATAAAATACATATAAGAATACATTCCGAATTTACATATACATCAACACTCTCTCTTAACTAGGAAGGTATTCTTTCGACACAATTTTCAGCACTGGTCTTCTTCTCTGTATCACTGGATCATGTTCGTCTTCAAGTCATCTCTGTCATCAAGTCTTCTTTGTCTTCAAGTCATCTTCATCTTCAAGTCATCATCTCTCGATCTGGATCATCATAGGACATCATCACAGGATCTAGATCATCACTCGATCTGGAGCATCATCACTGAATCTAGATCATTACTCAATCTGGATCATCATCACTGAATCTAGATCATCACTCGATCTGGATGATCATCACTGGACTGGATTTGGATCATCACTCAATCTGGATCACTACTCCTGGATCTGGATCATCACTCGATCTGGATCTCTTGGAGTCATCATAACTGGATCTGGATCATAGCTCGATCTGGATCTCCACTGGTCATCATCATGTGTGTACTATCTCGTCATAGGAAGTTCTACAGAGCCAGCCCTTTTTCATGCTGGTTGTAGGCCTACCCTCATGTAGGTCTTCTCCCAGCACTTACATCTGACCTGCTCGTCAAAAAGGCACGCCCAGCACTCACATCTGATCATGTCATAAACTACAATCACATCAGAAAGGCCCAGCACTCACATTCACCAGCATGATAGGACATCACATCACTAACATCTGTGAAATGGCTCTGCACTTATATCTGACCTACTCGTCAGAAGGGGTGCACAATCCCATCCAGGCTGGAGCCACCTCCGCCACAATGATGGAAGACTCTCAACCAGGCTGAAACCACATCCGCCATAATGAAGAAAGATTTCTGCACTTATATCTGACCTACTCGTCAGAAGGGCACAATCCCATCTAGGCTGGAACCACCTCCACCACAATGATGAAAGAACTCTGTTCTCTTCACCCATGCTGGAGCCACATCCGCCATAATGATGGAAGACTTTCAACCAGGCTGGAACCACTTCCGCCACAATGATGAAAGATTTGTGCACTCACATCTGACCTGGTAGGAACTGAATCCTACACCCTCGTCAGAATGGCCCCCAGTCCCTGACTGAGCTACCTGGTAACAGACCAGGCGCCTCCACTCTCCCGGAGAATGGCAGTAGCCCTTACATCTATCCTACTCGACAGAATGGCCGACACTCACATCTGACATGGAAGGAACTAAATCCTTTAGCCATGAACAGAATGGCACTGCCCTTACATCTGACCTGCTCCTCAGAATGGCGGTAGCCCTTACATCTGGCCTACTCGACAGAATGGCCAGCTCTCACATCTGCCATGGGGGGAATTTAATCCTTTAGCCATGAACAGAATGGCTCAGCCCTTACATCTGACCTGCTCCTCAGAATGGCGGTAGCCCTTACATCTGTCCTACTCGACAGAATGGCCAGCTCTCACATCTGCCATGGGAGGAATTTAATCCTTTAGCCATGAACAGAATGGCTCAGCCCTTACATCTGACCTACTCGTCAGAATGGCTCTCAGTCCCAGACTGAGTGTTCCTAGTAACTGACCAGGTGCCTGCATTCTCAGAATGGCAATCAGCACTCATATCTGACATGGAAGGAACTGAATCCTCTCACCATGACAGAATGGCTCAGCCCTTACATCCGACCTGCTCGTCAGAATGGCTTTGGATCTCTAGCACTCATATCTGACATGGAAGGAACTGAATCCTCTCACCATGACAGAATGGCTCAGCCCTTACATCTGACCTGCTCCTCAGAATGGCTTTGGGACTCATCACTGTCTCTGGGAGGAAGCCTCGATCTGGAGAACACCAAGTCTCTCTCTCTGAAGTACTCGCACTTCAGCCTAGCCAATGGCTTCATCAATACATTAGCTATCTGTTCCTCCGTTGCAACATACCGGAGCTTCATTGCTCCTCTCTGCACCATATCCCTAATATAGTGATACTTGATCTCGATATGCTTCGACTTGTCATGGAACACTGGATTCTCTGACAACTTCATGCAACTCTGGTTGTCACAGTGTATACAAGTAGCATCTAACTGGAGATCAAATATATCAGACAGTAGCTTCCGCAGCCATACTGCCTCACAACTAGCTGAACAAGCTGCGACATACCCTGCTTCAGCTGTACTCAGTGCCACACAGGATTGCTTCCTGCTAAACCAAGAGATCACACCTGATCCCATACTGAAGCAACAT
Organism: Pseudotsuga menziesii; assembly: GCA_001517045.1. Classification (NCBI taxonomy): domain Eukaryota; kingdom Viridiplantae; phylum Streptophyta; class Pinopsida; order Pinales; family Pinaceae; genus Pseudotsuga; species Pseudotsuga menziesii. Next base: position 186,796 of record LPNX010149683.1, read on the forward strand.
CCAGAAGTACTCTTCCTGTCGATGGAACTGCTTGCCCAATCTGAATCAACATAACCCTCTAGGTTAATCTTCTGATTCACATCGTACTTGAGCCCATAATCAATTGTACCCTTCAGGTACCTCAGAATATGCTTTGCAGCAATCAAGTGAACACTTCTCGGATCTGTCAAGTACTGGCTCAAGGTGTTCACAGCAAAGCAAATGTCTGGTCTCGTGTTCGTCAGGTACATCAATGACCCAATCATCTGATGATACATCGTAGCATTAACTGTCTCTGAAGAAGCATCACTCAATAGCTTCAGGTTCGATGCCATAGGTGTAGCCATGCAGTCCATCATCCTGAACCTCTTCAGGATCTCTACTGCATACTTCCCTTGTCCAAGTAAGATTCCATCTGTATTCTGCCACACCACCATAGCTATAACAATAGTGCATCGACACATAACAGGAGCATCACTGGTCTTCCACCTTCAACCTTGGATCAAAGGTTGGAATCCACTTTACTCTCAATAAAGCCTAGAATCATCAGTAATCTGCCCATCCTGTCGTACCATGTCAAACCTCAGGATCTTCTACAATCACTCCCTCTGAAGCGGAGCATCATACTCCCTCTGTCTTCCGTACTCTATGCACTGAAACATTCTGTACTGGAGTGACAAGTAGTATCCATCTAGGATCACTGGATACTAAGATCCTCTATCTTGAACTTCTTCAAAGGTTCATCTTGCACCCATCTGTGAGCTTGTCATCCTCTATCAACCTTGTAGCAAAGGTTAAGATATTCTTCAAGCTCATCATGTATGTGTTATCCCATGATGTTTCCATCTACTGCATGATGGAACTATGAACTTTTCTTCAGGTCTCGATATTGTGCTCTAACATCATTCTTCTAGAACTGGTCTTCCCTTTCTTCTTGGTGGCTGGAAGGTTCTACATCAATGATGTCACTGCACTCATCATATTATTCTTCAATTTGAAATGTCGTCACTTGCTATTCGGAACAAGTCTTCATTCTTCTTTGCTTGTAGGCGATTATGTATGTGGTCTTTCCTACAAGTCAAATGCAATTGTATGTTTAGAAACATTTCATAAGGAATATTTATACTGGCAAACACTTATGCATAAATATATGATCATGCAAATACTTTAGCCAATACAACATTCATCCATATCTCACTGAAACTTTCTAGATTCCTTCCATCTCTACCAGGACAACATTGAGATTGTGCACTAATCCAATATGTCAGCAAAGAGGTTTCATTCTAGATAAGTAGCAATGGAGAATTTGTATAGCACCATGAGCTACTTACCCATCCCATGCATATTAGTAGTATACTGTCATTAATGCAAACATCCTATCACGCATAATACAATAACTGAATATAAACAAATGCATAACAAAGAAATATCATGAAATGAAAATTGAATACTTATCTTTATTTGTTTCGTGGGTGGACTTCTTGTTGAGCCTTCGAATTCACCGTCTTCTTCATTCATGATATCATTGTTTCTTATCCAAATTCTAGGGTGGATAAGAAGTTCTTCAAGAGTTGAGATCTTCATATTCCTCATCGATTGAGGGATCTTCTTTGGAAGGTGAGCGCTTGATCTTCAATTTCTCCCATCTTCTCTTCTATTCTTATGATTCAAGCTTTTTCTTCTTCTTGGAGTTTGTTGAAAGTAACCACTTCCTTATGGCACACATTCCTTGAATGAATGAATCCCACGATCTTGGAAGGCCATTCAAGGTGGCCATCACCACTTTTGTATTCTTCACTTCTTCTTTTACCGCTTCAAGTTGTTCTTTTATTTGAGAGACTCTTATGGCTGCATGGTCTCTACATTTTGGATCTTCACATTCTTCAACTAGTTTCTTAAGGTCATGTTCTGATTTCTATTCTTTCCTTCAAATAGCTTGGTCAAGGAATCAAAACATCTTTGGTGTCTTTAGGGAGACACTTGTAGTACAATTTGATTCATGATTGAATCAACCATGATCTTCTTGGCCTTGACCAAGTTCTTCTTGTGTAAGGCTTCTAGCCTCATCTCCCTCTGGAACTTGAATCTCTATACTCATGTAGGTGTCCAATCTATTTTCTTCAGAGAGATCAAATACTTCTATGCTTGGAAGTTGTCAAATTCACCAAGCATATCATCAAGCTGTTGTGATAGATCACTTTGAAATGAGAACCTCAAATGGAAATAGCAAAGGATTAGATCTTATCGATTTGAGGTGTCCGTCCTTGTCCCGGAGTTTGCTGATCTAGGGTTTGTCACAGAAACCCTAATTTTAAAAAATTGGAATCTTTCAGATCTGATTGGATGAACAGATATATCTCTTCAAATGGAGTTGTCCAATGTACTTCTTTTCTGAAAACAGTGGAGGGAAGCTCCTGAAACAGGAAGCCCTAATTTTCTGATTTCTTCTGCATAAATTCCTGTTACTGTTTCTATGATATATCTAAACTTACTGATCCTCTATGTCTGAAATTTCTCAATTTGGTAACCTCACATGTCCCTGATCCAAAACCATAGGTTTCATCAGAATTGGTTTCACCATTTGGGATTTATGATCCTTTTCCCAAGGTGACTTGTTACAGGACTGTTCAGAACAGTGAAGTTGTACACCATGCCACGTGTCATTGGTTCATTTTCTGAGTTTGAGCTTTGGAAAATAGAAAGTAAAGTCCATGCCCTTTCCGTAACATCTTGAGGAATTCCATTTGGATCTCTGTAGCCCAAGATATTGTAGATCTCCCCAGATGTCCTGTTTAGGGATGATTTCTGGAAGAGGCTGGAACCCTAACTTTGAGAGATCATATCTCCCAAAATATAGCGAATCGGAGGCTGATATTTGGATACAGTGTTCATCAGGATTTTATATTCAGCCTCTATAAGTTTTAGCTTTTGAGACTTCTCCAATCTCGGAATATAACGATTGTACCAAAACTTAGTAGTTTTAGTATTTAGGGTTTCTCCTAGCTTAGGGTCAAACTAGGTATTGACTTTCCTGGAGTTTCACCCAACCAAATTTCTTGATCCAGGTCTCTAAACTTCGGTTTTTATGAGGAGAAAAATCCTATGCTGGTCTCACTCAAAAATTCCTTTTCTGAAGAAAGCCCTAATTTCCACATCGAAACTGAAAATGCTTGAAATTGAGTTCCGCATCGATAGAAAGATGCACCCTTCAATGGAGAGTCATCTTA
>LPNX010149683.1:190441-207198 GCA_001517045.1 Pseudotsuga menziesii
CACATAGATCATAGAGGGTTACCAATAATACACATTGAATCATATAGACATAATAGAGAGAAGAACATAGATATGGGGAATAACAGATTATATTATAACATGACGGTCCATACATACACAGAAATGAATTGAGTTCTCATCTGGCTCAACAGCCTAATATATATGATTTACAAACAGTTACATATAACTACCTGTCAGTTCACTCAACCAACACAACCTTACACGGCCGACCTAATCTCTAGTTAGTCGGCTATTTGACTAGTCGGCTCACCGACTAGCTCCTCCAACATCTCCCCCAGGAACAAAATATTTCTTCATCCCGAAGAAATAGGGGAGGTACTTCAACAATATGTTGTCTTAGGTAGTTTTTTTCTGGTATTGTTTGTCTTCATGGACTGTGTGGTCAGATGGTTGGTCGTTTCTGCACGCATATTTCCACAATTGCTTCTGTTGTAACGACCAGTTGGTGTTGAAATTATGCCCAACTCTGTAATACTTTCTGGATGTCGATAGTCAATGTTGTGATGCTTGATAAGGTCGACATTTTCTCTTGGATGAAAGGTCTACTATGCTTTCCATGTCGGGTCCCATGAATTTATCTTTTTGCTCTGCTACCTCTAGTAGTCTTTTCATCTGCGAGTAGATTGTATCCAGTTTATCAAGGCTTGGGAGTGCTTGCTACTGGTGTGCTTGTTTTTCTAGTTTATGTAGTTTGGTTGTTTCCAATACAATTTGATCTTGTATTTTATTTCTCAGTTCTTCTTCGGTGCCTTTTCTTCTTTCTAGCACTTGAATTTGTTCTCGGGTTTGTCGGGTTTGCTTAAATACTTACCTGTAATAAGTGGGCCAATCACGAAGTACTTCTTTTGTGATGACAGATTCTTCCAGGTGGTCTTGCAGCACTTTGTGAGCTTCTGAGAATGCTATGTACTACTGCCTTAACAGTCTGGATGTCTCCTCTTTTTGGTCTTCCTTTGTATTTAGTAGATGTGATTGTAGAGTCAACACCATGCTTTCAAATAGCTGGTATGCCTTTTCAAGTGGCTTGTCGGTGTCGGCCTCTAGAGGTCCTGGTATTACTGTTTGAACTAATTTTTTGCATTTTGATAGAAACTTGACTTGTTCATTCTTACTGTTGTCGAGCTACTGTCATCTGGTTTGGCTTCTTGTTTTTGCTTTGGTGGCCAGAGTTTCTAAGAGTTGTCCCAACTCTCCGTCTCTTAGCTTTGTTGTGTCGACTCCAGTAGTCAATCCAAGTTAGCTAAGGTGAACCATTGTCGACTTTGATTCTTTGTGGTGTTATTTCTTATTTTTGTCTCTTTTTCTTTTGTGTTTATGCTATTCTGTCTACTGTTGTTCTTGTGCCTCTGTAAGTGGTAGATTTTCCTGTGGATGATTTTCTGGCTGCTGATCTTCAATGGTTGGTGGAATTTCTGGTTGATTTTGTTGGGTGGAACCTGCAGCTAGATTGTATCCAGAGGATTTGGCACAGATGGTTCAAGGTTTGGTAAAGGTTATGGATTGGAAAATGGTGGTGGAGACGAGGATGGTGAGTGGTTTGGTGTAATTGGTGTAGTAGGAATATTGTCAGTCGATGTTGCATCTTCAACTTTTGGTGGTGAATCGTCTGGGTCGTCAAAGAATAGGTTGTCAATCACTCAGTTGATATCTTCCAGGTTATCTTCCTCCACATCCCTTGCTGGTTCATTGGCCAGTGGAGGCTGTGGGATGTCGAAAGGGATAATGGATGAGGTGCGACTTGCGACAATTTGAGATGTCTTGTCGGGGTTCCTCAAGAATGTGGACTTGATAATTCCCACAGATCTTGGTTTCTGCGGTATTTGGCCAATTTGCTGACAGAGGATCTAGCGGGGTGCACTAGCTTCAATTAGTGGAAATTTGGTGGTAATATTCTGGACAGAGGTGAGTAGTTCAAGTAATTTTTCAATGTATGCCTCAAAGTCATCGTCCTAGTCGAACCGTTCTTTTAGTGTCTCTGGCATAGCATTCTTACAAATGTCGACTGGGCTTATGGTGGGTATTTGTGGGGTGTATTCTTGTGTAATATGGGTTGGAGATGGGGGTGGAGGTGTAGAAACTAAATCAACAATGTCTTCATCAGTTGAAGTGGTTGCAATTTTTACCTTTTTCGGTCGTCCTTGCTTTTCTCCTGCGTCAACGAACCGTTTGAATTATGTTTCGACCAAAAATTTGTTTGTTGTTGCGTCTTCTATGATGTTGATAGCAGTTTCCAACAATTCTTTTTCATCTTCTAACTTTGAAAGGAGAAGCTTGCTCTTCCCTTTCCCTTTTTCCTAAATTTCCTTCCTCTTCCTTGAGGCTGCTACTTCCCTTGCTATTTTCCTTAAGTTTTCTTTTGTCTTAGCATATTCCGGATTGTCTGATTCAATATATTCCTCTAGTTATTTTTCTCTCTCTCCTGTTGGTTGGTCGGACTGATACTTTTCTTCGCTGGTTTAGTTACATGTTGCTCAGTTGGTGTACTTCCCCTTTGGGTCGGTGGTGGTATGGTTGTTATTTGCAGTCTGTTGGTGTCCTCTGCCGGTATATCATCCAACATGAAGGTACTGATATGTAATCAGAGTTCGTAGTCCTCCTCTTTTTCTTGGTCTGTCAATGGTTCTTCGATTGGTTGATTTATTTCTTTGGATTTTGTTGGTATTGATAACTTTGTATTGGACTGTTGAGCTAGCTCTCGAAAAATCTCTTCGACTGTTGGGTAGTAGTCAAGAGGTTTCACTATTTCTCTTTCCCCTTACATGTACCAGACTACTGTGTGGTCAAGCTCGAGTTGAATATGTGCTGTTTTTGGTAGACTTCTTCGGATGTTCTGAGGAACCCTCCATCTAGTTGCCTGGATTTTTTAGGTTTTGGAACCAATTTTCCAGCATTACTTTACTGTTTGCCAATTCTTTTAGTGTTCCATTCTATGAAAATGGCTTGAACCTCCACATGTGGTACTTGTGTGGTTCCTGGAACTGCTTGTCCCCGACTAGGCACAAGTTGTACATTGCTATCCAGAGTATCAGAGATGGGAACCTTATAATCCCGGCCGACTCTTGACATTTCTCGCATATACTTTTGAGCATGTCGGCTACATGATGAGCCCAATGGTAAATTTTTCCTATAGTTGCTATTGTGTTGACTGCTTCTAGCATGTCTAGCTTTAGATCACTCCCTTGACCTGTAGGAGTGAGTCCTATTGCTATGATTTTGGCCACGATTTGCGACGTCCGGGCTTGTATTTGACTGATCATTAGCCATTTTGAGTTCTTCCCTTTTGGTGTTCCAGTTAGTCATTCTACAAGTCTTTCTTTTATATCAATAGGGACAGGGTTACCTTGATTTGATAGACTGGTAATTTTGTATATTACTTCCCCAGAAATTTCTTCAGGTCGATCGAAGTAAAATTTACCATTGTGATACCGACTAACGATAAATTTCACTGATGTTTCTTTCGTTCCTCCAAAGCTTGCCATGAACGGTGTGTTCATGTAGCTCATGATGGTGTTGTAGCTTATCTTCTCCACTTCTTATGTTATTTTCTTATCCTGGGAAGCCCATTCTTTTATTTCTGCCTAGGTTTTGGTCCACGAGATTTCCTGTACCTTGGAATTTTTTATATTTCTTAATCTTCTCATCAGTGGGGTTTTGGCAGATTGCAGTTCTTTTGTTTTTGTAGCTACAACTCTGGTTTGCTTTGGGGCCATATTGTCAGTCTCTTGGTCGGATTTTCTTATAGGGTCTCGGCTCTCAAATTTCTGAATGCTCGGTTGTTCTATCTCTTCAAAATACGGTAAATGATATTTTTCTGGCTTGATATTTATAGGTGGAGCGGGTGACGTTTCTGTTGATGGATGTATTAATGGCAGAAGTGATGGTCCAGCACGGTCTTTGGGGTTTGCATTAATTGTGATTTGATTTTGTGCTCCTTCTATCTGTAGTCATGAAGGCGTGATTTGACCTTCGGGGTCGTCAGTTGATGTCGATCATGCGAGCAGTCGATGGCGGTATGTTGATGGGGTTGGTGTCGGTTGTTGAAGTGCTGGTTATTATATCTTTCAAAGTTTCCTATCATTATGTTTTATGGGTGTTGGTTCTATTTTGTTGTTTTTAGGATTTTAGATATTTATAGTTTTTTCTGACAGTTATGGTCGTTATATGTATGTCTCTTTTTGTTTTTGTTTTTTTGAACTTGTTTTAATTTTTGTATCGTTTTAGTCAGGCACCATTAACAAGTTTCCGAAATATTATGCCTTATAATGTCCTTAGTCGGACTGATCCGTTGGCATGAATCTCTTCGACAACTTAAGGTCCCATCCATTATGTGTGTAACATTTTGGGTTTTCCTTTTACTCAACTCTTGTACAGTAAGGCAAAGTCCCCTACCGACAAATTTTTGCTTTTGATATTGTGATCATGTCAAGCCTTCTGCTGCTGTTTTTGGATTTCTTGGTCTTGTAAGGTGAGCAGTCAGTGCTCTTTTAGCTTGCTTAATTGCATCAGTCGGTCCTTCCTTCCTTCTTCGACATCGACATGTAAAATATCTGATATGATACGTGTTTGCTGTCGAAAATGTAGTGGAACAACTGCTTCTTGGCCATAGAATAGTTGGAACGGTGTTTGGTTGGTCGAATGTTTGTAGGCTATTCTGTAAGCCCATAATATTGCAAGGATATTTTCATCCCAATCATCCTTATTGGTGTTGCAGATTTTTGTTAAGCCCCTTGTTAATGTTTTGTTGAATGCCTTTATTTCTCCATTCGACTGAGGGTGATAAGCTGTACTACGTCGGTGGTCAATTTTGAACTAGTCTGTTAGTGCTTTGATGGTTTTGTTAATAAAGTGTGAACCTTGGTCACTGATTAGGGTTATTGGGCATCCAAATCTGGCAATTATATTTTCGTAGATAAATTTAGCAGCTATCTCATTGGAAGATGTGTCAGCAGGTTCTGCTTCTGCCCACTTGGTTACATATTCTACTGCGGTTATTATGTATCTTGCACCTTTTCTTTTTGCTGGTATTGGGAATGGTCCTATGAAGTCGATGGCCCAAATTTCAAATGTCAAACTTGGATTTACTGATATCAAGGGCATTTCTGTACGAGGTAGCGGTCGACCTAGTCGTTGACATCTGTTGCACTGGCTAACAAACTTTTTACAACCCTTGTAGAGTGTCGGCCACCATAGCCCTGACAGTTGGATTTTCTTAGCAATTGTATCTGCTTGAAAATGTCCTCCTACTGACCCATAGTGTGCTTTGTACATGATATTATCTCTTTCGTGTTCTAACACGCATCATCTGAGGATGTCGTCCAAGCCCATTTTATATAAAAATCTATTTATGAGGCTGTATGGAACAACCTTCCTAGCTAAGATTTGTTTATTTTTCATGCTCATGACCTCTGGTGCTTGACCATTTTCTAATAATTGATATATTTCCTCTAATTCTACTGGGACTGCTCCTATTCAAAATAAGTGTGCATCCGGTAGGTCATCTTCAACTACTGTCAGTTCCTCTCCCATGTCAATTCTCAACAAGTGGTCGGGTCTGACATTTAATTTTCTTGGTTTAACAATGAATTCAAATTCAAATTCTTGAAATAGTAGTAGCCATCGACAAACTCTCCCATTGTGTAAAGGTTTGTTTACAAGGTATTTCAATGCTTGGTGGTCGGTATAGAAGATGAAAGGGTTGGCTAGTAGGTAATGTCGATACTTATGTAGTGCAAATACCATTCCTAATGCTTCTCTCTCTGTTGTCGAATAGTTTCTTTCTACCTTGTTTAGTTTTCTGCTGCTATAAACTATAGGGTAATCCATTCCATCATCCCCTGGTTGTGTTAAGATTGCTCCTATTGCTAGGCCTGATGTGTCGATATGTATGTGAAATTTGATCAACCAATTCGGGAACCTTAGGATAGGTTCCTCTACTAGTTTCCTTTTTAGTGTTTCAAATGATACATTACATTCATCTGTCTAGTCGAATTCCTGATCTTCTCTTAATAGTTCTTCCAGTGGATAGGTCATATCTGAGTAGTATCTCATAAATTTCCTGTAATATCCTGTATGACCAAGTAGTACCCTGACTTGTTTTGGGTTCACTGGTGGTTTCAAGTCGAGGATAATCTTTATCTTTGCAAAGTCAACCTTGATGCCTTCTTTGCATACAATGTGCCCTAATAGTATCCCTATAGGAGTTAGGAATATGCATTTCCTTATGTTCAAAGATAGCTGGATTTGTCAGCATCGTTCCAACATGAACCTTAGCCATTTACAGTGATCTTTCAGCATGGAGTATATCGTCCAATCATTGAAATACACTGCCATTGTTTTGTAGATATATTCTTGAAATGTTTTAACAACAATTCTCGAAAATATTGCAGGTGCATTTTTTAGACCAAAAGGCATAACTTTGTAAGAAAATGAACCAAATCTACATACGAATGTCGTCTTTTTCTGGTCTTCTTTGACTATTGGTACTTGGTTGTACCCTGAGAATTTGTTTGTAAACGAGTAGCATTCATGGTCTGCAACTTCATTTAGGATTTCATCTGCATAAGGTGTTGGGAATGGGTTTGTTAAGGTGACTTTGTTTAATTCTCTGAAGTCGGCACATATCCTTAGTTTTGTCAGGTCGTGTTTTGTTTGGTTGTATGACCATTGGGCTTGCCCATTCCAATTGGTCGATAAGGTAGATAATTTTTGCTGTGAGCATATTGTCGATATCTTTCTTGACTATCTCTTTGTATTTATGAGCTAATTTATATGGCCTCTTCTTTACAGGTTGGGCATCGGGTTTAATGTCAATCTTCATTTCGCCCATTTCATGGACTAGACCTTTGAGATATTTGTAGTCTCTAGTGAATACATCTTGGAATTCTTTTAGTAAGTTTACTATTTTGGTCGTTTGTTCTTCGCTCTAGTAATCTCCAATTTTTTCCATTTTTGGTCGATCATCATTTGATATGTAAAACTCTTTAGTTTTAAATTTGGCATCTAACCATTCTGGCGCTTTAGCTTCATTGATCGGTTGACTCCCTTCTTTGAATTGTGAAAATGTAGCAGGAAAGTCTGTGCAGTCATTCGGTCGGTATCTTCTTTGTCGGTTGTCTCGACTTTAAGTACTGTGCGAATTGGTTTTGTTGTTTATGAATGGTATGATTTCCATCGAAAGATTTTCCCTTCTAGATTTTAGTTTTCCATTTGCAGTCTTGTTGACTATGGTATTATCTTGGTTTGTATGTTATTACATGGTATTGTCGATCGATCATATTTTTGTATCAGAGTGTTGTTCCCGGTCGGTTCTATAAATGCTTTTATTTGTTTTGTAGTTTCGAAATTTTTTTCATTCTGTGGTATAAAGCTGAAGACTTTAATGAAGTTCTCTCTAAGTTCGTTCCATTAAAATGTTTTGCCCCGTGCTTCTTCCATTTTGTACCATTTGTTTGGTAAGTCGGTTAGCATCAATGGAAATAGGTGTGGCCATGTACGTTCGTCTTTATACCCAATTCTTTTCCACTCTCTTTCGCATGTTCTTATGTGCTCCTCTGGGTCTTGTCCTTGGATGAGTATAGGTATTTGTGCTTGTTTGGTTAGCCTCTTTCCTCCGAATCTTTCTACAAAGTAAGTCAAGGCTGTTGTCCATGTATGCAATCTTGATTGATGGGTATCCCACCATCAAGAAGCTTGTCTTGTAAAGGTTTTTACTAAGCTTTGTAGTCGGCCATGTTCACCAATTTTTTTAGATACTTGTTCTATATGCATAACTGGTGATTCTCTTTCTTTATACCTTGGAATTTGTCTAATGCTTACATTTGTTGGATTTAATGTAGGATATTCCCTGCTTTTCTTTTCGAATATTTTTGGGATGATGGAAACTAAAAAACATTGTTGGACTAGTTTCTTCTGTATTGTCTGAATGGTCCAGCAAACTCTTGCTTGTGTTTTGTATCTTTTGACTTCCCAATCATATAATTCTGCTTCTGAGTTGTGTCCTACTGAATCTTAATTTCCTAAGTGAAGCTCACCATAGACATTGGGTTCTGTGTAGTCTTCATTATTTTGTATTTGATATAGTTGTTGGATGTCAACTTCTTCATCAATAGGTTCTATCCAAGGTTCTCCTTGGGATGGGTGGATAGGTACTATGAATTTCTGTCCATTCCCTTTAAGTTTTATCCTTTCTTTGTCTAAATATATTGATTCTTTCATTTTTCTTCCCCAAGGTCGTCCTACTAAAGCTGGGAAGGAACTAGATCCTTCCTTAGGGTCAATAATTTCAAAGTCGACTTTGGTCGATATTCCTTTTATTGTCGTATCGACATTTCTCCAAACTACGATAGGTTCGATCAAACCTTGGTCTGCTAACTTGAGGTATATTCCTGACTCATATAGTTAAGATTTACCCAATTATTCCTAAGTGTCGTGAGTCATAATATTTGCTTGTGAACCAAAGTCGAGTACAACTTGTCGAACATGGTATCCTTTGATTTCTAGGTCGACAAGTGGGTCGGCATCATTCTTGTCTTTTTGGTTTAGACTGCATATGTTTTTTGTTTGTTTTTCTGTATTATTATTATGCTTCATATTATACAATAAGTCAATAAATTGAGATACCACTTTATCGTCTTGTATTAAACGTATTAATTCTTTAACTGTGTTTTGTTGACTATCATCAACTTCCTCCTATCTAGCAAATTCTTTAAATATATTTGTTGCATCATTATACAATTGTTTTTGTTTAGTTGGGTTAGGATAATCCTTTTATTTATTTATTATACATGGGTTATCACTCCCAATTTGTGTCCCTTGTCGGGTTACTATATGCAGGTTCTTTGTATTGATTACATTATGTTTTTGAACGCACAACAAGACATTAACATTTTTATTTTTATTGATTTTGTCAAGCATGGTAGGACAATCCTCTAATGAGTAATCACCTACACCACAACTAGTACAAAACTTTAAATCGGTTCTATCCTTGTATGGGCAGTCTGCATATCGATGACCTTCTTTGTAGCATGTAAAGCACTAGATGGGCCGACGTGGTCGATTGTCACGATTCCCAGAGAATCGACCTCGACCTCCATATCCTCCATGACGGTTGTCGAACCGGTGCTCATATTGACGGCCTTCATATATTTGATTATTCGACTCATTTTGATCATTGCTTCCCTGGTTGTTATCGTTGTTCTGCATGACTGCATTCGTCTGGTAGACTGCTTGGTAGTTCTGTCGATTTTTTAAATTTAGATGGCAGTTGGCTGTTATGTGACTTTTTACTTCACAGATTGCACACCAAGATGCTTTGCCATTTTTCATGTTATAAGGACAATATTTCATTGTGTGTTCTCCATGTTCTTGGCAGATGTCGCAGAAGCATTTTGTTTGAACAAATCGAACGTCCCGTCGACTTATGTCCTGCCAACAGTTATCGTTAGTGTGTCCAGCCATTGAGCATTTTGTGCACCAGACATCCTGATTCTTGAGGTTCATCTCTTTCAATGATTTCTATCTATTCTTCTAGTCTAGTATCTGTGGGATATGCTAAGAAATATTCGTCCATCTCTACTTGCAGAGCTTTGGTAAGCGCGTCTTCATACATTTAAACGTCTCCAAGCTTATGTGCCATCGGATTTTCTGTGATAGACCTATAAGAAACCACTGAATTAATAGTTGTTCGTCAATTACATAGTCCAGTTGGCTGAGGAGGTGTTTCCATCATTTGTCATATTCTCGGACAGACTCTGCTGGCTTTTGAGATGTTGTTTTCAGCTTTTTGGCCGCCAAATGTTTTGTGTCTGGAGTTTTAAAGAAATACAAGAATTATGCTTTAATTTATGCTTTAGATGTTGTAATGTTGTAATCTCACAGATCATAGAGGGTTACCAATAATACACATTGAATCATATAGACATAACAGAGAAAATAACATAGATATGGGGAATAACAGATTATATTATAACATGAGGGTCCATACATACACAGAACTGAACCGAGTTTTCATCTGGCTCAACAGCCTAATATATATGATTTAAAAATAGTTACATATAACTACCTGTCGGTTCACTCAACCGACACGACCTTACGTGTCCGACCTAATCTCTAGTTAGTCGGCTATTCGACTAGTCGGCTCACCGACTAGCTCCTCCAACACATATAATATGGCTCGTGGCATTTTGATTTATGACTTGGATAAAATATATATTACATGGCAAATGTTATATATTGCACCACATATCATATGGTTTAACGGTGCCAATTTTGATGGTATGGCTTATTTTGGTGGCACGATTTGGATAAGATATGAGGTATATTTGCACCATATTTTTATGGTATGTTTTTTATGCTCCACATTATATCATATGGTTGTACCTTATGGTGTATAAGATATTTTCCCATTTTTTTTAATATTTAAACTTTAAGAAAGTTTAAACCATATCTTAATATAATCCTTTGAACCATGTTAATGGGGTTATGGTGGCCTTATCATGAGGTCTTGGGTTCGATTCCCATAGCCCCAAAATAATTTTAACCATTTTCACCATTTTCACCATTTTTTAACTGCTTTAACCATCTTTGACAAAACTTCAAACTTGAATATCTTCTGCATCTGGAGGTGTTTTTTCATGAAACAAGTGTCGCTGGAAAGATGCTGAAGAGATATTTCATTTTGTAAGCATGTATTTCCTTTCTGAAGACATTAAATTCTATCTCCTTTGAGATGATCCACTTGGATCAAACCTTCTCACTAGAAAGCTTTTTGACCACAAAAAGCATGGAATCATCCTGCAATCAAGTGAAGACATGTTCGTCTCACTTGTCCTGTATTGCTTGTCCATTCTTGGAACCTGTACATTTGACTCAACATGACAATAATCAACACTACATAGATATTGTTAAGTACATTAACTCCTTTTTCAACAAAATCTTCATTCAATATTGTAGGGAGCAACCATATAATACTGCTGATCAGTAATAAGATGAATATCAACATTGAATATATGAAAGAGTTTGTACTTGTATCATGCTTATGCTTTATCATAGGAACATTATCAACCATAGTAGATGTATTGTGATGCAATGACACTTTCTCTTCATGCTTATGATTCTTTTTTTCCTTAACTTGCATAGACATAAGTGCCAAATTCTAACTTGCATTAATAACCCTTTTTAATTGTTGTGTAGTTCCCAATGATTTGTCATTTTTATATGAATGTGAGCTTACTATGTACTCAATTCCTTCCTTAAACAAATGATATTGATTATGTTCTTGATAGAAGATTGCATTTTGATCATATAAATATGGGCTTCCCAACACAATTCCACATATATCTAATGGAACCACATCAAATTCAACTTCATCTACAAACTTGGATGTAATTGCAAACTTGAGATCACATTGTCTTGTTACTTGTAATATGTTATCTTTGCATACCCAACCTAGTGGATAAGGTTTCTTATGTAGTTTAGTTGTTAATCCCAATTGCTTAACTACTACTTCTGAAATAAGATTAGATTGAAATCCACTATCTATGAGTGTGTCAATCTTGGTTTGTTTAGTGATTACCCTTATATGAAATAGTGCATTTCTTTTTCTATCTTTAGAACCATCGTGATCTTTAGATGTAGAAGCACATGAAGAACCAATGTTAGAATCATAATCAACAATAGTTTTACCTTTCTCATCCTCAGAATCTGATCCAAGGTCCTCAACAATCATCATAACCTTTTGCTTCCCTTTTCGATCCTTAAACCACTTCGGTTTAAATTCTGGATGTAGCTTCCAACAGTGTTCTGCATCATGTCCATCTCTCTGAAAATGCGAACATGAAAGCTTCGTATCCCCTTTCTTCACGGTAGCTGCATGGTTACCTTTTCCCCTTTTCCTTTCCTTCTTTTGACTGACTAGATTCAGCTGAAGAAAAATCATGAACACCATTACCTTTTGAATCAATGTACGTAGCTTGCACACATAACTCATCTAGGTTAGGCAGATTAAACATAAGTATTGTATGACGCAAATAATTATGTAATCCTCTTATAAACTTAAGAAGAGTTTCTTGAGTGCAAAGAGGTATACCCAAAATCAAAGCTCTATTTTTGAATTCCTGAGTGTACTCTTGTAGATTCTGACCTTTACCTTGTTTTAAGTTTTGCAATCCATTATGGCTTGTTGGATATAGCCTAGTGGATAAAATTGCTTCTTTAATGTTGAAGTAAACTCATACCAGGAATAAATAATTTTACCTTTTGTAAGGAGGTCCTCTTGTGTCTTATTCTCCCACCAGATGAGTGCGGTGCCTTTAAGACTTGATCATCCACAAGATTTTGAATCCTGCAATACACCTCAATCTGCTTGATCTAATCATCTAGTTTTTCTGCGTTAAGTTCACCATTACATGTAGGCAATTCAAACTTAATATCAAGTTTCAAATAAGGTAAATCAGACTTAGTCTTCTCAAGTTGTTTCTTTGGATTTGAAAAAGCATTACTGGAGTTTTCAGAAGAGGAAGAAGATGGAGAAGAAGGTTCAGAAGGGTCTTCTCATTTTCCTAAAGCATTATCCTTTGCTTTCTCCTTCGTTCTTTTCTTCTTTTCCAACCTTCCTTGATAATCTACAAACAACTTTTCAACTCTATCTGCCATTTGATAGAAAGCTTTGCGGAAGGCCTTCTCATCTTCTTCTCGGTAGTCTTCACTTGCCATTTTCTTTCTTCTTCTTGAGCCAATTTCTGGATCAAATGCTTCAAGATCTCCTTCACCACGCTGAAGCCTGGATCTTGTTAACATAAAAACTTCAAAATGCAATGGTTAAACTCCCTCTGATACCACTTGATCTGAAAATTATTTAAAGATCTTTATAACCATTATTTGCATGTGAAGTTTAAAATGTTAATTACTCACAAACAACCTTTAAAATGCATATTTAAATAGCATCCATCAAACACATAATCACATAAAAATGTAAGCAAACCATCAATGGACCAGAACTGATAACGAAGTTCACTAGACCCCTTGGTTACGTCTTCGGCCCACTTCCAAATAGGAAGGCAGATAGATAAAATATTCAAATGCTTACAAAAATATGTATTAGGAAAAAAAATTCTGAGTTTTGTCCCTCAGACATAGAAACAGATTGCAACATTGCATTCCTCTTGAAAAATCGAGAAAACTGAGTATAAACTTGAACCTATTCACCTGGGGTCTCTTCTACCATGTAATTCGAGACAACCAATCCGCACAAAAAAATAGAAATACTAAATGTTCTGTACTTTGCCTTGGGAAATGTCCCTGTACATGTTTGGAAAACCCTGCATCCGAACTCTGTTCTCTCGTTGCAAAATTCTGTGGTCTTTATAGGCCAAAGCAATTGGTTTCAGGTCGCGGGCCATGGGGCCACGCGCCTATTTTTTAGCGTGATCTCTGCGAAGGGGTAAAAGCATATTGTGCCATTTCTTATCAAGGTTTAACGTCTTGGCGCATTGGTTAGAGGCGCTGACAATAGTGGTGGTCGTGGGTTCAAGCCCACGGAACTCTCCGCATAACATGTATTTGTTGACATATAATATGTCTCATGGCGTTTTGATTTATGAATTGGATAAAATATATGTTACATGGCAAATGTTATATATTACACCACATATCATATGGTTTAACAGTGCCGCTTTTGATGTATGGCTTATTTTGGTGGCGCTATTTGGATAAGATATGGGATATATCTGCACCATATTGTATGGTATGTCTTTCTATGCTCCACGTTATATCATATGGTTTATAAGATATTTCCCATTTTTTTTACTATTTAAACTTTAATAAAGTTTAAACCATATCTTAATATAATCCTTTGAACCATGTTAATGGGGTTATGGTGGCTTTATCATGAGGTCTTGGGTTCGATTCCCATACCCAAAAATAATTTTAGACCATAATTTTAACTATTTTCACCATTTTTTAATCACTTTAACCATCTTTGACGAAACTTCAAACTTGAATATCTTCTGCATCCGGAGGTATTTTTTCACGAAACAAGTGTCACTGGAAACATGCTGAAGATATCTTTCATTTTGTAAGCATGTGTTTCATTTTTGAAGACTTTAAATTCTATTGCCTTTGAGATGATCCACCTGGATCACCTACTTCTCTAGCGATCAAAGATATGTCTGAAATGTCCTTGAAGGACCTGGAAATCACTCAATTGAAGGAGGCCAATCAAGAGCTCAAGGATAGGATCATTGCTAAGGAAAGTGAAGACTCCACTAAAGAGATCATGACACTCGAAGAGAAGGTAACCAGGTTTGAGGAAAGGGTCATAGGCCGAATTCCCCTGGAAGGGGCTAAACATTTGCTCTGGGATGGAGTGATAAAGGAGATTCCCTCATTAGAAAAGCATTTGGTCATGGTGGATTGGTCTTCTTATGTTGGTTTTTTTGTGTTTTTGGACTCTCCCTTTGAACAACAAGTCAATGATCCTGATGAATTTGATTTTTCTTATGAAATTTTTAAATCCTGTGATACTGAGTTTGTTCCTGCAGACTCTATCTCCCTTGTTGATCTTTACTTTCCTTCTGAGGTTTATCTTATTGATCATAAATCCTCGAGCCTTAGCACTATAGAGTCCTCTTTCGTTGATTCTTCCTTGACTACATATTTTGTAGAAGATAGCAAAGTCACATGTGTTTCTGCCAAAGTGACCTGCATAAGATATTTCCTTATGAATGTGATTCTGATGTTGTTGTTTCTTGGAGATAGGATTTGTATTTGGATTCATAACTGTTTACTGGCCTTGTCTTGTTGCTCAAGCTATAACCGCATTTGCATGTATCCTGCACACGCTTTTGAGCTTGATGTCGACTTCCACACTTTTAGCTCATTGTATAAGCCCTCATCTTTGTTCTCATTATCACTCAACCTTGTATCATTTTGCCTTTGCAACTTGACACCTTTTTCTTTGAGTGTCCTTATCTTGCTCACTTTCCTTGCATTATGCATAGGTTTGTTCCTTGCGCTTGGAACTAATTTCGCCTGTCTATGACACTTGTCTCTTCGCATTTAGAGCATTCTTTTTTCTCTCCTTGTGATCCGTCGGATCTCAACTTATGTGCATTAAAAAGTTTAATGAATGCGATTTAAACAGTTTACTAAATTCCTAGAATAGCATTGACATCAATTGAATGCTTAGAAACAGAAATGAACAGCAAACTGAGACAGGAATGAGAAACCGAAAATGAGAACAGCAAAACTGGTAAACAGATATAAAAAGAAACACAGAATCAAAGAGTCACAAACAGGAGTTGATAACGGAGTTCACCCCCTTCACTGGGCTACGTCTCCGGGTCCCTCTCTAATGGGTACCGATCCAATTAATCTCTTAAAATGGTACAAAAATGGTTCTAGAATCAACTTCAGCAACTGTAAACAGAATGTTGTACAAAGTCTTCAAGACCTCTCTTCTAGGAAATTACAATTAGCCTTCGAAAGGAAAAGAAAGCTAAACTATAACAGAGAATGTCAACTTCTCTAGTAACAACATCTGGACACTTCGCAGCAAACTCCCCAAGCTTCTCATAGCAGAAAATGAAGCTCTGTGCTCTAAACAATATGAATCTTCCCTCTCTCCTTTTTTTTCCTAATGTGGCTAGCATCCTCTATTTAAGCGTTTAGCGAGAGGATGGGTAACGGATTCGACTCCTCGGCCATCATCACAACTATTAGCTTCTTTATTATTGTTACAACCATATGCTAAAATTGAAGCATGCAATCCCGCCAAATCGCTGCCCAAGCGTTATGTTACCACGACGTTTCGTATCCCTGAAACGTTACAACCAACTCCACATACATATGTTGACTCACAACACGTTGCAATAACTTGCAACCGGGTTATGCTACATGTAACGTAACCGTTTGATGTCACTATCAACTTCCCAAATGTCGCAGCATATGAGGACTTTACCATATACCCGATCCGCTGTCGCAGCATATGCCTAACCTCCACGAACTGTTCGATGTTCAACTTGACGGTGCGCAAACTGCGCGGCCCATGCTACAACTTCGCGACTCATGCGCAACGGTGCGGCTCATGCACAACTGCGTGGCTCACGCGCAACTGTGCGGCTCATGTGATAAGTGCGCACCCTGCGATAATTGCGCGGGCTGTGTCACAAATGTTAAGGGATGGTCGCATATAATGTTTAGCATATGACTTAAAACCATAGATTAATAACCTTGTACCATATTGGATCAGTGTAATCTTTGAAGATGAATAATCCACCGGATCATTCCTCCCCATTGGAGAGCTTTTGGACCACCAAAAGCCTGAATCATTCTGCAAGTAAGTGAGGGTATAGCTGTAGCTAGGGTTCTCACCCTAGCTTGTGCTAATGAGCACCTACTAAGGAATCTGGATTCCTTAGTAGCAGTTCGATTGATGTAAATGAAAATAAATTAACCTAAAACAGAAAGTAAATGACAGAAAGTAAAACGACAAGAAGATGTATAAAAAGTATTTTGTATTTGTATTACCTCTGATGAAGAGGTTGGTGGAGTCCGTTGCGCTGATCCGATGTCGGTGGCTCCGAGCTCCGAGCTGCTCCTTCTCCTTCTCCGATGGTGGAAAAATAGGCCAAAAAATGGGTTCTCAGCAGTGAAAATAGCTTGATGGTAAGCTAGGGTTTCACGAGACGTTTTGGCAGAGTAAGGGTGCTATGACTGTGGATCTGAAATGAGGGGTCTCC
>LPNX010149683.1:207367-234745 GCA_001517045.1 Pseudotsuga menziesii
TAGCTCCCTCACTTTTCCAATCTCCATCCATCTTGCTTTGCTAGGATGCATGCCTTTAAGCCCCACTCAAAGGTACTCAACATTCCCCCTTCGTGAAGTTCTCACATTTCTGTCAAGAATAACATCATCCTACAACTCATTCATGTATTTAGGTGCCATATCATCAACTGAAGGAATCTATATGTTAGTTTCCTCATCCATGATCATAGGAGGCTCATACAGTTTAAGATTCTCAACATTGACAACTGAATAGATTTGCATGTATGGAGGTAAATTCAAGCGAAAAGCATTAGTACCGATCTTTTCCAAGATATCAAAATGACCATACCTGATAGGCTTAAGCTTTTTACCTTCACCTTTCATTCTTTCTTTGGTGATATGTAACCAAACTCTATCACCAACCTGAAATTGATGATCAACCCGATGCTTGTCATGCCTGGCTTTGTACTTTGCCTGGCTCTTCTCCAACTATTCCTGAATTGCCTGTTGCATCGCTTGGATTCTCTGGATGAATCTTAGAGCTTTATCTACATCATGATGTCCATCCACTGTATCTTTTCCAAAAGAGAGGTCCATCGGTGTTTTTGGAAGATAACCAAAACAAGTTTCAAAAGGAGATCTTTTCGTGGAAGAATGAACTGCATGATTGTAAGCATGCTGTATATACTGCAACTGCTCATCCCAAAGTTTAGGATGTTTACTACAATAGCCTCTGAGCAGTTGAATCACTGTTCTGTTTACTACCTCTATTTGCCCATCGGTCTGTGGATGAAAAGTTGTACTTTTCTTAAGTTTAGTATCCATAAGCTCCCATAAAGTTGACCAGAATTCTCCCTAAAACCGGGAATACTGATCAGATACAATAGACATGGGTAGCCCAAAACGTACCCAAACATTTTGAAAGAAAGATGAGCTATTTGTTCAGCAGTGATCTGCTTGTTACATGGCATTAAGATACACATTTTGCTGAATCTGTCCACAACGACATATAGGTAATCATGCTCGTTTCTAGACATAGGTAGTCCTCCTACAAAGCCCATAAAAATGCTTTCCCAGGGATGAGAAGAAACTGGAAGAGGTGTGTACAAACCCAATTTCCTATTGCTAGGCTTACTTGTTGCACACCTAACACAACCTCTTATGTATTTAGCTACAGTTTCTTGCATTTGAGGCCAATAACAATGATTCTACAATAATGATAGTATTTTACTTACTCCAGAATGTCCTGCAATCAATGAACTATGTGCTTCTCGAATCACATGCACTCTCTCTTTCTCTGGAATACAGAGTTTACCGAGATGATACAAGAGTTGATTATGCACATAACAGTTCTCTTCCTATTTACCATGTATTAGTGATGCATATACTTTCTTAAAATCTTTATCTTCTGCATACTGTTCAATATAACTTTCATGTGTTAATGAACTGTTTTGAAGAATGATTGAAGCATTCGTAGGAGGCCTTGATAACATGTTTGCTACCTTATTATGAATTCTCTTTTTGTACTTAATTACGAGATGAAACTATTGTAAGAATCCCATCCATCTTAAATGCCTACTTTGTTGTATTTTAGTTTGAGATTGTAAATATTGAAGTGGCTGATGATCAGTATGTATGAGTGTTTCTTTTCCCATTATATAATGTTTCCACTTCTTCACACTCTGTACTAAAGCATACAATTCTTTGTCATAAGTCGAATAGTTACTTACCGCAGTAGAGAACGTTTCTGAATGGTAACAAACTGGCTTCCTTCCTTGCATCAAAACGACTCCCATGGTAAACCCGCTGGCATCGGTTTCGATCTCAAATGGATGATGCAAATCTGGCAACGTCAGAACTGGGGCTGTGCTAATCCTTTCCTTCAAAGTGTCAAAGGCTCTCTGATGCTTGCCTCCCCACTGGAAAATCTCTTTGACGTTTGTCAACGCATGTAATGGCGCAACAATGGAGGAAAACCCAAAAATGAATTTCCTCCAATACTGAACCGCACCCAGAAAACTTCTGATTTCAGTAACGATGTTAGGCCGTGGCCAATTTATAATGACAGCAACCTTGTCTAGGTCCACTCGCAGGTGGCCTCCACCAATAATATGGCCCAGATATACTAAAGAAGTTTTAGCAAATTCACATTTGGACATCTTTACATAAAGCTTCTCCTTCTTCAGTACATCTAAAACTTTCTTCACATGTACAATATGCTCTTCCCAGGTTTTGCTAAAAAATAGGATATCATCCAGATATACAATTACAAAATCATCAATGAATGGTCGAAAGGCATCATTCATGACCCGCATGAAAGTAGCAGGTGCGTTACAGAGTCTGAAAGGCATCACAAGCCATTCATACAAACCCTGTTTTGTTTTAAACGCTATTTTCCAGGCATCATTTTCAGCAACACGGATTTGATGATACCCACTACGTAGATCCAATTTTGTAAAATAAGTTGCATGTTTCAACTGATCAAGCAAATCATCAATGTGGGGAAGAGGATACCTGTTTTTAATGGTGATTTTGTTAAGGGCCCTATAGTCGATGCACATCCTCCAAGACCCATCCTTCTTCGGAACCAAGACTATTGGGGAGCCACAAGGAGAAGTGCTTGGCCAGATGACCCCATTCTCAATCAGCTCCTGAACCTGCTTCTTGATTTCCTCATTCTGCATTACAGACATCCGGTACATAGCTATGTTCGGGAGTGGCACATCCTGCTGCAAATGTATCTCATGTTGAAACTCTCTCTTTGGTGGTAACCCTTTCGGATCTTGAAACAAATCATCATACTTAGAAATGATTTCAATCAATTCATATTTATGCTTAGGGTCACACTCTTCAAAAGTTTTGGAGATCTCATCATTTTTCACCTTAACCATCATTAACACAAAGTTCTTACTAGCATTTACCAGCCTCTTCATTTGTCCTGTAGAAACTATTGCTAGATTTGTTTTTGTCTTATGTGCTCGTACAATATATTCCACACCATCTTTAAAAAGATGATACTTATTCTGCTCTCTATAAAAGACTGCTTTCCGGTCATACAAATATGGACTCCCAAGTACAATTCCACAAATGTCAAGTGGTACTACATCTAGTTCTACCTCATCCATAAACTTTTCAGTGATTGCAAACTTCAATACACATTTCTTTGTAACTTTCAATTGTGTATCATTAGTAACCCAACCAAGAGGATAGGGTTTTTCATGAGGCATAGTAACTAAATGCAATTTCTTAACCACTTCTTCTGATATCATATTTACTTGTGAACCACTATCAAACAATGTATCAATCTTTGTGTGATTTATAATGACACGAACATGAAACAGTGCACTTCTATTTTTATCATTTTTGCTTAGAAGTAGATGGCAGATTTGTACTTGCACTAGAACTTGATCTTGCATCAATGGGAAGTGAGATACTTTTATTCTTACCCTAGATTTCGACAGTTGTAACCTTTGTTTCATCACCTGAGTCGGATCCCAAGTCTTGAATAACTACTGCAGTAGCTTTTGCTTTTCCTTTATCTTTGTTTCCTCCGTACTTCTTTGGCCTTAACTCTGGATGAAGTTTCCAACACTTAGAGACATCATGTCCCTTCTGACAATGCGAACATGAAGGCATTTCACCCCCTTTTTTAACAGTAGCCATCTTCTTTTTCCCCTTCGATTTGCTATCAGTTTTAAAGGATTTCTTCACAAAAGTATCATTAGCATGCTTACCCCTAGCTTCTAAATGTGTAGCTTGAACACATACATCATCCAAGGTACTGGGGTTAAACATCAACAAGGTATGTCGCAGATAAGAATGCATACCACCAATGTACTTAAGAAGAGTTTCCTGTGTATCCAATGCAACATTCAATGCAATAGCCCTCTTTCTAAATTCATGAGTATATTCTTGAATGCTTTGTCCTTTAGCTTGTCTAAAAGTTTTCCAGCTCATTATTAATTGCTGCATATGACCTAAAGGATAAAATTGCTTCCTTAATACTTCAATGAATTCATTCCAAATTGAAATAATTTTACCATTAAGTTCGAAGATCTTGCTGAATCTTGCTCTCCCACCAAGTAAGAGCCATACCACTCATCCTCAAAGTGGCCAATTGAATCTTGGAAGGGTCATTAGTAATGCCCTGCACCCTGCAATATACTTCAAGCTGCTTGATCCAATTGTCTAACTTTTCAGCATCTAAATCTCCATTATAAATTGGCAATTCAAATTTAACATCCAATTTGAAATAAGGCATATTAGGATTTGCATTATTCGAATGAGAAGTATGAGAAGAAGAGAAAGCTTGATTAGTTTCAGGAGGATCAGCATCACCTCCTACTCCTTTACCCTTTTCTTCCTTCTTTACTTCTGCATCTTTGGATGAAGATCCTTCTTCTTTCTCCTTCCTTTCTGCTCGCTCATCGAGTAGAAATTCCATCATGGCTTTCATGCTCATGAAAGCGTCCAAAAACTCAGTTTCTGAAATAACAGGTTTTTCCCGTTCTGTATGTCCTTCTTCTTCCCCTCGTGGAGAAGACATGGTTCTTGAGAATGTTCTCCTTGAGCCAATCTCAGGATCTCCTTCAATTAATTCTCCTTCACCATGCTTTAACCTAAACCTGGTAAGCATTCACAAACTTGCACCCGTAGTTAACCTGCTTTGATACCATAATATGATCCATCGGATCTCAACTTATGTGCATTAAAAAGTTCAATGAATGCGATTTAATCAGTTTACTATATTCCTGGAATAGCATTGACATCAATTGAATGCTTAGAAACAGAAATGAACAACAAACTGAGATAGGAATGAGAAATTGAAAATGAGAACAACAAAACTGGTAAACAGATATAAAAAGAAACACAGAATCAAAGAGTCACAAACAGGAGTTGATAACGGAGTTCACCCCCTTCACTAGGCTACGTCTCCGGGTCCCTCTCCAATGGGTACCGATCCAATTAATCTCTTAAAATGGTACAAAAATGGTTATGGAATCAACTTCGACAACTATAAACAGAATGCTGTACAAAGTCTTCAAGACCTCTCTTCTGGGAAATTACAATTAGCCTTTGAAAGGAAAAGAAAGCTAAACTATAACAGAGAATGTCGACTTCTCTAGTAACAGCATCTGGACACTTCACAGCAAACTCCCCAGGCTTCTCATAGCAGAAAATGAAGCTCTGTGCTCTAAACAATCTAAATCTTCCCTCTCTCCTTTTTTCCCTAATGTGGCCAGCATCCTCTATTTAAGCGTTTAGCGAGAGGATGGGTAACGGATTTGACTCCTCAGCCATCATCACAGCTGTTAGCTTCTTTATTATCGTTACAACCATATGCTAAAACTAAACCATGCAATCCCGCCAAATCACTGCCCAAGCGTTATGTTACCACGACGTTCCGTATCCCCTAAACATTGCAACCAACTCCACACACATATGTTGACTCACAACACATTGCAATAACTTGCAACCGGGCTATGGCACATGTAATGTAACCGTTTGATGTCACCATCAACTTCCCAAATGTCGCAGCATATGAGGAATTCACCTGGATACCCGATCCGCTGTCGTAGCATATGCCTAACCTCCACGAACTGTTCGATGTTCAATTTGACGGTGCGCAAACTGCGCAGCCCATGCTACAACTGCGCGACTCATGCGCAACGGTGCGGCTCACGTGCAACTACGTGGCTCACACGCAACTGCGCGGCTCATGCGATAAGTGCACACCCTACGATAACTGCGCGGGATGTGTCGCAAATGTTAAGGGATGGTCGCATATAATGTTTAGCATATGATTTAAAACCATAGATTAATAACCTTGTACCATATTGGATCGTTGTAATCTTTGAAGATGAATAATCCACCAGATCACCTTCGAGCTCGTTTAAAACAACAAGGAGGGCACGAGTTAACTTTTTTGAACTCATTAAAAATTCATGGGAAACATATAGAGTTTCTTTAGGCCCAGGTCTGATTCCTCAAAATAGACTTGAATGTCGAGTAAACTTGTCCGTTCAGGCTCATTAAGAATATGTGAATGGTCATCCACATTGGTGGTGGGTTATCGCTTTCTCAGACCATGTGGAATAATATGAGAAAGGAACACTCTCTTTTCTTCAAAATTGAGAAGAGTATTCTTAGGAATAGGTTTATCACTTTTCCAGACCTGAGGGACTAAATTTACAAAAAAAGACCGCCTGATATGAGCTTAGTTTTCTCTTTTTCATGCTCTGGACTTAAACATGAAAAATATTCCGAGTGTACTCTATGTCTTTTTCATGCTCGTTAAACACTAAATAACAAAGCATCGAGTTTACTGTTGTAAGCCCCGTTTCTTGTAATCAAATGGATATTTCCAAGTGATCTTGCCTTCCTTCACACTCGTAAAACTCAGGCTATATGCTGCTTTTGAAGGAGCATTGGGTAGGTTGTAATTTAACCTTTTTCGGACCTTCCTAACTAAGTACAAAAAAGGTGCGCCTTACTTCTTCAGAAGCTAAGAGAGTTCTTCTGTGGATTGTTTTATATTTTTCCGGACTCAGGAGACTAAATTGTACGAAAAAGCACCCCCTAGATTCTTCTTTGGATTTTTCAGACTCTCAAATTAAACTATGAAAACACCGTCAAGCATTCACTAATTCTGGCTTGTAAAATCCACGAATCACTGCTTTATCAAGCATTCTTTTGTCTCTTCTTCGAGCTTGCCAAAAAAGAAGAAGGTCCCCAATTTGCTTTCTTGGACTCATTAAACCTTTACAAGAAAGAGGGAAGGGAAGTTCATTCACATGTATTTTACATCATGGCGGCAAGTGTTGTTTCCTTTTACAAAGCACCATTTTTTAGTCTATCAACAGTTGGGTCCTAGTATTTTGGCCTTATCCCGATTCAGAGTTTTTTACTCCTCCAGTTGGCTCTTTTTCCAATTATATGGGGAATCTGTCAATGTCTCCTACATTGCAGATTTGTGTCGTTGGTTCTTTCATGTCAAAATATTTCTATGTCACTTTTTGTGTTGTGCTCACTGTTCAAGGATTAAACCTTTGTCGGCCATTCTATAGTTGCCTTGACCTTTTGTGTCGGCCATTCCCTGGTTTCAGTTCATTACATCATGTCTTCAGCGATCCTTGTCGTGAAATTCAGTACCAATTCCAGATCCAATTAGTCTTTGACTTACCTCGTGTTGGATGATGAAGGATGCCTTAATTCCTTCCTTCCAACGGATCTCTTCTTATCGACTGCAAAACATATTGCTCTGGGAATGTGATTTAGAGTTTTATGATAGTACCTTGGGGATTATAGTCATCAATGGCAATTTACCTCACTATTGGGTAGTGGGAATACCGTAATGTCTCCTACTCAATGGATTCTTCAAGTGTTCGACTTCAAGTCCTTGTATTCACACTTGTTAGAATGTACTAGGTAATTTGGGGACCATTTTAATTGATGGTGGTTTCCCTCACGTTTGTTGAAGGTTATCATCATTGACCGGTAATCAAACGGCTTCCTCCATGTTCGACTTCAGCTCCTTTATTTGCATGGTTAGGATTCGCACCTTTTGGGCAGTTTGGATTGACGACCTTGGGTTGATAGTAGCATCATCATTTTTCTATTTCCCAAGCTACATAAGACCTTGCTACATTTTATATGAAATTTTGCTGAGACATAGATCCACCTTCTATTCTTGTGGCTATGATCGATTGTTGAGCATTGATCCACCTTTTTCATTTGTGGCCATGACTGCTTTAGATTTGATATGGCACCTTTTTGCATATTAAACGACCATGATAGTTCCATCACTTATACATATGTTGTATCCACCTGTATCTTTATGGTGATGATTTGTATATGGACTTGTATGTCCCAGAGATTAGTTTTTTCTAACATTTATCTCTCTTTCAGGTACCTTTGTTCTAGCTTTTTGATCTTGGATTCTCTTCTCTCTCCATACTCGCTTTTTCCTTTATAATGTATTTCGGTTATTGTCTTCCCATCTAACCTCATAAATTAGGGGGAATCTGTTACACCTTAAAATGACACATCTCTGTCTGTGACCACTTTCCCATGATTTTGTCGCATGTCGACACTTTTGTGACGACACTTCATGAAAGTCACTGAAAAAACACATATATTGTAGGATCCATATCGAGAGTTCTGTAACTCTATTTTAACTCTTCTCTACATTGTTGGAAAGGTATTTGCGTTAGCTAAAACTTTGTAGAAGACACCAAAGTCTGGAAATTCCCAAAAGTACCATAAAAATGATATTTTTTATGCATACACGAGTTGCCTTAAGGAAACCCGTGTGTTGTACGTGACTTGTCTATATAATACTTGCGTGTACCCTGAAAACATGACTATTTGCATTGAAACCTGTGTTTCATACGCAAGTATTTGCATTTCAACCCATGCATATCCTCTGAACACGTGACTAATATCTCTGCAACCCGCATATTGATGTCAAAAATACGTTTTTCAAAGTTTGGGTAGTTTGGTTAGTTATGCAACTGACTCCTTTAGTTGTAACTAATTTGTCTTCGACCCTATCTCTTCACAATTATATAAATAGAGATAAGGAGGTCCATGAGAGGGGACTTGAATATTTGCATTGTTATGCTGGAGGAATTGGGGCTCTCTTCGCCCACACCTTTGCCCTAAAAGCTATTTGCTTATGTTGCAGAGCTTGGAGGTTGAGTTCCTTGGAGAAGAGAAGCAACAGAACCAGAACAAGGTTCCGTGAGGTGCCAAACTTGAAGAGAAGGTATATTTGTACTTCATTTCATGATTAATAAAGATGTGATGTCCTTCTTCTTACCAAATCATTGTTGAATGTGTGATTGAATATTTGTTTATGATCATATGATGATGTTAATCAGATCATTATTTCATGTTTATTTGATTATCATTTCTTTATATGTGGTCATATTAGTTTGAGGAAGGTATAATTCGTTTTGCAGGTCTCTTGGAGTAAGAGGAGCAAGAGGAGTAAGAACAGGATTGAAGGGATGCTTGGATCAACCTTCATTTTTTTAAGTATGAACCATTCTAATCTCTAAAACTTGCTTATATATACTTGCAGAACCATATGCATCTCTCTTTCAACCTTAGTACGTTGATGGCCTCTTATAGCCAAGCCATATGAAAATTTCCTTTACAACAGAACTAACGAATCCATTGGGGAGATCCTTGTCTACTTGAGGTTTCTCTGTATTTTTTTCAGCCTTTTGTAAAGTTTCAAGTCCTTCTTGCCACTTAGGAACACCTTCTCTGTTTGATAGAACACCAACCCTACCTTCCTAAGGCAGTTTTGACCTTTTTTGGGATTCCCCCCCCCCATACGCGAGTTGTAGACTGAACAGTCACTTCTTTGGTTTGTAAATGTGACCTTCTATACTTTCAACCCACATATTACACGTGACCTGTCAGTAGTACAACCCGTGTGTGCCCCTAAAACAATGGTTTTTCCTCATTTTTGTGGTTTTTTCTACTGTTGTGGGCTATTTGGTAGGTCTTTTGGGGTCCTCTGCAGGTGCATGAATCCAGGGAGTTAGTGTCATCCCTTTTGGGTGTTCTTTATCTAGGTGGTAAGTCCTTTTGTAGCAATAGGATTTTCTCTTTGCTCATCCCCCCCACCCCCTTTGCTTGGCTTGTCTTTTGGCTTATGTTTCTGGTCAACCTCTATCAGTGATCTTTGTTTGAGTTCAAAAGCTTGTTAGTGTTTGTTTCCTTCTTCTTTTGTTGGTTAACTTCACCATGCCTAAGTAGTTGACTTGTCTCTTATGCAAGCCTTCCTTCCAAGTAGGGTTTATACTAACTTTAGGGCATTCTAGAGTCTGTTTGGTGGTTTTATAGAAGATTTCCTTTTTCTTTGTTCTTGTTATCTGGATACTTTAGTTTGTAGGTAGTTTTTCTTTTGCATTTATAAAATAAAAATAAAAAGAACATATAGTTTTTTAATATGCATATATATTAGGGTTTTGTCTTTAATGCACTGCATATCATTATTTTTGAAAAAATAAAAAGAAATTGTTCTTTTGTGACTTTCAAGTTTCTATTTGAAAAAGAAAGAGAATAGTTTTTGCTTTTTGCATTTGATTTCTCTTTGCTTAGTCATTTTGTTTCAAGTTTGAGTCAAAACACCACATAAGTTTCATGCCATTTACACTCTGACTAAAAACAACCTTTTAAAATGAACGATATACTTTTTTTTTTGTAATTAGGGCAATCAACAACTGGAACTAGGCTGGTACTCACGTGCCATGGGATCCAAGGATCCATTCCCACTACCACGATACCCCTAGTTTCCCCACACCCACTGCAAGACATGGGACACAGGTAAACCCGAGTGGGATTTGATCTCGTGACCTCCAATTTACAACAAGTGACTTCATAACAACTGAACCGCCAATGAGCCACATCTGTGCGGGCTAAAATGAACGATATAATTAAAAATTAAAGTTTTACTTTTTAGGCTCCTACACCAACTAGCTTAGGATAGACTTGTGGATTAGGGAGTTTCAACTCTCCACAAGTATTTGATTTCAGACGTAGTTGGCCAATCAATAGGTAAACCCTATTCTATGTTGATTGTATTTGGGAAGCTCCTCTCAAACGAGAGTTAAGAACGAGGCCATGTGGAGGCTTGGAATGAGGAAATAACCCTCTAATTCCTTGTCAAAGTGTAGATCAAGGTTTTTGCGCATTTGTGGACTTCCGTGAATACTACCCTTTAGGCCCCGTGTGGTGCCGGTGTTGACAGGGTTTCGAGCTTTGCTACCCTGCCCATGAGTAGGAACCAGGCTTGCAAATACCCTCCCAGACTGTCAGTTTAGTTGCAGTAGCCTTTAGTC
Source organism: Pseudotsuga menziesii (assembly GCA_001517045.1). Lineage (NCBI taxonomy): Eukaryota > Viridiplantae > Streptophyta > Pinopsida > Pinales > Pinaceae > Pseudotsuga > Pseudotsuga menziesii. The sequence goes on from LPNX010149683.1 coordinate 218,203, forward strand.
TCCTTTGACATGTAGGGTTCATACATAGGTACACCGAAAGGCTATTTCTGGTTGACATTGGACGGGCTTGGAAGGTAACCCCGATAGAAGGCGTGGGAGGGCGGTGGGTGATTCCTCCACTTGTGTCTAAGAACATCTACAGGGATGCCAAGTAACTATCTATCAACTTTATTCTGGAGCGGCATATCTTATACCCGTTTTTCTGTTTGGTTTTAGGAATTTTTTAGTGAGTGTTATACCCATTTGTCTGTTTGGTTTTAGGAATTTTTTAGTGAGTGTTGTGTGGTTTGTTTGTACTTAGTTTTCCTTCAGGTGTGTTCTTTGTACTTTTGGTCACCTATTGACCTCGAACTTTGTCTCCTTGTTTGAAGCTATGGCTAACACCCCTTTGAACACCAACCAAGATATCCCCATGCCGGGAACTCCTTGTACTATTCCTCCCACAGGGAATGTTGGTGTTCCTTTGATGGCCACCTTGAATCTTCCTGGATTCACCCTAGGGCTACTAGTGTGGTTTTTCTCCACTCCAACTGTCCTAAATGCTCCTGATGCTTCTCATCAAAACATCCTTTCCCCTTCACCTCTAGCTGCTTCTCCTCCTCCTTCTACCTCATGCGGTGAAAGTATTGATACTAGTAACGGGTAGTCTAAAAGGAGTAAAATAAGGAGGAATAGGAAGAAGGCACATAATAAAGGGGGCACTCGTTCAACCTCTATAGGTCAAGTTGAACCTCACCACCCAGCCTTTGTAGTTCATGTTCGGGGAACCTATCCAACCTCTATAGGTCATGTTGGATCTAAGCACTCAACCTCTGTAAGTCAAGTTGATCTTCACCATCTAGCCTCTGCTGATCATGCTGGTGGGATCCTTCCAACCTTTCCAGGCCATGTTGGATCTAGTCACTCAGCCTCTGTAGTTCATGCTGAGGGCACTTGTTCAACCTCTGATAGTCAATTTGAACCTCCTCGTCCAACCTCTACATGCCATGTTGGACCCAACCACCCAACCTCTGCAGTTCATGCTGGGGGCACACACTCAACTGTTGCAAAGCAAGTTGATCCTAAACATTCAGCCTCTATTGTTCATGCTGGTGGTGCCCATCCAACCTCTATAGGTCATTTTGGACCCAGTCTCTTAGCCTCTGCAGTTCATGTTGGGGGCAATCTCTCATCCTCTGTGGTTCATGCTAAAGACAATCTGTCAGCCATTGCGAGTCGTGTTGACACTGTTGAAAAGATTACTCGGTCAAAACACAAGCCCAAGTTTCCTTGTAAGATTTGTGAGGGAGACCACCTTACTTATAAATTCCCTTCCATTGCGGAGGTACGAAGAGTTTGGCCCTTCATATTCCTCCCATTTTTGAACAGTCTGAAGTTTTTCAACAACCAGCCTATCTTAGTCAGGCTGGACCCAGTCACCTAGCCTCTGGTGGTCATGTTGGGGGAAAAATTTCAGTGTCTGTAGGTCATGCTGAGAGAAAACAATCAGCCACTACTAGTCATGTTTATACCATTGAGAAAACTGGTCATGTGAAAGGAAAACTTAAGTTCCCTTGTCAGCTATATGAGGGAGATCATCTTACTCACCAGTGCCCTACTATTGCAGAGGTGCGAAAAGTGTGGTCTGAGACTCAAGAATTTCCTTCTCCTGAACAACCTATAGTTTCTCAACAACCTACCCAACGTTTGGTTGATCCTGTGGTTGAACCAATCTCAGCTTTGGTCAATCCCATTCTTATTTTGGAGAGTGATCTTGATGTGATTGAACCAATGTCATCTTTGTTCAATCCCACTCTCCCTTCGGAGAGTGACTTTCACGAAGCGATTGAATCGATTCCATTTTCAATCAATCCCACTCTTCCTTTGGATATTGAAGTGTATTCTATTCACATTTTCTTCACTACTAGTTCAGAACCTACTAAACAAGGGGGAACTGAAATCGCTTCGGATCAACCCCCACCAAGCTCTCGGATTGCTTCCTTTGATTGGGATAGCCTAGTTGAGCTGCGCCTTCCTTCTAATATACATTTCCAGATAAAGGTCAAAGTTGGACAGTACATGATTTCTCATTGTATTCTTGATGAAGGAGCCTCAGTTAGTATCTTATCTACTCATGCTTGGCAAGGCATGGGATCTCCCAACCTTGTGTCGAAAACTAGTCAGTTACTGGAGTTTGATAGAAGAACTAGTATATCCTTAGGCATTCTTGCTCAAACACCTGTTACTTTGGGTGGGAAGACAGTCTTAGTTGACTTCATGGTAATAGAAGACCCCTTGGACTTCAATATGCTCCTCGGACGTGATTATGTCTATTCCATGCAAGCTGTGGTGTCAACATTCTTTCGTGTGATGTATTTTAATCATGGCGAAGAAATTGTCACTATCGATCAGTTGGATTTTCTTGATCCGTCTCCTGACCCAACCAGAGACTAGGTCTTTCCTTTATTGATTCCCATTGTTTCTATAGAAACTACCCCACCGCAGGTGAGCTATGTGGCCTCATGTCCTTTGCGTTCAATTTCTATTGAGAAGTAACCTCTGTTTTCATGCTTACCTTCCCGGGACTTGGTCCCAACAGTTGACTGGGTGAGTTATCCTATACAAATTATGGAGCCTGCTCTCCACTCTGTCAATCCATTTGAAATTTTAGACATGTGTCCTATCTCAGATGAAGTCTTCCTAGAGTCTTTGATATAGTCTGACCTTCTTTTGGATGTCAGTTTAGTTGTGACTAAGTCTAACCATGATTTTCTTAGTAAGCCTTATACTCCCATGGATCGGTCTTCTTATGTTGGTATTTTTGAGTTTTTGGAGTCTCCCTTCGAACAACAAGTCAGTGATCCTAACGAGTTTGTTTTTTCTTATGAAATTTTCAACTCCTGTGATATGAGTTTGTTCCTGCAGACTCTATCTCCCTTGTTGATTTTTGCTTTCCTTTTGAGGTTGATATTATTGATCATAAATCCTTGGGCCGTGGCACTATAGAGTCCTCTTTTGTTGATTCTTCCTTGACTACACCTTTTGTAGAAGATATCAAAGTCACATGTGTTTCTTCCAAAGTGACCTGCATTAGATCTTTCCTTCTGAGTGTGATTCTGATGTTGTTGATTCTTGGAGATAGGATTTGTAGTTGGATTCACAACTGTTTACTAGCCTTGTCTTTTTTCTCAAGTTGTAATCACATTTGCATGTATCCTGCATGTGCTTTTGAGCTGGATGCCGGCTTCCATGCTTTTATCTCATTGTATAAGCCCTCATCTTTGCTCTCATCATTGCTCAACCTTGTATCATTTTTCCTTTGCAACTTGACACCTTTTTCCTTGAGGAGACATTCCCCGAGTGTCCTTATATTGCTTGCTTTCCTTGCATTATGCATAGGTTTGTTCCTTGCACTTGGAACTAGTTTCACCTATCTATTAGACTCGTTTCCTCGCATTTAGAGCATTGTTTTTTCTCTCCTTTGAGCTCGTTAAAAATAGAAAGGAGGCCGTGAGTTTCCTTTTTCGGACTCGTTAAAACTTCACGAGAAAGATATAGAGTTTCTTAGGCCCAGGTCCGACTCCTCAAAATAGATTTGACTTCCGAGTAAAATTGTCCATTCAAGATCCTTAAGAATATGTGAATGGTCATCCAGATTGGTGGTAGGTTATTGCTTTCTCGGACCAGGTGGAATAATACGAGAAAGGAACACTATCTTTTCTTCACAATTGAGAAGAGTATTATCAAGCATAGGTTTATCACTTTTTCGGACCTGAGGGACAAAATTTATGGAAAATGAGCACCCGGTATGAGCTTAGTTTTCTCTTTGTCATGCTCTGGAGCTAAACATGAAAAAGATTTTGAGTGTACTTTATGTCTTTGTCATGCTCGTTAAACCCTAAAGAACAAAGCATCAAGTTATTGTTGTAAGCCCCATTTCTTGTAATCAAATGGATCTTTTCGAGTGATCTTGCCTTCCTTCACACTCGTAAAACTCAGGCTATATGCTACTTTTGAAGGAGCATTGGGTAGGTGGTAATTTAACCTTTTTCGGACCTTCCTGACTAAGTATGAAAAATGTGTGCCTTACTTCTTCGGAAGCTAAGAGAGTTCTTCTGTGGATTGTTTTATACTTTTCCAGCCTCAGGAGTCTAAATTGTACAAAAAATCACCCCCCATGGAGTCTTCTTTGGATTTTCCAGACTCTCAAATTAAACTATGAAAACACCGTCGAGCATTCACTAATTTGGGCTCGTAAAATCCATGAATCAATGCTTTATCAAGCATTCTTCTGTCTCTTCTTCGAGCTTGCCAAAAATGAAGAAGGTCCCAAGTTTGCTTTCTTGGACTCGTTAAACCTTTACAAGAAAGAGGGAAGGGAAGTTCATTAACATGTATTTTACATCATGGAAGCAAGTATTGTTTCCTTGTACAAAGCACCACTTTTGAGTCTATCAATAGTTGGGTCCTAGTATTTTGACCTTATCCCGATTCATAGTTTTTTACTCCTCCAGTTGCCTCTTTTTCCAATTATATGGGGAATCTGTCAATGTCTCCTACATTAGAGATTTGTGTCGTTGGTTCTTTCATGTCAAAAGCTTCCTAAGTCACTTTTTGTGTCGTGCTCACTGTTCAAGGATTAAACCTTTGTCGGCCATTCTGTAGTTTCCTTGACCTTTTGTGTCGGCCATTCCCTGGTTTCAGTTCATTATATCATGTCTTCGGCGGTCCTTGTCATGAAATTCAGTACCAATTCCAGATCCAATTAGTCTTTGACTTACCTCATGTTGGATGATGAAGTATGCCTTGATTCCTTCCTTCCAATGGATCTCTTCCTATCAAATGCAACACATCTTGCTCTAGGAATGAGATTTAGAGTTTTATGACAGTACCTTGGGGATTGCAGTCATCAGTGGAAATTTCCCTCTCTATTGGGTAGTGGGAATACCTTAATGTCTCCTACTATATGGATTCTTCAAGTGTTTGACTTCAAGTCCTTGTATTCACACTTGTTAGAATGTACTAGGTACTTTGGGGACCATTTTCATTAATGGTGTTTTCCATCACGTTTGTTAACGGTTCTCATAATTGACTGGTAGTCAAATGAATTCCTCCATGTTCGACTTCAACTCCTTTATTCGCATGGTTAGGATTCATACCTTTTGGGTGGTTTGGATTGATGACCTTGGGCCGACAATAGCATCATCATTTTTCTATTTCCCAAGCTGCGCAAGACCTTGTTACATTTTATATGACATTTTACTGAGACATAGATCCCCCTTCTATTCTTGTGGCTATGATCAATTGTTGAGCATGGATCCACCTTGTTTATTTGTGGCCTTGACTCCTTTAGATTTGATATGGCGCCCTTTTGCATATTGAGCGACCATGATAGTTTCATCACTTATACATATGTTGGATCCACCTGTATCTTTATGGGGATGATTTGTATATGGACTTGTATGTCCCAGAGATTAGTTTTTTCTGACATTTATCTCTCTTTCAGGCACCGTTGTTCGAGCCTTTTGATCTTGGATTCTCTGTTCTCTCCATACTCAGCTTTTCCCTTTATAATGTATTTCGGCTATCGTCTTTGCCTCTAACCTCATACATTAGGGGGCATCTGTTATATCTTAAAATGACACATCTTTTCCTGTGACCACTTTCCCATGATTTTGTCACATCTCGACACTTCCATGATGACACTTCATGAAAGTCACTAAAAAACACCTATATTGGAGGACCCATATCTAGATTTTATAACTCCGTTTGACCTATTCTCTACACCGATGGAAAGATATTTGAGTCAGCTAAAACTTTCTAGAAGACACCAAGGTCTGAAAATTCCCAGAAGTACCATAAAAATGAGATTTTTTATGCATATGCGAGTTTCCTTAAGGAAACCCGCGTGTTGTACATGACTTGTCTATATAATACTCATGTGTACCCTAAAAATGTGAATATTTGCATTGAAACTTGTGTGTCTTACGCTATTATTTGCATTGCAACCCGCGTGTATCCACTAAACACGTGATTGATGTCTCTGCAACCTACGTATTCATGTCAAAAATATGTTTTTCAAAGTTTGGATAGTTTGGTTAGTTATGCAACTAACTCCTTCACTTGTATCTAATTTGTCTTCGACCCTATCTCTTCACAAGCATATAAATAGAGGTAGGGAGGTCCATGAGAGGGTACTTGAATCTTTGCATTGTTATGTTGGAGGAATTGAGACTCTCTTCGCCCACATCTTTTCCCTAGAAGCTATCTCCTTATGTTGCAGAGCTTGGAGGCTGAGTTCCTTGGAGAAGAGAAGTAGCAGAACTAGATCAAGGTTTCATGAGGAACTTGAAGAGAAGGTATGTTTGTACTTCATTTCATGATTAATAAAGATGTGATGTCCTTCTTCTTCCCAAATCATTGTTCAATGTGTGATTGAATCTTTGTTTATGATCATATGATGATGTTAGTCAGATCATTATTTCATGTTTATTTGATTATCATTTCTTTATATCTGGTCATATTGGTTTGAGGAAGGTATAATTCATTTTGTAGGTCTCTTGGAGCTAGAGGAGCGAGAGGAGCAAGAAGAGGATTGAAGGCCTGCTTGGATCAACCTTCGTTTGTTAAGGTATGAACCATTCTAATCTTTGAAACTTGCTTATATATACTTGTAAAACCATATGCATCTCTCTTTCAACCCCAGTACGTGGATGGCCTCTTAAACCCTAGCCATAGAAAACTTTCCTTTACACAAGGGGTAGTAAGGAGGATGGCCACAAAGCACAACATGTTGTAGAATGCACTTACTAGGATCAAGATTATTCAGCAAGGGGTAGAAAACTTCAACAAATTGTTCTAGCCCTTGTTTCATAAAGGGTTGCCTGAGTTTTGGGGTCCAGAGGGGAAAATGATCCCTCAAAGAAAATATGTCAAATTATTGAACCATGAAAGACTAAACCATGCAACATTTGAGGGTATGAATGGTGGGATAAAGGGAGAGGTAATCATCAATAAACTCAATGAGGACTTTGAGTTGGTGGTTCAATTCATGACTGTCAAATCAGATCTCCCTACTATTTTCCATCACCCCTTGATTGAACTGGATGTTATTATAAACGAGCTATTTGAGATGACTACCCCTACAGATCAGCAGTGGAAAGATATACATAGAGTGAGCAATCATCAGCCTGGAAGGCCCGCTAGCAGCTAAGTCAGCCATAGTCTGTTAAAAATATGCTCGGAGTTGTCATTTTCATCAAGCGAGCTAGAAAGCCCCAGATGTCGACATTTCCCTTTTGATTGGCCACGCACAGCACAACGCGACTTCCCGAAATGTTTTGCGGGAACAACGCATCTGCCACGTCATATTTTGTTAGGATTTAGGATGTACTTTCGGGTTTGATTCTCACAATGTAACTAATTTTGATGCCATGTTTCGAGATACGTTTCGGGGGTAAATTGCACTATAAATGCGACCTCCACGGAGGAGGAAGGGTTCGAATTTCATTTTTGAAGCCTCCGTGCTTGGATTGTAGCTCTGTAAAATTTCTTGGAAGTGTTAATGAAAAGTGTTTTTTTGAGTTCCTAAGATTCATCACAGTGTTTATATTCAGTTTGTGTTTCCTGTTTGCATCATTTTCATATGTGTAAATTCTGCTAATGCTGTAATGTTGTAATGTCCCATGGGTATATCAATGGGACTGAGGGACATATCAATAGCTCTATAATGCTAATTAGATAATTTTATCACAATGGATTAGTTAAAAAAATATTAAAATTCATTTTTCAATATTTGTTTCATGACAAAGTCAGTTTTAATTACAAATAAATTAAAATAAATTCAATAATTATTCACATGTCTCATCCAAGGGATGGAAATTGTTACTAACACCTTCTAGAAACATCACATATCAATTCCAATCAAATTCAGACATAAATTCCACATCTAAATGCATATCAGATCCGAGTACATAAACGAAGGATATTTCAAGTTCAATTCAATACAACTAGTTAATAAATACCGCCCAGAATTCAATCAAACCAATCGTACCAAGTTTTGAGGCACACAGAGGAGAAGGTACATATATGGAAAATAGCATTCTATAGCATGAGTAAATAACCAATAACAGAGCATATGGCTGTACATTCATCTTTTACGAAAAACAGAGATTCGAATCCAAAAACTATTTGTCAATTTCACTGCAATGTACCTAGTTTTCAATTGAACTTTACAACTTCAAAATAAAGAGAGATATATGATTATTGTAGCTCATGTAAAGCATATCAGGGATCACTTACATTCATATGGCTGTAGATTTCCACCTATATACATTACATTAACCAATCCAAAAAATAAGTTAATTTTACTCATATGAATCGACTAGTAATCCTAGGAATCACTAGAATATTTAAATCCACAGATCGTAGAATAATTCACATGCAATTCCAACTATAAATAACATGTTTTATAAGTCATAATAGAGGTATATATCATTATAATATTTTGTCAAACACTTCATATGCAAAGTCACAAATTTACTCAAAACAGTTCCATTGAAGGAGCTAGAAATTGATCTAGAATTTCGGTAGACATTTCCCCAACACTACCAAGAATATTTATCCTCACATTATCACACACATTTCAATCTTATTTATCAGATATAAACATAAAAGAATCACTCAGGAATTTTTACAAACACTTCATGTGATAATTCTCCAAACTATGCCAAATAGTCCGATCGAAGAACTAGTTTTTGAATAAAAGGTAGAAGCATGAAAGAGAAGTGTATTAAACCATTCCGAGGATATCACACCATAAAAATATACAGTATATAATGAAAAGGGGAAGAAATATCATTTATGTAGCAGAGGTACCAAATAATTATTTTCTCAAACGATTTGTGCACAAAATACCAAAAACTAGTTTCCAATTACTTCATAAAATTTACTTGCATAAATAGATTGAATTGTATGAGAAAATTATTCCACAAATAAATCATACATTTCATGTGCATCCATAAATAAATCAGATCAGATCCAAGTAAATTAAATAAACATGATATAAATCACTTATCTTATCAATGCGCAACTGGCATCATCCAGACCACATTCCACCCAGCCTTTGGCACTGCCAAGACAGATCTCACTTTGACAGGCCACCCCCGAGCTGAGGCCATAGATCCAAAATAGAGGTGCAATGAAGAATAACTCATGTATCATCTTGAGAATCCAAAACTCTATTCCTCACCACATACTTCCTCTTCCACCCCACTACTAGGTGCAATGGTAATCCAGACCCCATAGGCCATCAAGATATCGCCATTTGAGATTAGGATTTATCTATAGGTTAAGGAAAAATCCAAGTTTTGGAAACCAAGGAAAATCAAAAGTATGAACAACCATCCAAAAGAACCATGAAAAACAACCTCCCAACCCAGGATATCAAACATGTATTTGTAGAACAAATAAGGTAATTCTAACTCAATGGGTCAAAATAAAACCATGGTAATCCAACTCGAGTCAATCCAATGTGGGGGGTAAATCAACCACGAGAGTTTAACTCTAATCCAACCCAAGAAATTCGAAATTTCAAGGATAATGACTCCAAGCCACTCCACCCAACTCAAAATTTGTGAGGTGAGGTGTCACACAAGCCAAGGAATCTTCCCAAAATAGAAAAGTGGGGGGGCGGGGGGTTAAAAAAGGATTTACACAAGAGTTACACAAATATTTACACAAGGAGTTAGAAAATCACCAAAGGGGCTCAATCAACAAGTGGCACCCACCCAAACACTAAGGGTTCCAACTAAATCATGAATGAGGCTCAATAATACCAACATAGGATAAATTAATCAAAAGTTGGGTCATTTGGACAATGTTTGGGTGATCATTAATTAATAAAGCCACTAAGGCATAAATATGGACCAAGATCAACCAAACAAGTTCTAAAGTGCTAGGAATGTCCCCATTCCCCCTCACATTGTGTATCTAGGCCTCCCATACTTTTTAGTGGTCCCTGATGTGCCAGTTGTTTTCTTTAATTATTTACAAAATAATAATAATGTCTCTAGGTCCTTAAAGAACCTTTTTCTGGCACTCTATGCCACAATAATAAACAATTACAAATTACATATGTTTGGGGATTTAACACATGGGGTATTACATCCCCTCCCCTTTAAACCATGCATCGTCCTCGATGCATAATACATACACGATTTTACAACTTTCAAAGGGATCACTACCTTCAGTTTTCAAGTAGTATTTCTTGGAACTCCTCTTCCGAGAAACCACAATATTTACCATTACTACTTTCCTGTTTGTCTCCACTGCCTATGGGATGTGACTCCCTTCACTTACCGTGTTCCTTAAGATATCACCATCCCATTTTTCGGCTTCTTATGCGAGAACCAAGAATAGTAGAAAGGATCAATATTCAATCCCCATTACATGGTCTTCAAATTTCAACAAAGATAGATTCACTTGAAAATCATATTTCAATCAAACATATGATTAACATCAGGTATACAAATGTATGATACATGATATAAGAGTATTCATGAACATAAAGATAGCATAAATCAATCACCATGGAACCTATACAAAATACAATAATATGAATAGCACACGAGAGAATAATTATCTCAAATTTTGGAAACTAGCTTCAACGAGACAATGTTCCTCCCATAAGAAGAGCGCAATCAGTTTAGTAACTCTCAGAACTACCTCTTATGAGAACCTCAATGCTTCCCACTAATACTTTCCTATTTGTCTCTACTGCCTATGGGATCACTGTCCCATTTCCTGGCTTCTTGTGCGAGAACCAAGACTAGTACATTGATATGATGTAAGCAAAGGGGTGACAATCGGCCACCAAACTACCTCTCTGGAAATGGATACTAGACTAATCTCTGAGGGAATCCAGGAACTCAGTCCCAACATCTAAACCATATTATTCAACAAAGATACTTGAAATAGAGATGCTTCTTTAACAATGATGCTTTTCACATTCCCAACAGACACATGGTTAGCAGTAAACATATATATTGTTCAATAAGATTCTAAAAATACATCTTTCAAAAAAAATAATTTTTCTAATTAATTACAGGAGATACTTTAGTATATGCAAGGTACTCAATATTAGATACTTCTTCAACAAATACTTGAAATGCATCTAACTGAATCTTATTCTAATCAATTTCAATAATATGAAATGCATCTACCAATACCACTGTCATGTCCCCACCCCTCTACTCGAGGGAGATGAAGCGACTAACATATATCAACCCGGGAAATATAATCCCCATGAACACAATATAAAAATACATGAACTTAAAGATACACAGGTGCATACATTATCACCATACAACCGAAGCAAAATCATACATTCAAGCATTCAACATGTTCGTAGTAATTCATAAACAAAATACAGTTGCGGAAATAAAATACAAGGGAATACTTATCTTGAAAGAAGCTTGTCCCGTAACCAGCTATTTTGCTACAACGTTCCACCCAACCATAGGCGAGTGTGCTCTTTAATCTCTCAGAAGCACGACCACCCTCAAGTTGGGCATGATTTCCCCAAGGAATAAGAAACACTAACAGACTTCACCCATAGCCAAGTATACAATAAAATTCAGTCAATCCAACACAATTGGGTTTATCAGACTTACACAGGAAGTGGTTTTCACTTATCCAAATTCACATGAGACACAACCAAGCCAACATATGGGTTTATCAGGCTACCAGCCAAGCCATCCTTTCAGTTGGGTTTATCAGGCTGCTAAGGAGGTGGGAAGACTGACTGCTAAGCTAGTGAGCTCAACCCCAGAGCTATGAACACCCACACTGGATCTACCTGATTTCTAAACAATTACACACCCACACTGGATCTACCTGATTTCTAAACAATTACACACCCAACACAAGGAAGAATTCCCTTCTCTGCTACACAGTCCCTCAGGCCATGCCTTCCATTCCAATGTTATTTAGGGTATGCAAAGAAGAAAACCAGCCTTCTAGATTGGTCTATGAGGTTCCTTCACACACTAGGTTAATCAAGCAAGTCTAGACTCCATTTCCATTCCACAAATCAATTCAGATGCCAAACAAGGATGTACACGCATTTATCTCAGTACTGGGACCATCAAATCATAGCAGACGCCAAGGATTACACACACACATCGAAATTACGAATTTCTGAGCATTGCCTGAGCCAGATCGACTACTGAATTTCAACAAAGGTATTTGATATACTACAAGGATACCCTAGAAATATACTTTCAACAAAGATCACAAGGATAAATATTTTCAAAGATCACCTAAATACTTTTGCATTTTAATGTAACAAGCAAAGTGAATTTATATGCAACACTTCTAATCTAACAAAGAACCATAAAGGCCATAACAACCTATTACTTTTCATCTCAACACAAAGCATAATTCTTCTTAGAGATCACTCAAAATATATTATTCATCAACTAATATCAATCATACAACGATCCTCATGCATACATCATCCATAAATACATCGAACATCAATTCATAATATCTCAACGTATATCAATCATATATCAATCATGTAATATCAACCAAGGACAACCATACATGCATCAACTAACCATACGAGCATCAATCAAAGCACATCAACTACAATACATCAACCATCATACATCAATTAGAATACATTAATCATAATACATCAATTATAATACACAATCAGAATACATTAACTAAGATTCATCAAGAAAAATACAATTATCATAATACACCAATCAAAATACATCAACCAACATACACCAAATGGAATACATTAATCAAAATACACAATCCGAATACATCAACCAAGATTCATGAAGGATAATACAATGATCACAATACATCAATCATAATACATCATCCAGAAGACATCAACCAAGATTCATCAAGGATAATACAATGATCACAATACATCAATGGGAATACATCATCTAGAAGACATCAACCAAGATGCATCCATCATACACGTAACAACCATAACAACCAAGGACAACCAATAATAGGCATACATACAATGTTGACAATGTCATACAGGTATAATCCATTAATCAACCAATGTCAATCAATAACATCCAATAGAAACCAATAATATCAAACAACATACATCAACTATATAAATCATATAGAGTAGTTACTATTTATCATAACAATACACAAAATCATTAGCATATAAGGATATATATAATAATACATTACATTACTAATTATTTGCATGTAGGACACTACTTATCAATCAAAGTAAATACATAGTCACCTCAAACAACCAAACATCCTACCACCAAAATATTCTAATACTATACAATAAAACAATTACTAATTGTAGAACACACTATCATACACGCATACCATATACCATACTTACTACTGCTATGTATTATATACATACACTCGTTTTTGTTTTACATATATATTATAATTCTTCAATCATATATCCGATATTATTATTATCATATACACAATGTATTAGTCATATAACCTATATATTCCATATTTAATATACTCATAGAATTATTATGTTATACCATAATATCAATACAATTATAGCAATAATTGCATAACCCAATACTATCATATTAGATAAGTTAGCATAGTAATTATTAATAAATAATATAAAACCATACTAGGTGCATAAAATAAAAGGAGAATGAGAAACACAATTTAGGCAAGTATCTAGGAAGTTACCCATCCATGTAACCACCACCATCCAAGTGACATAAATAAGACTATAAAAGAATACCATCCATAGAGAATACAAAATCAATATAAGGTAGAAATGCCACTTAATAAATCATATTAATATTTAATAATAATAGAACTATATCATCTTAATAACTTAGCATTAAACTAATACTAGGACATATACTATTATAATTACAATTATTTACTTATCAATGCATAATCATAATGTATCAGTAAATAAGTCATACTACAAGAAGCATTTCGATATTAACAATTGAATGGGCAATGAAAGAGGAAAATGCACAAGCATCAACCAATCAAGTCAAAGTCAATTATTAGACATGCACCACAGAGTAATTACCAATCAATCATTGAACAACCAACATTCAATGTTAATTCATTCTAAGGAATACAAAGAAATAATCTATGAAGTGAGGTTTCTTATTCTTCTATTAACATAAGGGAGGTTAAATTAATTTTACTAAGCACATTTGTAAACTCCAAATGCACATATACACAAGATAATAACTCTGTAGAAGGACCGATAGCCGCAGTGTTGGAACCTAAGCTCTGATACCACTTGTAATGTCCCCTGGGGATATCAATGGGACCGAGGGACATATAAATAGATCTCTAATGCTAATTAGATAAATTTATCACAATGGATTAGTTAAACAAATATTAAAATTCACTTTTTAATATTTGTTTCATGACAAGTCATTTTTAATTACAAATAAATTAAAATAAATTCAATAATTATTCACATGTCTCATCCAAGGGCTGGAAAGAATTACTAACACCTTCTAGCAACATCACATATCAATTCCAATCCAATTCAGACATAAATTCCACATCTAAATTCCATTTACTCTTAATCATGATTAATTAGTAATTAGTGTTCCAATTACGATACTTAACAACAATTAGCACATAATTGATGGTACTTATTATAATTTCATTTGTTTATCACTTAACCACTGTTTATCAAGTCCAATGGCTAATCAACACCTAATAACATGTAAATCAGGGTTAATTACCATTTTCCAATTAATTAAACATAATATTTATAAAAATGATTCCACAAGAACTAGTTGACTAGTTGTTCAATACTAACAACTAGTCTTGCACGAATTGGACACACAACCATGCCAATGAACAAAAAAGTGAACCTACAACCATTATACACATATTTAAGCATGCATGTACAGCAAAAATAAGTACTTATGCAGATCAGATCTAAGTACATAAACGAAGGATATTTCAAGTTCAATTCAATACAACTAGTTAATAAATATTGCCCAGAATTCAATCAAACCAATCGTACTAAGTTTCGAGGAACATAGAGGTGAAGGTACATATATATAAAATAGCATTATATAGCACAAGTAAATAACCAATAACAGAGCATATGGCTGTATATTCATCTTTTACCAAAAACAGAGATTCGAATCCAAAAACTATTTGTCAATTTCACTGCAATGTACCTAGTTTTCAATTGAACTTTCCAACTTCCAAATAAAGAGAGATATATGATTATTGTAGCTCATGTAAATCATATCAGGGATCACTTAAAGTCATATGGCTGTATATTTCCACCCATATACATTACATTAACCAATCCACAAAATAAGTTAATTTTACTCATCCGAATCGACTAGTAATCCTAGGAATCACTAGAATATTTAAATCCACATATCATAGATTAATTCAAATTCAATTCCAAATCTAAATAACATGTTTTATCAGTCATAACAGAGGTATATCTCATTCTAACATTTTGTCAAACACTTCCTATGCAAAGTCACAAATTTACTCAAAACAATTCCATTGAACGAGCTAGAAATTGGAAATTGATCTAGAGTTTTGGTAGACATTTCCCCAACGCTACCAAGAATATTTATCCTCAAATTCTCACACACATTTCAATATTATTTATCATATATAAAAATAAAATAATCACTCACGAATTTTTACAAACACTTAATGTGATAATTCTCCAAACTATGCCAAACAATTCGATCGAAGAACTAGTTTTCGAATAAAAGGTAGAAGCATGAAAGACAAGTGTATTAAACCATTTCGAGGATACCTTACCATCAAAATATACAGTATATAATGAAAAGGGGAATAAATAGCAATTCTGTAGCATAGGTACCAAATAATTATTTTCTCAAATGATTTGTGCACAAAATACCAAAAACTAGTTTACAATTCCTTCATAAAATTTACTTGCATAAATAGATTGAATTCTATGAGAAAATTATTCCACAAATAAATCATACATTTCATCAAACATTTCATGTGCATCCATAAATAAATCATATCAGATCCAAGTAAATAAAATAAACATCATATAAATCACTTATCTTATCAATGTGCAACTAGCATCATCCGAACCACATTCCACCCAGCCTTTGGCACTGCCAAGCCAGATCTCACTTTGACAGGCCACCCCCGAGCTGAGGCCATAGATCCACAATAGAGGTACACTAAAGAATAAATCAAGTATCATCTTGAGAAACCAAAAATATATTCCTCGCCACATACTTTCTCTTCCACCCCACTACGAGGTGCAATGGTAATCCAGACCCCATAGGCCATCAAGATATTGCCATTCACCATCAGGATTTATGTGCAGGTTAAGGACAAAGCCAAGTAGTGGAAACCAAGGAAAATAAAAAGTATGAACAACCATCCAAAAGAACCTTGAAAAACAACCTCCCAACCTAGGATATCAAACATGTATTTATAGAACAAATAAGGTAATTCTAACTCAACGAGTCAAAATAAAACCATGGTAAGCCAATTTGAGTCAATCCAATGGTGGGGGGGGGGGGGGGGAAAAACA
>LPNX010149683.1:234834-444488 GCA_001517045.1 Pseudotsuga menziesii
ACATTTGTGAGTTGAGGTGTCACACAAGCCAAGGCATCTTCCCAAAATAGAAAAGCGGGAGGTTACAAAAGGATTTACACAAAAGTTACAAAAATATTTACACAAGTATTTACACAAGGAGTTACAAAACCACCAAAGGGGCTCAATCAACAAGTGGCACCTACCCAAACACTAAGGATTCCCACTAAATCATGAATTAGGCTCAATAATACCAACACAGGATAAATTAATCAAAAGTTGGGTCATTTGTACAATGTTTGGGTGATCATTAAGTAATAAAGCCACTAAGGCATAAATATGGACCAATATCAACCAAACAAGTTCTAAAGTTCTAGGAATGTCCCCATTCCCCCTCACATTGTGGATCTAGGCCTCCCGTACTCTTTTAGTGGTCCCTGACGTGCTAGATGTTTTCATTAATTAATTATTTACAGAATAATAATAATGTATCTAGGTCCTTAAAGAACCTTTTTCTAGCACCTTGTGCCACAATAATAAACAATTACAAATTACATATGTCTGGGGCTTTAACACACGGGGTATTACAAATTCTTTCTAGAGAAAACCATGACCTATCTTGAGCGTGCTAAGGGCTGTTGTGACATGTCTTAATCCTGCTAGGTCTGTCGTGACTGGCTGGAAGTTCCTTGAGGATTGCCAAGGGTCCCAAGCCTATGTATGAAGGTACCATGACCTATTGTGGGTTACTAAGGGTGTCGTGAGGGTGTGTAAATTTGTTGGCAGCCTAATTGTGTACTTCTTGACAGGCCGTGATCTATTAGTATGGATGGTAGTCTGTGTGAGGTCTAGTATGTGGGTCACTACTCTTTATTGGACTAGTTATGCAACTAATGAAACCCCTGAGTTGATGCCTCTCACCTATGTGCTGGCTACCAATATGGGAGAAAATCTCACAGAGGTAAAAAAGAATGGAACCTACTCTTGGTTGAGGCCTGATGGAAAAAAAACAAGTAACCATTGAGTACAAAAATGAGAGTGGTGCATGGTTCCTCTGTGCATTCACACAAATCTCATCTCCACTCAACATGATGAGACACTGACCAATGAACAAGCTTTATCTAAAGGAAGTGAGAGGGTTCAATTTTTATAAAAGGGGAATACGCTTTGAACAGTAAACTATAATGACCCCCATAAGATCTTGATGAATTTTTTGGCTTATTTGCTAATGTAATTTGGTTAAGGGATTTCATAAAAACACTTGTAAAAAATACCACTGAGCTGTGCCAAAAAGTCTTATTTGGTTTTTGTATTCAATGTACCACTGATATGTCGATGAAGGTTCATAGGCTCAATAGGGAAAATTCATTCATGACTTCACAAGGTCAAGGGAACTCTTAAGAGACCTAGGGTCTCATATATTTGTAATTTGCTTTATTTTGTAAAAGATGAATAAAATGGATAAGGAATCTAGATCCTTTTCCACATGTAATAGTTAGGATTGAGTTAGTTGTGAGTCATAGGGTTAGCATAGATAAATAAGGAATGTACTCTTTTGTTATAGGATATTGAAACATAATCCTCTTGTATTTAAATCAGTTTGAGTTATTTTCATAGCAGCTTTGTTAGCTTACAGAGATTGTTGGCTCGCAGAACCTTAAGTTAGCTCACAGAGCTTAGGATAGGTCATAGAGTTTTGAGGATAGTTCAAAGAAGCATTTATTAGCTCATAGAGCTTGATAGGAAGAGAAATTCCACATAGCATGAATGGAGGAATGAGAGGTGCACAAAAGAGTGAGTGAGGAGTGAACAAGTAGAATTCTCTGTGTGTATTTGAATTTTCAGTGAATTGAATAAAGAACAGAGGATTAGACTCTGCATCTGGTGTTGATGGTTTTCATGTCTTCATATAGTTTTGCAGAAGTATGAATTCATCCCGCATTCACTCCATATAACCATGTATATAAACTCTATGGCTTTGGATTTCCATAGTTTCCGAATTGCAGAGAAGAATTGATCTTGTCATTGATCAATTAAGTGAAGCTTTGTAGAGGGTTAAACCTTAACCAGTCGCTCAAATAAAACAATATCGTAGAGTGGGGATCGATCGTGGGGAAGATCGAGGGTTTGTAGTGATATCGCTGGGAGAAGTCGCAAGCTTTGAATTTTTTTTCATGTGCGCGATATTCTATGGAATGCGATTAATAAAATTTTGGAATCCACCGTTGATTTGGTGGGGACATTGATCGAACGATCAGAAAGCCATTTTACTGCGTGAAAAAGTAAGTTGTATGAACACTCAGGTTGGCCGCAAAATTGATAGATCAATGATCAAGGTCAATGATCAAGGTCAATGATCGATATCAACGACAGGGAAGAAGCGTTGTCCAGAAACTCTTGTTTCAGAAGTGTCAAAATTTGAAAAGCCGACTTTCGATTCCTGCCTTATGGAAACAATTCCGCTGCAGAAGGGAACACACAGAAACCTAGAATTCTATTGCAGAATAAAGTTAGACAGTGCAGAAAGCTATTTAACATAGAGATTTTGTTTCGGATCTCAATGGATTTGAAATCTATATGCAAATTAGCGCAATCATATTGTAATGTTTGGCTTGTATATTGACTATAATTTCCAGATCTTGATTTTCG
The DNA here is from genome assembly GCA_001517045.1 of Pseudotsuga menziesii. Taxonomy (NCBI): domain Eukaryota; kingdom Viridiplantae; phylum Streptophyta; class Pinopsida; order Pinales; family Pinaceae; genus Pseudotsuga; species Pseudotsuga menziesii. The sequence goes on from LPNX010149683.1 coordinate 237,442, forward strand.
TAGCACTAACAGTGAACAGTAAATGCAATAGAGATTTCTTTTTAAAAATAACAAGGAAAATAAAACCTAAATATGATATTAATATAACTTTGAGTTTACAATGACTGTAACAACAGTTGTAAGGTGGATAAGCAAATCTGAAATTACTTTAACTCTAACCTGTAGCTTCTTGGGTGTGCAAAATGATTTATGGAAGTGAGCTTTGGTGTCTCGATTTTTCTTTGTTTTCTTACCTACCCTTCCAGCTCCTCAAAACAACCCAAATCATCTTCTTCTCAAGCTCCCTTATTATGCTGCAATGCCCTCCTTCACTACCCAAAAATGTTATGCACAGTCGTAACAAGAAGGAATACTACAATGAGATTACCCAACAACATTGTAGTAGATTCCTGTAGGTGTCAATATGGATTGAAATTCCCCTTTGGTTGTAATAACCCTTTATATTGTTCTAGATGAAGCATGGGGATCACTATAGATGTGGAACTGTAAGGATATGCATCCAACATAAAGTAAATCATCCTCACAAACAGGACTTTGTCCTCTCCAGACGATGTCACGACCCACGCAGTCCAAACTCAACCAACTAATGAAGAATACAACCACCACAAGATGAAATCGGCCCCTCTGTTACTCCCCCACACAGTCCAAACTTAGCCAGCAAATGAAGAATACGACCTCCACAAGATGAAATCGTCCCCTTTGTTACTCCTTCTTTTTTTCAAAAACATAAAAACCGTATATCTCTTCTCATTATTCTAATATCCCTGGTTACCTAATTGATATGTCGATTAAGAAAGTAGATTTGTAAGGCATACCACCATAGAAATTTTAGATCATATGATTTCCATAAGAAGAGAGATCATAAATCAACCAAGGAAAAAACAAAAAATAATTGTTTGAATGCATATGATATATCTCTTAGTAAGGCAAGAAACAATAATGAGTCATATCATGCCAGTAGTTACAAATAACAGATAAAAGATAAAATATCTTGTGTAGAATCATAAGAGAGTCTATGGAAATAGACTAATTTAGTACAATTATTTTATCCTTATGGTATCCTTACTTATTGACATAGGACCTTGAATGATATATAAGTAATTTGATCAAGTAACTGGTAAATCCACCTAGGTGTAAATGCAGTAGATACCGACTAGAAACAATACTATGTTTGGATATTGTAACCTCAACATCTAACCTCAAATGAAAATGGCATCCCTTAGGTGGTAAGCTAAAATTGATTACTAGTGCACTTCAATTCATTGAAAGAAACTCACTATCCCCATCCTTCTACAAATAAACCTCACAATCAATGCATTACAAGCCATGGTTATTACATTATTTAACTTCATTCCATCCACCACAATAGGCTAATATACATGGTCGATTTCATGGTATACCCTCTCAACCTCCTTATTTGTATCAAGTCATTTTCCTTGTGAAATCCATTCATCATAGGATTGTAAGTATGAATATTTGGTTGATCACAACCATTTTCCTTCATATGCTCCACCAGTGCAAGATAAATGACAACTTTTCCTCCTTTGCAATGTCCATTATTCACGGTAGTATATGTTACTTCATATGGTGTCAATCATTTTTAGTTAAGGATGATGGTTAAGGGAATAATTAAGGATATATTGGATGAAATTTTGGATATATATAGCCATATTTTTCTCTGATATATCTACAATATTGTCATAGTTTACTAATTCATATAACAAGTGTTTTAGGAATTAGAAATGTGTCATTTCCATCATTAACAACTACAATACTAGGCATATACCTTTAATTTGTTTGATAATTATAAAGAGATGGAGGGTTGACATTGTAGGTTAAAAATTATACTTATAAGGAGATGGGGGTCACATAATATTCATATGGTCCATCAAGCAAGTTATTAGATTTTCATTAGGAGAATAGTTTCAAAGGTATAATAATGGTCTAAAAAACATAGGTTAATGGTTGAAATTCCTTTTATCTTTATAAGAATTCCATATGGTTGGAAGGTACTAATAATCAAAATTCTTAATGTTTAAAATGATTATATAGGTTCTTGTAGGTTTTCTCCAAGTAGGACCTTAACCAATGTATTAATGAATAGTTGTCAAACTTATGGATAGCTTATAGCTTAAATGTAACACCGCATATCTCTTCTCATTATTCTAATATCCCAGGTTACCTAATTGATATGCCAATTAAGAAAGTAGATTTGTAAGGCATACCACCATTGAAATTTTAGCTCATATGATCTCCATGAGAAGAGAGATCATAAATCCAACCAAGAAAAAACAAGAAATAATTGTTTGAATGCATATTATAGATCTCTTAGTAAGGAAAGAAACAATAATGATTCATATCATGATGCCAGTAGTTACAAATAGCAGATAAAAGAGAAAATATCTTGTGTAGAATCATAAGAGAGTCTATGGAAATAGGATGATTTAGTACAATTATTTGATCCTTATGGTATCCTTACTTATTGACATGGGACCTTGAATGATATATAAGTAATTTGATCAAGTAACCGGTAAATCCACCTAGGTGTAAATGCTGTAGATACAGACTAGAAATAATACTATGTTTGGATATTGTAACCTCAACATCTAACCTCAGATGAAAATGGCATCCCTTAGGTGGTAAGCTAAAATTTATTACTAGTGCACTTGAATCCATTAAAAGAAACTCACTACCCCCATCCTTCTACAAATAAACCTCACAATCAATTCATTATAATCCTGTTGTAGCTGCAACTGTTTTCCCAAATTTTTTAAAATTTTGGACCCTCCTTGTCGATTTAATCTTGCCTGGATTTACTTGGTTTCCTGAACTCGGTTGTTCCTTTGCTATAATTTTGAATTTTTGAGTTTGATTCAAGGTAAACTGTTTTTTTTTCATTTCAGAGGTTGAATGATCTAAAAAGCCTTTATCTAGCTAATGTTTTATGACTTTGGAAACATCAAGTTTTGAATTGTAAATGTTTTCATTTATCGCTATCGGAAGTCTTTAGAATAGTGAATCGGGGCCGTAGTTCTCTACGGAGCCACCATTGCAGAAGCTAAATGATGAATGTTCTAACGGATAGCCCTTAAAACTTCTGATCGCCTCAGTTTTCATTTGAAAGTGAAAGCCGTAGTCTAATTTTTTCCCATCGTTGCGACTGAATAATACATTATCTTTCCGATGTTTAATTGGTTTATCTGCCAATGCTTTTCTAGCTAGTTCCCCGTTGCTTCGATCGCTGACGATTTTCTATTTTCGTGGAATCCATAGTTAGTCCGTCTCCCACCGTTGCGGCTGTGTAGTACACTATCCCGCCGATGCATTAGTCCTTCCGCTCGCCGATGCCGACCTTTAGCACTTAGTGGTTCTGATCGCCGACAATTTTGTGATTCGGAAGCCGTAGTTGGTCTGTCTTCCGTCGTTGCGGCTTTTTAGCTCTTATCTTTACCGATGCCGTGGTTTTATTGTTTTAAATTTATGTTTTTCTTTGCGCTATCGGAAGGGTTTTTTACTATTGATCGGAGCGCTAGCCTTTTTTTTCTGACACGGCAACAGTGTTGAGCTCACCATCGCCCATACTTTAGTCCTTAGTGGTTCCGATCTTCGACGCTGATGTTTTCTATTGCTGTGGAACCCTTAGTCCAAATGACTTCCATTGTTATGGCTATTTTGTCAACTATCCACCTGATGTTAGTGTTTCTAATCACCGATACTTATTCATTACAGCTTCTGATCGCCAATGGTTTTCATTTGATCGCGGAAGCCGTAGTTTGTCTACTTTCCACTGTTGCGGCAGCGTAGTGAACTAACCTGCTGATATATAGTGCTTTCGCCCACCAATGTGAGTTTCCTGCCCAATGCTTAGTGTTCAAAAGTGTTGATAGGGTCTTCCCACTATTTTCATGGGCGACGAAGGTTTCTTTTTTTGGTCAAGTTAGGGATCTCGCGATGAGAACGAAGTACAGGGCCTCACTTTTTTATGATTAGTTTTATTGATAGTGTGGTTTACGTTTTGATTGAAAATCTATATGATCTTGAATGCAGTCTAGATTAATGATGAGTTTTTCATTTTAACTGCAGGTGGATTTAGAGGATTTTTCAGACCCGTCTTGGGGATTGTTGCTGCAAAGACGATATGTCAAGAAGACAAAGCAAAAGAAAGGAGGCAACAATGAAGTAGCAGGGATAAATAAAGCGAAGAAGAAAGTGAGGGTTGAATATCTCAACAGATCAATAGCAGCAGAGGCCCAGGCTTGGGAAAAGTTCATCAGTTACCAAGCTGGTCCCTTTTTATAAAAGTGCTCTTAAATCTTAATATGAAATGTAACATATTGTATAAATCATGAGCACTCACTAAAAGACAAAATTGTGGGATTAAATGGTTGGGGGATCCCAAAGGTCACTAGGGGGGCAGCCCAAAAGTTTTGTTGTTTTGTATAAATATAGGAGATTTAGATGTAATAAGGGACTTTTTCCCAGATAGATTTGTGAGAGTATGTTGTAAGAAGCACTATTTCCTTTTGCAATAAAAAAATTACAAGTTTCCTGTTGGAGAAAGCTTGGTGGAAAGTTTCAAATGCTGTGCTATCAATTTTTTGAATGTGAACTATTTTGTTTTCAGCTGTTGTCCATTAACTGTGAGATCATTCTAATTCTTTGAACCTATGTTCTTGTTATGAATGTGCTCTAGTTTATTCTATGAAATTTCCACTATGAGTAATGAAGGTTTTTCATAAACAATGAGCTATCTTGTTGTTCATATATATGTTCATGTTCATGTATTTTGAATTAAATAACAGCTATCTAAGATTTTTCTTAATGCATGTGCAGAAATACATTACTCATTGATAAATGATAATATTGCTCCCTAGGGATAGGTTATATAGTTAGTTTTAGTTTCTTGCTATGTGTGATTTAGATGCGAGTGAGTTAAGACAAGAGGTAATAACCTACGCATCACATTGTGACCACTCCTCGTATTCTCTATCAATCTGCATTCTTAGATAGGCAGTTGCATATCATGCTTAAATTCAAAAAACTAAAATATACACGGTGGACCGGGCCGTAATCGGTAAAACATTTTATTTTGTTACTTGATCTACGGTAGCCGGACCATAAATTAGACGGATTCCCCATACCAAACAGTAACGGGCTAGTTGGGAACGTTTACTGGGGAGAATCCCTAACTATTGTTACCTGCAAATTTCCAGGCATCAAGAGTTTTTGGTGCTAGAAGGAGGGCATTCAGTGCATGGCTGGCCAAGGAAATCCATTTTCTCGAGATTGTTGCACCGGTAACAGTTCTGAAAGCAGTTTGTTTCCCAATCCAACTCCGGAAGAAAAGGGTAAAGAGCATTTGTATTCTGTCGATGACGAAGTAGTTGACGATTTCAGAAGATTTACTAGGGCTTATGCGAAGAATATTGGAGGATTACCAATTATTCCTGTCTTACCCAGAAGATAATATCGGAAGAAAGACCGCCCTATATTGGAAGATGCGGTGTTGGTTGAAGATTTTGAAGAACTGGTAGAAACAACCTTATAGGAAGTTGTTCAACCTCTGAATCAGTTGGACCCAGATACACCTTACTGTTCACCTATTCATACCCCTGTTCATTCACCACCTCACTCTCCCCTTAAAATCATGGAAAATGTAAACACAAATCAGCCACCTAACCCACCAAATCCACCACCTACTTGGAGGGATAGATCACCATTAAACCTAGTACCTCCTTTGCATGAATTACCTCAGGCTTTTGAAAAAATGTTGCCTAAGTTTGACCCAAGTGAAAATATTTTGGTAGATGATCATTTGCAAAGATTTTACTTGGATATAGAAGGACTACGGGCTGGAGAACATGAAGATGTAGTCTGTAGATTGTTTCCACATACCCTGAAAGGAGTAGCAGCCTCATGGTATTTTGCTCTGCCTGCAAACTCAATCACAGACTGGGACACATTTGAAAGAATATTCAGAAGTAAATATGCAGCCCAAAAAACTCATGCAGCTCTGATGAAAGGGTTATGCGCTTTAAAGAAAGAAAGAAAGGAAAAAGTGCATAGTTTCACTCAAAGGTTTACTGCTTCTCTAAAGAATTTTTCTGCAACTGATAAACCATCTGATAAAGATCTGAGTGAATACTATACTTGAGCTCTAGGGCCTGAATTAGCCATGTTTGCTAAGATGTCAGTCAATCCTACATTGTCAGATACTTATGAAGAAGTAGAGATAGTAGAAGCTGAAAAAGAGAGCATAGAATATTATCCTGAGTAGTTGGGAGAAAAAACTTTTGGCAAGAAAGCGTTATTACTAACTAAGCCTAAGGATGAGCAATCACATGACTTTGAAGGAATGTTGAAAATGATGTAGAAGCTATTTAACAGAGTGATAGATTTAGAAAAATAAAAGGAGGCTCATAAAACATACAAACCTTACTATAGAGAGAGAGAAGACAACAATCAATCTAAACTTCCTCCACACAATCCTGCATCAATGAATTTAACTGAGGTAGGTATGGATAATTTTTGCACCTTTCATTAGCAGCCTCATTTTGATAAAAATTGTCCCCAATGGATAAATTCGATGACATTAGTAATGAATCAGCTATTGGACTCCAAACTATCAGAAGCTGATAATCAACCCCACTAAAAAACAAGAAGAGGATGCTTTAGTTTTATGGGATTGTGTCTCACTTTTTGATACAAAAGAGGAAGGTTCACTAAAACAAGAAGAAACATCAGAAACAAATGTGACAACAAGAAGTCAATATTTGTTAAATAAAGACAATTCAATACTTCCGAAAATTAAGAGACTTCAAGAGAATATGAAGAAAATACAGAATAACAACAAAAATGATAAAATACCTGAATTTACCATTACCAGTCAAGATCTGAAACAAGTCAACATGCCTATTAAGCCTATTGAAGACAAAGTGGATAATATCAAGGAAAGTCTCAAAGCACCTGAGATGGGGTACAATATTGTGGAGGACATTAAAAGGGCTAAGGCAAATATTTCCTTATTTGAAATGTGTGATGTACCTCAACAGAAAGAAAAATTCTTAAAAGCACTTGAAGTACCAGAGGAAGAGCTTCCCACTAACAACCAACCTCTAGAAGAAATTGTTGAAGCAAGTGTGGGAGGTAAGGCTAGGTTTAAAACCCCACCATTCCTCTTGAATTTTGAAATTTTAAATCATAATGTGCACAATTTTTTAGTAGAATCAGGGTCCGCATTCAATGTTATGCTACTTTCAGTCTGTGAGAAGATCAATGGACAACCTAAACCAACTACTTGACATGTTAATCACCTAGACAGGACCAATGTGAAAGTATTTGGGGAAATGGAAGATGTTCTGATTCACTTATCTGCAAATGAAAAGATTTGTCAGTACATTGATATTGTAGTAGCAGACATACCTAATGTTTATGGACTTGTTTTGAATCGAGATTGGTCAGCAAGGCTAAATGGGTACTTCACATCAGATTAGTCACATCTGTGGTTGCCTTATAAGGGAAGTCCAAATCAAATAAAAGTATTAAGAGAGCCCCACATGAAACACATTGTTACTCAGTTGGAGGGTAAGAATGAACCAGTGAATTCTGTATTGGGAAACTACTTCATTGAGGTAGAACTGGGAAACTACCAAGCGGAAGAAGCGAGCAACATATCTGACACCCAGCCCGATCTCCTTTGATTTTCATGGGATGATGAGATTGATTGTAAAGTAGTAGATTTAGTTTCAGATATAGTTTTTAATTCAAGACCAGTAGAATTAGATAATGGGTAGGTCTTTTCAATTTGCAGTTAAGCCCAGCCCCTCAACTTACAAGTTGCCAGATTTACAGGGGTGGGAAGAGAGCTGACCAGTTAGTGGTTTAGTTCTCAAACTTTATTTTTATTGGTTTTTATTTCTTGATTATCTTGTACATAAATAAACTGATTTGGTTGTTTATTTTTGATTTATTTTATTTTTGTTTGTTTTAGTTAGATTTTGTTTGATTTCAATAAAAGAAGCAAACTTTTGGTTGCATGGAGAGCATCAGAATTCTGTTTAACAAAAATCCTTGATTATAAGGCTGTGTACTATTGATTTATCTGAAAGAATTTCTTCTAGTTTAGCAGTTTTCCTAAATGGCTATGAACACATTGAAGTCCTACTTAATCCTTGTAAAATAACTCAGGATCAAAAGGTCTGGAATACTATTTCAAGGCTCCATCCATCTCACATTTAAAAATGTCTGAGGGGGTGACATCAAGGACCCATGGAAAGGAAGCAGGGTAAACAATATATTATATATAAATGATCCCATGCCAAGTTTTGAAAGCCAAAAAAGCAAATAAGAGTAAAAAAAATCTCCTAAGAAAGCAATGTGTATCAAAACAAAGTACTGAACCATATGAGTACAAAATTGCCAAAGTTCTTCTTCTTCCGTGAGCTGAAAATTAAATATATCTCTCACACAAAAGGACACTATGGATAGAGGAGACTGGATAAAAAATTTAGAAAGAAAGGCATGCAGGAGGACTCAAATTGGACAAAAAGGTCCAAAAGCACAAAAGTGCAAAATGGCATGGGAATGAGGAACAAACGAATATTTATGTTTACCATATGTTACAATCCTGTGGTGTCCAAGCTGGGAGCTACCTGAAGACAGAGGTAAAAATGAAATTCATATTCCTGGCCTCAAAAGAGTTATCTAGACTTTTAAATCTTGGTTCCCATTATCCCTAAATTGGACTAACATCAATGATTAAAGTACATACATTTGTCATTTGGGAAATCCATACATCTAGAGGAATTCAACATGCCAGTATTTATTGTCAAAATAGTCTATTGCTCAAAGAAGAAGTTTTCCAGACATATGGGTTCATCAGGTAGTCGCCAATTTTTGCAGTTGCAACTGTTTTCCCAAATTTTTAAAAATTTTGGACCCTCCTTGACGATTTTATCTTACCTGGATTTACTTGGTTTCTTGAACTCGGTTGTTCCTCTGCTACAATTTTGAATTTTTGAGTTTGATTCGAGGTAAATTGTTTTTTTTCATTTCGGAGGTTGAATGATCTAAAAAGCCTTTGTCTAGCTAATGTTTTTTGACTTTGAAAACTTCAAGTTTTGATTTGTAAATGTTTTCATTTATTATTGTCGGAAGTCTTTAGAATAGTGAATTGGGGCCGTAGTTCTCTACGTAGCCACTGTTGCGGAAGCTAAATGATGAATGTTCCGACAGATAGCCCTTAAAACTTCCAATCGCTGCAGTTTTCATTTGAAAGCGGAAGCCGTAGTCTGATTTTTTCCTGCCATTGCGACTGAATAGTACATTATCTTTTCGATGTTTAGTTGGTTTATCTACCAATGCTTTTCTAGCTAGTTCCCCGTTGCTCCTATCGTCGACGATTTTCTATTTTCGCGGAAGCCATAGTTAGTCCGTCTCCCACTGTTGCGGCTGCATAGTACACTATCCCACTGATGCATTAGTCCTTCCGCTCGCTGATGCCGACCTTTAGCACTTAGCGGTTCCGATCGCCGACAATTTTTGTGATTCGGAAGTCGTAGTTGGTCTGTCTTCCGTCGTTGCGGCTTTTTAGCTCTTATCTTTACCGATGCCATGGTTTTATTGTTTTAACTTTTTGTTTTTCTTTGTGCTATTGGAAGGGTTTTTTACTATTGATCGGAGGGCTATCCTTTTTTTTGTCGACACGGCAGTAGCATTGAGCTCACCATCACCCATACTTTAGTCCTTAGTGGTTTTGATCTCCGACACCGATGTTTTCTATTGCTGTGGAACCCTTAGTCCAAATGACTTCCGTCGTTGCGGCTGCTTTGTCAACTATCCACCCGATGTTAGCGTTTCTAATCGCCGATACTTAGTCATTACAGCTTTCGATCGCCAATGGTTTTCATTTGATCGTGGAAGCCGTAGTTTGTCTGCTTTCCACCGTTGCGGCAGCATAGTGAACTAACCTGCCGATATATAGTGCTTCCACTTGCCAATGTGAGTTTATCGCCCGATGCTTAGTGTTCAAAACTGTCGATAGGGTCTTCCCGTTGTTTTCATGGGCGATGGAGGTTTCTGTTTTTGGTCAAGTTAGGGATCTCACGATGAGAACGCAATACAGGGCCTCACTTTTTGATGATTAGTTTTATTGATAGTGTGGTTTATGTTTTGATTGAAAAGCTAGATGATCTTGAATGCAGTTTAGATTAATGATGAGTTTTTCGTTTTAACTACACGTAGATTTAGATGATTTTTCAAACACAGTGTGGGGATTGCTGCTGCAAAGAATAGTATGTCTAGAAGACAAAGCAGAAGAAAGGAGGCAACAATGAAGAAGCATGGATAAATAAAGTAAAGAAGAAAGTGAGGGTCGAAGATCTCAACAGATCAATAGCAGCAGAGGCCCAGGCTTGGGAAAAGTTCATCAGTTACCAAGCTGGTCCCTTTTTATTAAAGTGCTCTTAAATCTTAATCTGAAATGTAATGTATTGTATAAATCATGAGCAATCACTAAAAGACAAAATTGTGGGATTAAATGGTTGGGGGAGCCCAAAGGTCACCAGGGGGGCAGCCCAAAAGTTTTGTTGTTTTGTATAAATATAGGAGATTTAGATGTAATAAGGGACTTTTTCCCAGATAGATTTGTGAGAGTATGTTGTAAGAAGAACTATTTCCTTTTGCAATAAAAAAATTACAAGTTTCCTGTTGGAGAAAGCTTGGTGGAAGGTTTCAAATGCTGTGCTATGGATTTGTTGAATGTGAACTATTTCGTTTTCAGTTGTTGTCCATTAACTGTGAGATCATTCTAACTCTTTGAACCTATGTTCTTGTTATGAATGCACTCTAGTTTATTCTATGAAATTTCCACTATGAGTAATGAAGGTTTTTCATAAACAATGATCTATCTTGTTGTTCATATATCTATTAATGTTCATGTGTTTTGAATTAAATAACAACTATTTTTTTTATTTTTCTTAATGCATGCGCATAAATACATTACTCATTGATAAATGATAATCTTGCTACCTAGGGATAGGTTAGATAGTTAGTTTTAGTTTCTTGTTGTGTGTGATTTAGATGCGAGTGAGTTAAGATGAGAGGTAAAAACCTGAGCATCACATTGTGACCGCTCCTTGTATTCTCTATCAATCTGCATTCTTAGATAGGCACTTTCATTATACACGGTGGACCGGGCCATAACCGGTAAAACCTTTTATTTTGTTACTTGACCTACGGTAGCCGGACCGTAAACTGGACGAATTCCCCATACCAAACAGTAACGGGCTAGTTGGGAACGTTTACTGGGGAGAATCCCTAACTGTTGTTACCTGTGAATTTCGAGGCATCAACAAAGCCATGGTTATTACATTATTTAACTTCATGTCATCCACCACAATAGGCTAATATACACGGTCAATTTCATGGTATACCCTCTCAACCTCCTTATTTGTATCAAGTCATTTTCCTTGTGAAATCCATTCATTAAAGGATTGTAAGTAAGAATATTTGGTTGATCACAACCATTTTCCTTCATATGCTCCACCAGTGCAAGATAAATGACAACTTTTCCTCCTTTTCAATGTCCATTATTCAAGGTAGTATATGTTACTTCATTTGGTGTCAATCAATTTCAGTTAGGGATGATGGTTAAAGGAATACTTAAGGATAGATTAGATGAAATTTTGGATCTATATAGCCATGTTTTTCTCTGATATAGCTACAATATTGTCATGGGTCACTAATTCATATAACAAGTGTTGTAGGAATTAGAAAGGTGTCATTTCCATAATTAACACCTACAATACTAGGTATATACCTATAATTTGTTTCATAATTATAAAGAGATGGAGGGTTGACATTGTAGGTTAAAAATTATACTTATAAGGAGATGGGGCTCACATCATATTCATATGGTCCATAAAGCAAGTTATCATATTTTCATTAGGAGAATAGTTTCAGTGGTATAATAATGGTCTAAAAAACATAGGTTAATGGTTCAAATTCCTTTTATCTTTATAAGAATTGCATATGGTTGGAAGAGGTAATAATGATAAAAATTCTTAATATTTAAAATGATTATATAGGTTCTTGTAGGTTTTCTCCAGGTAGGACCTTAACCAATGTATTAATGAATATTTGTCAAACTTATGGAGAGAATATAGATTAAATGTAACATTGTATATCTCTTCTCATTATTCTAATATCAGTGGTTACCTATTTGATATGCCAATTAAGAAAGTAGATTTGTAAGGCATACTACCATTGCAACTTTAGCTCATATGATCTCCATGAGAAGAGAGATCATAAATCTAACCAAGAAAAACAAGAAATAATTGTTTGAATTCATATGATAGATCTCTTAGTAAGGAAAGAAACAATAATGATTCATATCATGATGCCAGTAGTTACAAATAGAAGATAAAAGAGAAAATATCTTGTGTATAATCATAAGAGAGTATATGGAAATAGACTAATTTAGTACAATTATTTTATCCTTATGGTATCCTTACTTATTTACATGGGATCTTGAATGATATATAAGTAATTTTATCAAGTAACTAGTAAATCCTCCTAGGTATAAATCATAGGTATAAATGCAATAGATACTGACTAGAAATAATACTATGTTTGGATATTGTAACCTCAACACCTCAGATGAAAACAGAATCCCTTAGGTGGTAAGCTAAAATTGATTACTAGTGCACTTGAAATCATTGAAAGAAACTCAATGACCCCATCCTTCTACAAATAAACCTCACAATCAATGCATTATAAGCCATGGTTATTACATTATTTAACTTCATGTTATCCACCACAATAGGCTAATATACATGGTCGATTTCATGGTATACCCTCTCAAACTCCTTATTTGTATCAAGTCATTTTCCTTGTGAAATCCATTCATAAAAGGATTCTAAGAATGAATATTTGGTTGACCACAACCATTTTCCTTCATATGCTCCACTAGTGCAAGATAAATGACAACTTTGACTCCTTTGCAATGTCCATTTTCAAGGTATTATATGTTACTTAATTTGGTGTCAATCATTTTCAGTTAGGGATGATGGTTAAGGGAATACTTAAGGAAAGATTAGATGAAATTTTGGATCTATATAGCCGTCTTTTTCTTTGATCTAGCTACAAGATTGTCATGGTTCACTAATTCATATAACAATTGTTGTAGGAATTAGAAAGGTGTCCTTTCCATCATTAACACCTACAATACTAGGTATATACCTATAATTTGTTTGATAATTAATATAAATAGATTAAGGGTTGACATTGTAGGTTAAAAACTATACTTATAAGGAGATGGGGTCACATCATATTCATATGGTCCATCAAGCAAGTTATCAGATTTTCATTAGGAGAATATAAGTTTCAATGGTATAATACTGGTCTAAAAAACATAGGTTAATGGTTCAAATTCCTTTTATCTTTATAACAATTGGATATGGTTGGAAGAGGTACTAGTGATAACAATTCTTAATATTTAAAAGGTTTATGTAGGTTCTTGTAGGTTTTCTCCAGGTTTGACCTTAACCAATGTATTCATTAATTGTCAAACTTATGGAGAGCATATAGATTAAATGCAACATCGTATATCTCTTCTCATTATTCTAATATCCCAGGTTACCTAATTGATATGTCAATTAAGAAAGTAGATTTGTAAGGTATACCACCATTGAAATTTAAGCTCATATGATCTCCATGATAAGAGAGATCATAAATCCAACCAAGAAAAAACAAGAAATAATTTTTTGAATGAATATGATGGATCTCTTAGTAAGGCAAGAAAGAATAATGATTCATATCATGATGCCAATAGTTACAAATAGCAGATAAAAGAGAAAATATCTTGTGTAGAATCATAAGAGACTCTATGGAATATACTATTTTAGTACAATTATTTTATCCGTATGGTATCCTTACTTATTGTTATGGGACCTTGAATGATATATAAGTAATTTGATCAAGTAACTGGTAAATCCACCTAGGTATAAATGCAGTAGATACCGAATATAAATAATACTATGTTTGGATATTGTAACCTCAACATCTAATCTCGTATGAAAATGGCATCCCTTAGGTGGTAAGCTAAAATTGATTACTAATGCACTTGAATCCATTGAAAGAAACTCACTACCCCCATCCTTCTACAAATAAACCTCACGATCAATGCATTATAAGCCATGGTTATTACATTATTTAACTTCATGTCATCCACCACAATAGGCTAATATACATGGTCGATTTCATGGTATACCCTCTCAACCTCCTTATTTGTATCAAGTCAATTTCCTTGTGAAATCCATTTATCAAAGGATTGTAAGTATGAACATTTGGTTGATCACAATCATTTTCCTTTATATGCTCCACTAGTGCAAGATAAATGACAACTTTGCCTCCTTTTCAATGGCCATTATTCAAGGTAGTATATGTTACTTCATTTGGTGTCAATCATTTTCAGTTAGGGATGATGGTTAAGGGAATACTTAAGGATAGATTAGATGAAATTTTGGATCTATATAGCCATTTTTTTATCCGATCTAGCTACAGGATTGTCATGGTTCACTAATTCATATAACAAGTGTTGTAGGAATTAGAAAGGTGTCCTTTCCATCATTAACACCTACAATACTAGGTATATACCTATAATTTGTTTGGCAATTAATATCAATAGATGGAGGGTTGAAATTGTAGGTTAACAACTATACTTATAAAAAGATGGGGGTCACATCATATTCATATGGTCCATCAAGCAAGTTATCAGATTTTCACTAGGAGAATAGTTTCAATGGTATAATACTAATCTAAAAAACATAGGTTAATGGTTGAAATTCCTTTTATCTTTATAAGAATTGCATATGGTTGGAAGAGGTACTAATGATAAAAATTCTTAATATTTAAAAGGATTATATAAGTTCTTGTAGGTTTTCTCCAGGTAGGACCTTAACCAATGTATTGAATTGTCAAACTTATGGAGAGCATATAGATTAAATGTAACATCGTATATCTCTTCTCATTATTCTAATATCCCTAGGTATAAATGTAGTAGATACCTACTAGAAATAATACTATGTTTGGATGTAACCTCAACATCTAACCTCAGATGAAAATGAAATACCTTATGTGGAAAGCTAAAATTGATTACTAGTGCACTTGAATCCATTGAAACAAAATAATTGTCCCCATCCTTCTAAAAATAAATCTCACATTCAATGACTTAGAATCCATGCTTATTACATTATTTAACTTCATGTCATCCACCACAATAGGTTTATATTTCATTTCCTTTTGACACATTTCTTTAGTTCCCTACTTCATACCTTTGGTCCACCTACATGAATCCCAGTACTAGGGTCCTTCCCCTTTTCATTGAAAACCTTAGGAGAAAACTCGGGTGTTTTTTCTATCTATACCAGAAAAAATGAAATTAAATTTACCAAAAAGAAACAAAAAAAAATGGGACCCCTAACATAAATTTTCACATTTTATCTCCCGTGAATAGTTTTGTTGGGAAAGGGGGCATTTTATTTTTGCACAGGCCAACGTTTAATTTCTTTGATTCTGGTATTCAACACCACGAAAGTTGAAGCTAAGATGTTGGGATATATTGAGGTGAACTGCATGAGGTGTAACTTAAGTTTCACTACATTCTTGTTCTGCGTTATGCGTTCTGCGTCATTGTAGGTATTTTATCAATGCTTTCATGAAAACAACATAAAAATTGAAAACAACAAACATTGAAAACATTATGTGGTTTCTTTATTGACAGAAATAAAAATAGTGGTTCCTCTGCTACAAAATTTTAAGTGTAATACGCATTTCGTGTTGTATTTTGTACAAAATTTTATCATATGCTTAGTAAGTGTAATACACATTCTATGGTTTCTTTATTGACAGAAATCAAAATAGTGGTTCCTATGCTACAAAATTTTTAAAATTCTGTAAAAAATTTGGTTTCCAGCTCTAGGGTTGACCGTGGATTGTGGTGGCTTTTCCTAGCTGAGTCGTGAAATGTTTGCCATTAATTTAGCTGGGTTGTGATTGTTTTGTGACCACTAGAGTTGGAATGCACTTTCCCACTCTTGCAAGACCATTACCGTGTTCATATTTGGGGCTTCCTGTGTAAACCTTGTTCTACTTGCAGCCTCTAAGGCTAAGGGGTCTTCACTCTTGGAGACTGAGATATCTTATTGGCTACTGTACGTGTATAACCTAAACCTACAATACTCTAACCCTCTCTCTCTCTCAAGCTATGACATATGTTCCGTTTAGCATATAGTCCTTACAGATAGTCTTCCCTTTTACTTTTGAAACTTGTTAGACAGATTAATCATTTAAACAACTTTCATCTAGCAATTAAGTGATGATAGACTTTATTTTTTTGGTTATGCGGGCTTTGTACAAGTGGAGACATGGAGGTAAGTGATTGTTTGTGATTGAACTATATCATTATTTTTATTTAATTTAATTTTTTTTTTAACAGAAACGAGTAGGTTTTATATTAATAAAACTATGGTTGAGCCACCCAAGAGGTTACATCTATGAGTTCTTTGCAAAAAACAAAATTCCCCATCACTACAAATGGGAATACTACTTTTATTGAATTTAAATTGTTAGAACATATTACTTTGTTAATAACAATATAATAGGTTATGGCTAATCAATACTCTAATCATTTTTAAAAAAACACGCAAAGCAGGTAATGGCACGAAATCAAAAAAATCTGATTATGAAATTTTCAAAAGGAACGCGTCAAAATGATCAAATGGGAAAGAAAGGGACATGCATCTCAAAACGTAAATATTTAGAAATAGAACAATGTATTTCCTTATGTAGTTATATAATGCTTATTTTTATTGTATGATGATGTTAGGCATATGTTTAATAACATTCTTGGCTGGAGTTACAAAGAAGAGGAAAATACAAAAATATCAAAGAAGATTACACCTTCTATGCCTTTGAATGACTCTACTAGTCCTAACAAAGAAGCAAATGACAAAGATACATTTTCCTCTTTTCAGGAGGATCAAGAGCAACATGAACAAGGAAATCCCATTAATTCAGTTTTTTCTAGATATTTATAATTATAAATCTTATGATTGAGAGATGCATAACACCTTTATGTGCCCTTATTTTATAGAAGATGTTCACAAACAACCATGCCATATGGATAAAAGTGTAGAAGGGGAAGATCCCTCGACACAAAAGGAGGTGGAGAAACATGAAGAACAAGGTAAGCTCATTAATGTATAATTTTGTAGTCCTTCAAAATAAAATTTTATGAATTAGAAATCCATAACACCTTTACGCGCCCTTCTTTTATAGAAGATGTTCACAAAGAACAATGCCAACAAGATATTAGTATACAAGGTGAAGATCCCTCTACACAAGCATCGATAGAGAAAGTCAAGAAGAAAGGTAGAAAAGCAACTAAATGTGCAGAAATCAATAACTTGGAGGAAAATATCAAAATTCATATCGATGAAAGGAACCAACCAATTGGTACAAACTCTGTGAAGTTATCTTCATTTACTAGGTGTGCTCGCAAGGGAAATGGTTCCAATCAATTATTCTGATTGGAGGAAGGTTTCAGATCAATTAAAGGAGGACTTGTGGAACATATTAACGTGAGTATTAGACATTACATGTATTTGTTTTCAACATTTCTAATTTTGGATGATTTTGAAGTTTATTTTCAAACCATGTATGACATCTAATAATGCAATTCTTGTATGTTGCAGGAAAAATTCATAATCCCTCCAGTCCTGAAAGAATATTGTATGAAATCCATTGGCCATAAGGCAAACAGTCATAGATATCGGTTGACCAAAAAATATTGTCACCCTTATGAGTCAACAGAGGAAAGTGTGGAGAGAATTCATCCTATCACGAGTCACCACTGAATTCCTGGTAAGCAAAAAGTTCACATATTATATAATCAAGTTTTTTAGAATGTCTATTGGCTTGTAATGTTGACTTATATATGCTATTTTCAATTGATTTCTAGGATATAAGGAAAAAAACAAGGAAAATAGAGAAAAGGAGAGGGACTTTCACACCTCTGGACGTCGAGGTTATCAATGGGTCGAAGATGATATGGTAAACAATTGTGATGATATTTTATCCGATATGATAAATGTTAGCATATTTTAGTTTCATTGTAATGTCACAACTTAACCATACTATTTTACTTGTTGCAACTAGAAAAAATCTCTAGCCTTTGATGATACAACTACAAGCATTAATATGGCATACTTATGGAAGAATTGACATCAAAAGAAGGATGGCACTCCAATCACACCAGCTGTAGGAGAAACAATAGTATGTTCTCAACCTTTTAATTTAGATATTGATTAAAATTTAATTTTACATGTTGGAAATGTTTTCTTCTATGATCTGGTTTAATTGTATGTCAATGTTAGCAAAAAGTTGAACAAGCACAAGTAGAAGTTGCATCTCAAGACTTTGCAGCTAGGGATGATGCCCTTTCCAAGGTACTGGGGGTTGATGCAAGAGGATGATGTCGTGGCATTGGCTTAGGAGTTACGCCAACTAAATTGTTTGGAAAAATCCCATACAAGGAGGTGCTAGTTGTAAGCCAAGCTAAAGTGAAAGAAAAAACAGAGGAAATCACATCTTTGAAAACAATAATAACCGAACTACTAAAAAGAGTAGAAGATATGGAGAGAGAACATGTGGTCAACAAAGAAAGTGTTAGTGTCCACTTATTTAGTCTTGTCTCAATATACATATTTTCACATTAATGCTTTGTATTCTAATATATGATTGCTCATATAAACAATGTCCTACTGTACAAAATGATCATGCTGAAACCACGCCTGTGGTGGAGGTTAGTTGTTTATAAATAATATTTTTTTTCATCTTTTGAATATATATATATATATATATATATTACATTTTTTTCCTTGACAGAGTAATACAGGGGACATAACAACCCCTGTGAACGGCCTAATACAAAAGAAATTAACTTCAATGCATACTCCATCATCCCTAGTAAGTATTGAAATTTTTTGTAATTTAGTTCAATTTTATTTTATTTTATCAATATATTCGAAATCATTGTTTGTTGGGTGTAGAGTCGTGCATCAAAATATGATGAACATTTGGTACAGAAAACACCAATGGTTCCATCCAAACTGCAAATTGACAAAATGAAAACACCAATTCAAGTAAGATTGTAATTATTTAATCTAGAATCATCAATGTTTAAATTCTTATTTCCATGCATCTTAATTTGTCTCATTTATTTGTAGGGTCAAGATAATGCTAATGAGTTGACACCAACTTCCCAATTGGGGTTGGAAGGAAAGAAATGCTTTCTCATTGCATTAAAATCAAGGGTTAAAGTTGCAAGGGAAACAATACATAAGACTGACCCAAATGCAATGGTACATTGTGTCCCTATTGGAAAAGGCTATTATATTGTGAATCTGACATAAATTTTAGATCCTCTATCTGAAAATATAGCTCTACCACATCCCAGTAGTGCATTAAGTAATCTAGAAGATGCTTTGTTGAGCTTCATTCCTTAGCATAAGGATGGCATTGAACTATGTAACTAGTGCTTATACCGTGAGATTAGTGATTTCAGTGATGTTGTATCAACTGAGAATAGTTGATTTATTGAATATTTATACTTAGATTATAAATTTTTGATCAGGACATAGTTTATGAATTTTTGTATTTCGGGATTAATCTTTACATTTAATTAAAATTTTGGGCACAATTTACAATTATATGCCATGGGCACAATTTCTGATTTTGTAATACATCAGTATTATATAATCTTCGTTGCATGTGAAATTAGATGTTGTGTTGTGAATATGTGGAACGAGCAGTCTGTCTATCATATTTTCATTAAGGATTTTTTTTGTAAATTAGTTTATCCTTCTATTGCCTTCTATTGCCAAAAACATACATTTACAAAAAAAACAAACCACATTAATATAATTTATTTTCCACATTGTAGAAAGAATAAGAAAATGACCAAAATTAAATATTTAAAGGAATAAGCTTGCATCCATAAATAAATTCATATGCAATGATTGACAATAATAGTAAGCTGATTACTTAACTCAATTGAGGCTAGGACCTTTTATGTTGTACACAACAACCAATCTACAAATCATTTTGAATTTGAAAAACAAAACTAAGTTTAAATACAGACTACTCAATTTGCACATTGAAGTCACCATGTTATTACATTGTTCATTTTGTGTTTGATAGTCATGTTTTTCCTATATTCATAGTTGGCAGGAAGGTTTATGCTCCTTTTGTGTTTTCCTTTCTGTCTGGTATCTATATATCCTGGTAACACTATTATTTGCACAACCTCGGAGAAGACACCCCCATTTATCGACAATACTAAATCCTTGATGGGATTGTCATTCTTGTTTGCTTCTTCTACTGGGACCAGATCCTCCTACAGGATATGCCAAAGCAACACCTATTTGGATTTGTCATCACCTTCATTAGAGTTGGCAATTTGCAGCAAGGACAATGATGACAAAGACCTCCGATCTTTTCTCCCCCAGTATGAACATTCATTAGGACCGACCATTCCTAGCAATGGGTACTATGCACCATGGTAATGGAGTCCACAACCTTGTCTGGAGGCTTCAGCGGGATGTTCTTAGGACCAGGAACTCTAGGCACTGCTTCCGCAGTGGTGCTATATCTTATTAGGACAATGTTTCCCTTACCGACATCAAAAGTTATTTCTAATGTAATGAGCATCTTTACATTTCCCTTACCAACATCAGAAGGTCTTCCTAATGTAATGAACATCTCTACCCCGATGGTTGGAGCTGATTTTGCGTGAAGGTCTAGAAATGGCTGAATTTCCAAGCAGCGCCCAATGGTCAATAAAACACATCGAGCAACTAACATCCCAAGTAGATTAGTCATTACAAATCCTATATCAAGACCCCCAATATCCTTAGCAGAACAACAGTTTGTCATCCCTGTTCTTTATCAGTATTCACTCGCTCTATATCTTAGGACAACTTTGATCGTGGCCTTGTAACGAGCCAGGCGATTACTGAATCATCATTAGCATTTGATTCTACCACGATTCCGTCAAATCCTCACACACGCCATTATCAATTATCATGATGACAACATGAATGGTCACGTGGGATCTTGATCCGATTTCTTATGTGATGAGGCCAACTATGTCGCCCCTTCTGTGGTGATGCCATGGTATCAATGGAGGAGGTGACCCCCGACCTCACTTGAAATCAGCTTCAAGTTTCCTTACGGTGTGTGGAATTGACATCCATCACTTCATTGAAGGGCCTCATGATGGTATATCGGTAACTGGTCCTTCAGAGTTTGGAATATGAAGGAATGAGTAATTTCACATTTTGGGATTTCATCTCTTGTTTGCTACCTTGCTTGTATTATGAAAATATTGATGATTGAGGCAATTTTTGTTGATTTTTAGCTTTTCCAACATTCTTTTTGTGTATAACACACTCCTGTAAAATATGGACACAATTTTTTTAGCTTTAAAAAATGAGCATAATGCAGATTTGTCAACAAACAAAATGGGTATAACTAAATAGTAATAGCAAGTAATATCAAACTGAGTAAGAACAATAATCCTCTACTTACTTATGAACTCAAGATAATTCATTAGTTGCAAGGGAATGTGTCCTTTCATGCACTTGTTTAGTTATATTCCTTGGCTTTCATTCCATAAATTGCATCAATTGTAATGCTGAAATTCTAGTGGAAAATTATAGGTTGATTACAGTCACATTCAGAATTCATCCAATATGAGTTCAATAGACAAATTAATAACATCAAGAGGAAACCCTAAAGAATAATTTATGGACATGCCAAAAATGTGGTTTAGGGAAATTAGACCAAGCCTAGTAGAAGATCAAAAATTGTCCAAGTATGGAATTATTGGTAAAATCTGCCTAACTGGCCTTAGGGAAATGCCCGCCACAACTCATAGTATAATGATAAAAATATTTTGACAGTGTGGATATATGAGTGTTGTATGGCGCATCCAACCTTAACATTAGCCTGACCAAAAATTATTTTAGGAAGAAGATATCAATTCGAGCCAAAAGTGCCTCTTAGCCATATTTGCAGTGCTCCAGAAAAAATGCCCGCCAAGGAGAGAGAAAGAAGCTCCAGAAGATGAAAGTGCTATTTATGGATTCACCTTGTTGGCCTCTACCCATTGGGTATCTGATCACTTGCCAAGTTTGAAGGAAAAATGAAACCACCTTGGGGACCTAGGGTTTGAAGAGAACTGGTTAAGTGTTAGACAAAGAGTTTGAGAGACCATTTGGAAATACTTGCAAGCGGTTGTTCCTTTGATGATAAAATTCATGAGATGATATGGTCATGTTCATTGTTGAAATGGATATTTATCCATGCTCTTGGTTTTTCTTATGGTGATCAGATAAGGAAAATATCAACCTACCAAAATAGAAGAAAAATATTATTTGCATACTAAACACAAATAAAAAATGGATGTGTTGTAAAGGGGCTAAGTGATGCCTACATTAAGGTTGATGCCTGCACTAAGGATGATGTTGGCATGGCATGGCATGGCATAGATGATGATGTGGAATGAATATGAAATCATTGTTGCATTATGACATCATTCTAGAGAAATACGACAAATTAGTGAAAATCGAGAACTTGGCTAAGTATGGGAAAATTGGTCCAAGTAGCCTTAAGAGGATGCCTGCCACAAATGTTTTGTTCAAGAAAATCCCTGCAGCACATGTGGATATTGTAGGCTATTGTTTTGTCTACTCAACCATGGTCTTAGTTTGTCCAAAGAGACCCTGAAGAAGAATTTATGGACCTGACACAACTGTGGTTTAGGGAAAATAGACCAAGCTTAGGAGAAGATAAAAAATGGTCTAAGTATAGAATTATTGGTAAAATATGCCTAATTGGCCTTAGGAAAATGGCTGCCACAACTCATAGGATGATGATAAAAATATTTTGAGAGTGTGGATCTATAGAGTGTTGTATGTTGCATCCATCCCTATCATTAGCCCGACCAAAAATTCTTTCAGGAAGAAGATATCAATCTACCAAAAGTGCCTCTCAGCCATATTTGCGCTGCTCCAAAAAAGTGCCTGCCGAAGAGAGAGAAAGAAGCTCCACAAGATGAAAGTGGTCTTGATGGATTCACCTTGTTGGCCTCTACCCATTGGGAATCTCACTTTCCAAGTTTGAAGGAAAAATGAAATCAACTTGGTAACCTAGGGTTTGAAGAGAACTGGTTAAGACTAGTTAGACAAAGAGTTTGAGAGACCATTTGGAAATTCCCATAAGGTGGTGTTCCTTTGATAATAAAATTCATCAGATGATATGGTCCTGTACATTGTTGAAATGGATATCTAGACATTCTCTTGTTTTTTCTTATTGTGATCAAATAAGGAAAATATTAACTTGCCAAAATAGAAGAAAAATCTTATTTTGCATACTGAAGACGAAGGAAAAATGGCTAAGTGTTGTAAAGGGGTTAAGTGATGCCCACATTAAGGTTGATTCCCGCACTAAGGATGATGTCGGCATGGCATGGAATGTCATAGATGATGATGTGGCATGAAGATGAAATCATTGTTGCATTATGACATCATTCTAGAGAAATACAACAAATTAGTGAAAATCAAGAAATTGGCCAAGTATGGGAAAATTGGTCTAAGTAGCCTTAAGAGGATGCCCGCACCACATGGGGATATTGTAGGCTATTGTTTTCTCTACTCAACCATGGTATCAATTTTTCCAAAGGGACCCTGAAGAAGAATTTAGGGACCTGCCACAACTGTGGTTTAGGAAAATTAGACCAAGCCTAGGAGAAGATAAAAAATTGTCTGAGTATGGAATTATTGGTAAAATATGCCTAATTTGCCTTAGGGAAATGCCCGCCACAGCTCATTGGATGATCATAAAAATATTTTGAGAGTGTGGATATCTAGAGTGTTGTATGGTGCATCCAACCACATCATTATCCTGACGAAAATGTCTTTCAAGAAGAAGATATCAATCTGTCAAAAGTGCTTCTCAACCATATTTGCACTACTCCAGAAAAATGCCCACCCATGAGAGAGAAAAAAGCTCCAGAAGATGAAAGTGGTCTTGATGGATTCGCCTTGTTGGCCTCTACCCATTGGGTATCTAAACCCTATATTTGTCTTTTTTCCCCTTTGCAAAAGACAGCTCTGTAGCACATGAAAAACTTTAGCACAACACAAGGCAACGTGAATGCATCACAAAAATAATTTACAAATCAAGCTCTGACCAACCCCACAATAGAACTACTGAATCATTAGATGAATAATAAGAATGCAATGATTTTGATTAGTACAAAATATAAAACCTTGGATCATACTCACCAGCAATCTATCAGCAACAAAGTCAATGTACTGACTCATGAGCTTGGAATTTATCCCCACAAGATCACATGGGAGAGCATCACATACAAATTCTCTTTCAATGTCTATAAACCAACTATGAACCAAGATTACAAAGGATACCTTCATGGATATAATTTGTACTCTAGATGATAAGTTAGATAGGTTTCAGGAGCTTTATAGTGATGGATCGGGGGTTTTGGTAACTTCATCTTCTGACAGCTATATGAGTCGGTAACATCTTCTATCTAGTTACTTTGGATTTTACTGTCAATATCCTAGAGTTGCTTAAGGAAATCCATTAAGGTTTTCTACATGATGTAATTTATAGTTCTAATGATCACTTTTGATCAACTTTAAAACATTAATATAATTTATTTTCCACATTGTAGCAAGAATAATAAAATGACCAAAATTAAATATTTAAAGGAATAAGCTTGCATCAAGAAACAAATTCATATGCAATAAATAACAATAATAGTAAGATGATTTCTTAACTCAATTGAGGCCATGATAAGTTTATGTATTTTATGAAAAATATTCATTTCATATGATATAGGGGCATTTACATCATAACCCAATATAACTGAATTTGTGAAAAAAAAAATACGTGAAATCAATTAAAAAAAAATCATTTGCATGCATTCCTAATCTTGCATTCCTCAGCGTGCATTCCTCAGTGTGCATTCCTAAGCTTGCATTCCTCAATGTGCATTCCTCAGCATGCATTCCTAAGCTTGCATTCCTCAACGTGCATACCAAACCAAACATGACTGCAATTGAAATTGGGTCATCGCGTACTATGGAAATAGATGAAACAGGGACGTCTTGCACCATGGAAACAAATAGAGGGGCCTTCTCTACCACGGCATCAAGAGATGCGCGGGGTTTCCAGTTTGAACGATTCATAGTGAAAAAATTCCAAGAGAATGCTGATGAATGGAGTGATACAAGCATATGGACAACTGGTATGTTAAATATCATTTTAAGAGCAGGAGTGGATAGGTTTATTTTTGGACATTTGAATTTCCAAAATGACGAGATAGATGATGCAATATATAGTTATGATCATGGGGCTATGGAATTGCATTTTTTGGGAAGAGGGTTCATCTAGACCCTGATTTGGTTTCCAGAGCAACCAAAATTCCATGAAGAGGGGGCAATGTTAAACTTATGTAAAAAACCCAAGCTAGAAAAGATTCAGATGGCCAGTAAAATTTGTGGGAAACAGGTTGTTGTTCCCAGGAATGGTCTAAAAATGGAATATGTTCCTCAAGGAATATACAAAATCCTGATTTAGATTATCCTTATAACCATTATGAATCACCACACGCGTCATGATATTTCGAGTGATTGCATGAAGCTGGCCATACACTGGGTTGAAGACATGGCCATAGATGTCCCTCGTCTATTGGGTAGGAAATTGCACTATGCATTGCAAGATAGTCAAATTAAGAGGGTCAAGTTCAGTTACCTGGGAACACTGCAAAAAATTAATGATTTATGTCGACCTAGTGTTGTAGGGTCAAATTCTATTACAACATACATTAGGAAGCCTAAAGAACAACAAAAAAATGAGGAATTACCTCAACTACCTTTAAATAACAATGTAGAAGGAGTTTCTACTGTCACTACATTAAGAGTAAATGGACAACCTTTCAAGGACAATATGGAATCTGTGGGAAACGACATGCCTTCAATTTCCCATGAAGCAAATGGTGCTGTCACAACTTTGAATGGAATGCATGCAAATGAAAATGCAGATCAATGGGAGGAATTTGTGAACAATGATATGGACCGTTCACCGACTAGTGATGAAGACCTAATTCATGCCAAATATTCTTTTGATTGTAGATTTGTTTTTTCTTTTTTGATAAAATGGTGCATTTCAAAGAACAATCTACCTTGTGGGAGGATTCCTTCACAGCTAGCGACGAATTGTGCAGAACTATGGATGTCCAAATTCTTGATTTGGTACACCATGTTACAGGTTTAGAGAAAAAAATGTGGAAACAAAAAAAATTATTGTCCAAAAGGATAAACTTATTAAGGATCAATGTTCTACATTTAGCATAGTTCTAGAAGTATTGATTTCTGACCTTGACATATTGAAAGACATGTTTCAGACTAAAAAGAAAAAAAGATGAGGAAATTATAGGGAGACTTGAAAATGAGTTGAAAAACAGGCCTGAAGTTTTGAACATGCTACCAATGAAGACTGTATTTGGTAAGGAAGCAGAACTTCAACAAGAATTGAAGCAGAAAGAAACATTTATTGCAGGTTTGAAGGTTGAGTTTGAAAATAAAATGAGAGAAATGATCATTAAACAACAAAATGAGACTGCGGAATATGAAACAAGAATGTAAAAAATGAATAAAACAATTAAAAAAAATGAGTTGCTAAAAACTAAGAGAATTCAAAGGATTTCAGCAACTCTCGATGCTAAAAGAGATGGAAGAGGAAAATAATCAACGGTCAAGGGTAAACAGTATGCAGACCAGAAGAATCAACAGTCAAGGGTAAACATGTCTACACACCAGAAGAATCAACAAACAAGGGTAAAAAGGTCAGCACACCAAAAGAATCCAAAATCAAGGGTAAAAATGTCAGTACACCAAAACGTTTTGGCAGTATAAAACTTGGTGATGTAACTATGGAGAGATTGCTCCAGTTTCAGAAGTCCTCGCAACAATGAGAGAAGACCTTGAATGAAGTTGCTTTAACAATCCATGTTGTAGAGCTTACATTTGGCTCATCATATCCAACATTGAAAAAGAAGGTAGAGGAGAAGGAGGCCAAAATTAGAGACCATCACCAAAAACTATTGGAGAAGGGAAAAACACTACATTTTGGATGTGATAGTGAGATAGTAGATTTGAAATACCAAATTAAATCTTTGCAGAAGAAACCTGTGGCGGAATCAATTTTGTATACTCCATCTCATACAGTTTTGAGGGCACAACAGCTTGAGAAGGAGATACAACATGTCAAGAGAAAATTAAGTGCAGTTCAAACTAAGCTAAAGTTGATGAAGGATGATCTTAAAAGAAAGGAAGATGAGCACTCAAAGTAGAAAAATAAAAATGTAGAGATGTTGAAGAAATTCCTAGAAGAAAAAGATAGATTGCATACAAAAGTGATAAATCTTGCAAACAAAGTGAAAGATCAAGAAAAACATTTAAAACATATGGATGATGAAGCTTCTGTAGAACTGGAGGGTTCTGGAAAAGGAAAGAGAAGCTATAGAGAATTTTCTTATTCTAAAAAGGAGGAATTGCAAAAACCTCCCAAGTAGCCCAGAGTTCTAGAATAATATGGTGTACACTTGATGTGTATGTACATACTAATATTGGTGTAATATAAATTGTAAGTATTTCTCAGCAATGCATATATTTTGATATAGTTAATGTTTTTCCAATGTGTAATACAAGTGTAATGTGTAACCCATATGTGAATTTTTCCTATATCTACGAGAGTTTAATGTGCAACCCATACTGAGAAGTGTGTATGAAACTACAAATAATCAAATACATTGTTCATAATATATTCTACAAATGAATTGACATATGAAATATTCTTGAAATATATTCTATAAATGAATTGGCAGATCATCATCTCCAATGCAATACACAAAAAAATCCCTTCAAAATGGGATTACAACTAGCACTTGAAATTTGATCACTGGAGGTTATGAAAAATTAACACTTGGTCTTCCTGACACTAAAAACATTTCTAAAGGAGAAAGTATCAGGTAAAAAATTGGAAATATTAAAATGCTAAGAGTGGAGGAATAATAATAAAAAAAACTCTCCTATTTTATTCATTGAATTTGACAAAGAAATCATTCATGTGTGTGCATTTTACTGAAGCAAGGAAATTTTGGATAGCTTCACTCAAATGCATGCCCAACCTACATTAAAAATCCAAATTCACTGATTCAAACCACATAGTGTCTGTTCAGGAATAAAAAACCTAAATAAGATTTCAATGTTTAAATTTTAGACATAAAAACTTATGCTCTGCAAGGAAACACCAAATTTACGTGATTTCCACATTGTAAAAAATAGGGTTGAGTCCCTCGAGGAAATGCACACATTGGCCTGCATTTCATGTTATATTGAATAAATTTCACTATAACATAGACATACCAACCTTTTCTACAAACTCTTGTACTCATTTCTATAAATAGTATAATCTGTAGTAAAATCCAATTCATCCAAAACAACAATTGATAGTATTTTCCAATTTTTCATGGCCATAACTAAAAATGCACACCAATTCCAATCAAAGTACATTCTATGTATGAAATTTGGAAGTTTCCATACAAAAAACTAATTAGACTAGTATAGTTTTAATTTCAGACATAAAAACTTCTATTGTGAAATAAGAATGCACCCAACATTTGAAATGAGAACAAAACAACAGTAAATGTTGGTTTCTTGTTCACGGACATCATAGTTTCTCTAGTAAATCTTGTATTTATAGAATTTTGGCATGACAAGGACAACTTAGAAAAGAGGTTGAATTGGATAGTTGTTTGGAAACAAATCTCATGGCTCTGCAAGTTTGTATCATCTGTATCTTTTTTATTATAATATAAATCATCATCCTTCCTTACAGAAATAAATAAATGAGAACATAACATATATAATACATTCCCAAGAAAAAAACAGAGATAATGCAAAAATATAACCAGATCGATACTCAAGAAAATTTTAAAAGGGGCCCAAGAGCATTTTTTATTATATTATGTTTTCATTACAGAGCAGAGGGCTAGTTTACAGTTGAATCAGTAACATCAAACAAATCCTTCAATAATAATTGTCCCTACTACCTATTACATTCTATTTATAGACCTCAAGGGTCGAATTGACCATGTTACAAGTGGATTTCATTAGAGTGAAACTGAAATGTTGATTCACCCTCGAGCCAACCCATCCTCTGTTGTACTTTATTGGATTGAAAACGAAGATACCAATTACTGTAGAACAAGGCTAACACGACAATGCAACACAGGGAGGAAAATAGGGCTGAAGTGGACATGTTTCAACAACAAGGGTAGAAAGGTAGTGGAAGAGGAAGTTGCATTCTAGTTATTTGTATGGGAGATGCGAGCAGAGAAGAATTATAACAGTGATACACATTGCGTGAGAGATCTCACAATAAAAGGGAAATTCCAATGAAATAACGAAATGATAAGGAAGAGAGAAATGCTGAGACAAAAATGGCTCAGCAGAAAACAACATGCAATACCCATCTGGTATGGAGAAATTAATAGCTGGAATTGAAGAAATCAATCCTGTTATGCCACCGAGAGGGAATTCTCGGGTTGTTGAAGAAGGACATGGTGTTGAATTAGTGCAGGAAAGACTTCACTGAGTGTTGGGAAAGGACATCCAACCGAACATAAAAATGATAAGATGGAATGGAATTTCCAGTTAAATCCATAGAACTTGGATGAGACTATCTCCAATTCCTTCCAATTCTACCCATTTCACTCATACTATCAGTGAACTCAAATTTGCACACATCTGCGGCCATACTAGACAAAAATTAACGAACATATATAATGGAGTCAATACATAGCCCACTGATAATAGTGACCCCTATTTATCAATGTTCCATAAGATGCAACATGATTGGTAATTGACTGCAGCTTCTAGGAAGGAATGCATGGGGTCAGGCCAAATCTGGATATGTGTATTGTGTTGGCCCTTCGAATAATTGAAAGGTGGGAAAAAAAGGTTAATCATGAGGAAATGTTGAGTTCACATTTGGGTGATGCAATTATTCTCAATTTCGTTAGAATCCGACTCGATTCAGCTTCATCGAATCATAGAATATGATGGTTTGTAGAACAGTTTTTCCTTATTAAGTGACGTACTTGACACTTAGTTGAAAATTCAGAATATGATAGGTATGGAAAAGAGAAAACCACCATTTACAGGTTTATAATATTAAATGACGTATTTGACACTCAATTAGTTCAACACGTGTTTGACATGTTGAGGTATGGGAAAACGAAAAACCGCCATTTAGAATTTTAGAAAATTAGATGACTAGCAAAACTGTAAACTTTAAACTGTAAACTTGAAACGCACACATTGTCCTAGAAAAAATAATTCAATATTAGGGATAGAAGTTTAAAAAATTCTAAAGAAGAAGGTATCAAGTAAAAAATTGGAAATATTAAGATTCTAAAAGAGGAATAATAAAAAAAATACTCTCTTATTTTATTCATTAAATTTGACAAAGAAATCATGCATGTGCGCGCATTTCACTGAAGCAAGTCAATTTTGGATTGCTTTACTCAAATGCACACCCAACATGCATTACAGAGCCACATTTACCGATTCAAACCACAGAGTGTCTATTCAAGCATAAAAAAACCTAAATAATCTTTCAAAGTTTAAAGTTTAGATGTAAAAACTGATGGTCTACAAGGAAACTCCAAATTTATGTGTTTTCCACATGGTAAAAATCACGGTTGAGTGCCTCGAGGAAATGCACACATTGGCCTTCCTTTCATGTTATATTGAATAAATTGCACTATAACATAGGCATACAAACCTTTTCTACAAACTCTTGTACTCACTTTTCTAATTTGTATGATCAACAATAAAATCCAAGTAATCCAAAATAACAATTGATATCAATATGCCAAAAGTGCCTCTCACCCATATTTGCACTGCTCCAAAAAAATGCTCGTTGAGGAGAGAGAAAGAAGCTCCAGAAGATGAAAGTGGTCTTGATGGATTCACCTTGTTGGCCTCTACCCATTGGGTATATCACTTTCCAAGTTTGAAGAAAAAATGAAATCACCTTGATGACCTAGGGTTTGAAGAGAATTGGTTAAGTGTTAGATAAAGAGTTTGAGAGACCATTTGGAAATGTCTGCAAGGGGATGTTCCTTTGATGATAAAATTCATCAGATGATATGGTCCTGCTCATTGTTGAAATGGATATCTAGCCATTTTCTTGTTTTTTTATTATGGTGATCAGATAAGGAAAATATCAACCTGCTAAAATAGAAGAAAAACATTATTTTGCATACTAAAGACAAAGGAAAAATGGCTAAGTGTTGTAAAGGGGCTAAGTGATGCGCGCATTAAGGTTGATTCCTGTACTAAGGATGATGCTTGCATGGCATGGCATGTCATATATGATGATGTGGCATGAAGTTGAAATCATTGTTGCATTATGACATCATTCTAGATAAATACGACAAAGTAATGAAAATCGGGAAATTGGCCAAGTACGGGAAAATTGGTCCAACTAGCCTTAAGAGGATGCCCACCACAAATTGTGTGTTGAAGAAAATTCCCACAACACATGGGGATATTGTAGGCTGCTTTCTTTTCTACTCAACCATGGTCTCAGTTTGTCCAAAGAGATCCTGAAGAATAATTTATGGACCTACCGAAACTATGGTTTAGGGAAATTAGACCAAGCCTAGGACAAGAGCAAAAATTGTCCTAGTATGGAATTATTGGTGAAATTTGCCTAACTGGCCTTAGGGAAATTCCTACCACAACTCATAGGATGATGATAAAAATATTCTGAGAGTGTGTATCTCTAGAGTGTTGTATGTTGCATCCAACCATATTATTATCCTGACCAAAAAGTCTTTCAGTAAGAAGATATCAATCTGCCAAAAGTGCCTCTCAGCCATATTTGCACTGCTCCAAAAAAATGTCTGCCGAGGAGAGAGAAAGAAGCTCCAAAAGATGAAAGTGTTTTTGCTGGATTCACCTTGTTGACCTCTACCCATTGGGTATCTCACTTTCTAAATTTGAAGGAAAAATGAAATCACCTTAGTGACCTAGGGTTTGAAGAGAACTGGATAAGAGTTAGACAAAGAGTTTGAGAGACCATTTGGAAATGCCCACAAGGGGGTGTTCCTTTGATGATAAAATTCATCAGATGATATGGTCCTTTTCATTGTTGAAAGGGATATATAGCCATTCTCTTGGTTTTTCTTATGGTGATCAGACAAGGAAAATATCAACCTGCCAAAATAGAAGAAAAATGTTATTTTGCATACTAAAGACAAAGAAAAAATGGCTAAGTGTTGTAAAGGGGCTAAGTGATGCCTGCATTAAGGTTTATGCCTGCACTAAGGAAGATTCCCACATGGCATGGCATGACATAGATGATGATGTGGCATGAAGGTGAAATCATTGTTGCATTAGGACAT
Organism: Pseudotsuga menziesii; assembly: GCA_001517045.1. NCBI lineage: Eukaryota > Viridiplantae > Streptophyta > Pinopsida > Pinales > Pinaceae > Pseudotsuga > Pseudotsuga menziesii. The sequence continues at coordinate 270,065 of LPNX010149683.1, forward strand.
CGTTCTAGAGAAATACGACAAATTAGTGAAAATCAGGAAATTGGATAAGTATGGGAATATTGGTCCAAGTATCCTTAAGAGGATGCCCGCCACAAATTGTGTGTTGAAGAAAATTCCCGCACCACATGAGGATATTGTAGGCTTCTATTTTGTCTACTCAACCATGGTCTTAGTTTGTCTAAAGAGATCTTGAAGAATAATTTATCGACCTGCCAAAAATGTGGTTTAGGGAAATTAGACCAAGCCTAGGAGAAGATAAAAAATTGTCCAAGTATGGAATTATTGGTAAAATATGCATAACTGGACTTAGAGAAATTCCCACCACAGCTCATAGGATGATGATAAAAATATTCTAAGAGTGTGGATCTCTAGAGTGTTGTATGGTGCATCCAACCATATCTAGAAGGCTATAATAAGAGGCTTTTTAGACATTTTGAAGACAATATAGAAGCATGTTCACAATAACCCACATGATAGGAAATGCATATTATCATTTCAAACTTACAAATTTCATATATAATGAAAAAATTATTCGAAAAGAAAAACCAATTATAACAGAAAAAATAATATACCAGACATAATTGATTGCAACAAATACATAAGTCATATGTATTAAATAGTAAAATTCACCATATAGATTACACCTAATAGTATAAAATTTTATTAATGAAATGTAAAATGTTTACAACTCCAAATGTGGTACACTAGTCCTCATCCCTAATCCATAAAATTTCAAAATCTATCTAAGATTTCTCCTCTGGACCCCGAGGTAACAACATAGGACTCCTATTGGTGCAACATGTATTTACTTTTCCCATAGTTATCAACTAGCTTCCATTGATCAGTAGTTGGTAGATCTAGATTGATAATCTCGTTTTCCATTACGTTGAGGTCCATGTTTTCAGCATAAGAGAACTCAGGCAAGTTTTTACATATGGCTTTGAAGTCAAACAACATCTCGAAATATATAGTTAATTTATCAATCATTGTTTTTCCAGATAAGGATTGATGTTGCATGTCATCAAACTGTCTGTTATCTAATCCGCAACTGATTAACCTCTCGTTATATTCTTTTTGGGATCACATTCCTCCTTTCTCTTCCCAAAAGAAATGGATTCCTCTTATAAATAAAGGATTAAATAGTTCAATGAATTCCTTGATTTGATGATGCTTGACATCAATTTTCGTTTGAACTGTTGCCAAATGATGATATCTATTTACCACTTTTCTTTCCCATGTGATAACCAAAACCCTATCCTGGATATTTTCTTTCTTTATTTCCTCCTCTGTCAAGCTATTCAAAAACTTGATTACATTATTAGTTTTGTTAATAGGATTCTTATTTAACACCTGCTTTACCATCAAGACATTTTTTCTAGCAGCTTTTGTAACAATATCCTTATCAAGAAGAAAATCTAAATAAGGCATGAGCTTGGTTTCTTATACTATCAGTACATCCCAAATGAGATGTTTTGCTCCTTGTAAGGATGACTGTCTTGTAACATGGTTTGTCAATTTGTCGTTCTTATCCACCAGTTCCTTACATTTGTCTTCTAGTTTCTTTCTTTCTAGTTCTCTCTTTCCAGTTATGCCCTCCAAATTTTTATTCTGGTTCTTCAAACTAGTGATTTCCAACTCTTTAAGACTTACCTGTGACATAGTCTCAACTATGCCATGTTCAATAGATCCAGCCACATGAGGAATGATCCTCAATTGTAGCTCCTTTTCTTTCTCATACAACATTCTTTCCATTTCTTCTAACTTTTCCTTCGTGGATTTCTCACTTTCTACTACTAAGGTCGTGTCTTTTTTCCATTGATTTTCTTTATCAACAAACTTCAATAATTTTGCTTAACAATCAGTGAGCTGATTATTCAAGTTCTCCTTTTCTTTTTCTATCTCAGCTATTTCAGGACCCTGTATTATCTGGGTGACAAGTATGAGAATCTTATTTTTCAATAACCGAAGGACTTTTTCTTTCTCATCTAGCAACCTTTGGATACCACCTCCCTTATTAGATTGGCCTCCAGCAGCTAACAACTCAGCTTGTAGCTTCTTTATCTGTGTTTGGTGGGCCTTATTTTCCACCTTTTATTCCCTCAATTGGTTCTCAATTTTACCTTTGAGGGTCTGTAACTTGGATAATGTCAGAGTGATCTTCAAAAAGTGAGTAAACAAGATATCTCTTGTCTGCTTGTGCAGATGAATCATGTCAAGTATGGGGATATCATCTAGGTTCATTTTTGCTTCAACAACTCTATTCTTACTTTCCACGGCCAAGTTCAGACTGTTTTGGACATAATCCCTTACTGAAACCAAAGACAGATCCTGATTAGAAATAGTTCTTACTTCATAATATAATTTTAGAGTCTCTTATGAAGTTATTGCTTTGATGCCTTTGTATTTATCCACTAACTTTTCTTTGTTCTTTGACTAAGAGGATGAATCTATAGGAGTACTATCTGCAAATGTATACTCTTTTACGTCAAATGGAGGGCTTTATATCATCATTTTCCTTTTACCTTTGTCTACAACTATATCTAAGACAAGTTGTCCTTCAGTTTCAACCTTCTGCCTTTTGGGAGTTTCAATAGTGTCCTCCTCATCGATATCCATTGCCTCAGGAAAATATCTTTTATTCTTTCCTTTTGATTGACTGGCCAATGGAGTAATGATCTCAGTTGCAGCAACCAAATTGGATATATTAGTCAATAAAGAGACAACCTCTCATATATGATAGCTTGGATCTTCATCTAAGTTAATAATCTTTGGGGCTTCCTTTGGTTAATTAGACCAGTTAGCAGCTTATGCCAATCCCACAACCTATTCGTGTTTATAAGGCTTTCTCTTTTGATCCTTTCTCCTGTGTGAGATAACCTGGTGAGGGTCATAGTTTATTGTGGGTTCTGTCTCAAATCCTAACTCTCTAAGTAAACCTTCCACCATTGGCAAAGCACCCTTATTCTTGATGGTGAATGGACATACAACCCAAGGGTATTTGATGCCAGTGGACTTCTTTGTAATGAACACAAATATAATAAATAAACACTAAATAACTATTAATAATTAAATAAATAACTCTTAACGAAGAGTGTAACAAATATAAAATAATATATTAATTATAGTTATTAATTACTAAGTGAAAGGGTGTAAACGTTCACTACACATGCTCAAGCCTATAAAGGCGAGCCTCAATGAAAAATCTTATCACTTACTTATCAATTTATACATCATTTTATATCTGCGGATATGTCGGTTATTTCAGAAATTACGGGTTCATTCTGAGCTAATTGAGAATATCCAAATATGGATGTTACAGTGGTATCAGAGCGAAGTTACGATTCATGTTTCTAGGGTTTCCCTAAAAAAAGGACCTTGCCCTAAAAAAAAGTAAAAGTAAAATCCAAGAAAAGGGGTAAAAGTAAACTTAAACAAAAAAAGGTAAAAGTAAACCCCCCCCCCCCCAAAAAAAAGAGGTAAAAGTAAAACAAAAAAAGGGTAAAAGTGAAACCACACGTTTCTTAATAAGTGTGTTTGGATTTGAATATAAAAGTGCATAATAATTACTACTAAGAAGCAAGTAAGATTTGAACTTAGGTGGGGAAGGTAACACTCACTTCTCCCAACCACCCAATCTACTCGCATTTAACAAAACTTAAGGGAAAAAAATCTAAAAGTGCATAATAATTGCTACTAAGAAGCAAGTGAGATCTGAAATTACGTGGGGAAGGTAACAATAATTCCTCCCAACCACCCAATCTACTGGAATTTTACAAAACTATTGGAAAAAAAAGAAGGAGATATTGATTAAATTTCAAAGAAAACTCAAGAATATGGATTTTAATGTTGAAAAGAAGGAAAAGTTTCCTATCAACTTACAAATAAATGTTGCAATACTATTTAGAATTAAAGGGACACTTGCAGGGAATGATATCACCATTTCTATTGCACCTGCTGAAAGTAATAATTATATTAGTACTGAATTCACTAACCATTTAGTGATTCCCTAGTCAAATATAAGGGAAGAACTAGACTTTTAAGACAGTAAACAAATTGAAATAAGTGGCTTACAAATGAATGTTGGAGATTATATGGTCACATCAAAATTCATTGTTAGTTCCTTATGGATCTTTTACGGTGACATAATTTTGGGCATACCTTGGATAAAAACATTTGGGACTTTCATCTTAAATGCCGAAAAGAAGTTTCTAACATTTTCCTATAAGCAAAAGAGAATCACATTTCAAGATATTAAAATGAAGTCAGATATAGAAGCTCCAATATCTGAAGAATTCAAGGATATATCAAATATGATTTCAGAGGGTAATCAAAAGTCTGAACAAAAGAAGCAGAAAGAAGTTGAAACAATTGTCACTAGTAAGGATGATTAAATTACTCATTTGAAGAATCATAGTTAAGAATTGATCGCACATATTAAGAAATTAAAAAGGGAAAAAAGATCGCAAGAAGAAATCCAACAGGAATTCCACCAAAAGGAAGTGGTTCTCCAAAATGATTTCAATAATAATTTATTACCAAAAAATGAAGAAATTTCTCTCTTAAAAAAATTGAATCAAGGGTTGAATGAACAAATAAAAAAATTAAAAAATGAGGAGTTAAAAAAACCCTCAAAGCTATTATCAGCTAGTAAATCACTAGAATCACAAACAATTGAAGTTTCTACAAGGGTTCCACAAACGGCTCGAATGCCTTATCGTCACTCAAATCATAGAAGTTGATACAACCAACATCAAATTAAAGCAGAAAATAAACATTGTTCTTCTTATAGACAAACCAAGTACAACCTTGAAAATGAACAAACACAGCATCGACAACTTTTATGAAAGCCTAAATTAAGAAGTTCTATACGAGCAGTCGAGCATCAAAAAATTCCAATGAAGTTATATTTGGGATGGATCACTTCCCAAAAAATGCAACACATTAATTCAACAATCCGAATATTATACCGTCTAGTTTCATCAAACATCGTAGTTCCAAGCTCACAACATCATGAAAAGTCGTTACGAGCAAGAGAGCAAAGTCATACAATAAACTATGCTTTGAGGACACAACAATTCTAAGGGAGAGGTAATGTAACGAACAAAAATATATAATAAATAAAGACTAAATAACTATTGATGATTAAATAAATAACTCTTAAAGAAGAGTGTAACAAATATAAGATAATATATTAATTATAGTTATTAATTACTAAGTGAAAGGGTGTAACCCTTCACTACAGATGCTAAAGCTTATAAAGGTGAGCCTCAATGTAAAATATTATCACTTACTTATCAATTTATACTTCATTTTATATCTACGAATATGTCGGTTATTTTAGAAATTATGGGTTCAATCTGAGTTAATTGAGAATATCCAACTATGGATGTTACATTCTTATATTTCAAGAAGTGTTCAATCTCTACGAACAACTTTTTTCTGATGAACTCCATTGAGAAAAATATTGGACTCAGGAAGGATGGTAACATGTAAGGTGACTGAGTGAAACCATACAATCTAATCAATGTTCCATATTTAGACAGGAAACAATCTCCTGTTCTCTTTTCTGTAGAAGCTTGCAATAGATCCCACATCTCTGGAAGCACCCGGGGCAACCTCTTTTGGAAAAGGGAAGCATAAATTTATATCATGAGGAAGTTCATGAACTTGGCATAATGCCTGTACATTTCATCTGTTAATGTCATTTCTTGTAGTTGTAGATTATACTTGTTGAAAGAAAGGAACATATTCAATAGATATGACTGGAACCTGAAAGTTTTGGTCTTGTGGAAGATCATCAGCTAAGAATGAATATTCTCAGCTAAGAACTCATCAAATTTAAAGCATGACACTTGTAATGACTGACTAGGTTTTCCTGACTCAACATGACAAGTGCTTAAAATGAAGAGAAGACTCATAAGGGTTTCAGAGATGTATTTATCTATGTCTAGACCTAAAAATTGGCATAACATGGTTACTACACACTTGGTTTCTTCGTTAAACAGGGTTGCATCGATTAAGAATGATGGGATGGACGACTCGTCTTCTGGATTAAACATCTCTTAAAAAACTCTTGCTTTCTCTCAATGGTGGACTCCTTAAAACATCGGAGTATAGACTCTTCACTGTAATATTTAGCCTTTAAGGTAAACTCTTCAAGGACATATAGGGTTTTCCTAACGATTGAGGAATTAACATGACATAGAATGGTGGATCGGTCGAGGTTCATTATGACTCTTTCTGATAGAGAATAGTTATTTACACACCAATCCACAAATTTTGGGTAACCAGGGGTTTGTTTAGTAGAAAAAAGGTGAAAAAATGACTGATAGATGTTATGAAGGTCCGTTCCCTGGTCCCTTAGCAAATTCAACTTTTGTTTCACAACTTCAATGAGTCCATTTAAAAGGACAGGGTCAAAAACATCAGCATTCCTATCATCCAACGGCTCTTCTACTTTCTGATACTCTAAGCCCTGAGTTTCTATATTTTCCATTTGAGCCCTTTATACAACTTTCAGGGGGGGACAAAAAGGAACTACCTGGTGTTTTACAAGTGGACGATGGGCATCGTACGAATTGGATCCTTATGTAATGTATGTCATCTTCTTCTACCGATGCAAGCGAATAAAATAATGTACAGTCTTTTATGATTTTCCATATTCTTAACTCACTTGCATATTTGGTGACTCAAACTTTTCTCAACCTTCCACTTCTGCCCTATCTGTTTTGCACCATTGATCTTCTGTACTATTTATATTTCATTATTCTCCCTCAGTTTTTTCGTTCCCCTTAAATTCTATGCAGCTCGCATTCTGAAATTATATCTCAACCATCGATCTTGTCATGGATCCTTTTTAACCATCGATTTCTTGTTTCCTTACTGATTCTGTGATTTTAAATGTACCTTCAGAGTGGGAATCTTCTATTTGCAAAGAAGTTCTAGACCATAGATACTTATGCGATCAGATATGGATCATTCATCTAGTTATCCCTTTATCCACCTTTCGCAAGCTCTGTATTCTTTCTCGCCGTTGCATATTTTCATCACAAAAAGAATTTCATCCATAGATCTAAGTCTACGGCGAATCTAGACCAGTCACTGGTGTGGCTCCTACCGTATTTCGCTATACACACCTTTTCTATCTTGCATGCATGCTCCCATCATGAAATCCTTCACAATCTAAGATCTCTGCTTCTTTTTAATCCTTGTTATTCAATGTGGAGGGAACTACATAATTTTGCGACACCGAGGCAAACTATAGATCATGCAATTTTTGGGGAGGTCTTTCCATCCCCCCCCCCCTGAAAATTCCTTTTTTGGGGGGGGGTTTTTAAAAACTACCCCCAAAAGTCAGAATCTCAGGACTTTTGAAGGGTGTTTTTAAGGACCACCCCCAAATACCTTAAAAACATTTGGGGGGGGGGGGGGGGGGTGTAAGGACCACCCCCAAATACCTTAAAAACATTTGGGGGGGGGGGGGGGGGGTGTAAGGACCACCCCCAAATACCTTAAAAACATTTGGGGGGGGGGGGGGGGGGTGTAAGGACCACCCCCAAATACCTTAAAAACATTTGGGGGGGGGGGGGGGGGGTGTAAGGACCACCCCCAAATACCTTAAAAACATTTGGGGGGGGGGGGGGGGGGTGTAAGGACCACCCCCAAATACCTTAAAAACATTTGGGGGGGGGGGGGGGGGGTGTAAGGACCACCCCCAAATACCTTAAAAACATTTGGGGGGGGGGGGGGGGGGTGTAAGGACCACCCCCAAATACCTTAAAAACATTTGGGGGGGGGGGGGGGGGGTGTAAGGACCACCCCCAAATACCTTAAAAACATTTGGGGGGGGGGGGGGGGGGTGTAAGGACCACCCCCAAATACCTTAAAAACATTTGGGGGGGGGGGGGGGGGGTGTAAGGACCACCCCCAAATACCTTAAAAACATTTGGGGGGGGGGGGGGGGGGTGTAAGGACCACCCCCAAATACCTTAAAAACATTTGGGGGGGGGGGGGGGGGGTGTAAGGACCACCCCCAAATACCTTAAAAACATTTGGGGGGGGGGGGGGGGGGTGTAAGGACCACCCCCAAATACCTTAAAAAACAATTTGGGGAGGGGGTTAGAAAAACCATCGCAAGCCCCCTTTAGGGGGGGTCTTTCTAACACCCCCCCCCCCCCCACAAAAAAAAAAAGTCCCGAGAATTAGACTTTTGAGGGGGGTTTTTAAGGACCACCCCCAAATACATTCAAAACCATTTGGGGGTGGGGGGGGGTTAGAAAAAACACCGCAAGCCACCTTTAGGGGGGTATTTCTAACCCCCCCTCCCCCAAATTTTTTTTTATTGAGAATTGGACTTTGGGGGGGGGGTTAAAAAATGCCCCCCCCAAAAGTCAAATTTTTGGGACTTTTGAGGGGGGTTTTTAAGAACCGCCCCAAAAGACCTAAAAACACTTTGCGGGGGGGTAGCAAAACTGCCCCCAAAAGGGTATTTTGTTGTAGTGGTTGATGCTCCATGTGTTATTCTACTTCTTGAACCTTAGAGGATTCTCTTAGTGAATATGTGATGGATGGTGGATGATAGCCATAAAGTTCCCAAAATGGGGTCATTTTTTCTAGTGTAACCACTTGAGCCATAGCATTTGTTTATCAACTACAAAACATTGAATATACCCTTCAAAACATTTGTTCACTATCTATTTTTTTTCCATTAGATTGAGGATGATAAGATGATCTATGATCTATTTGAGTACCAATTCAAGAAAATTTTAGAATATTATAAACCCACTACATACTTAGGATATCATTAATTAATAATTTTTGGTTAATCTCCTATATTCTAGACTGTAGTTGGCCTCCACTTGCACCACTTAGTCAATACTTTCCATATTTACCCGAGAATCACCTTATAATAACTCTGGATAAGATTCTTCCAACTTTATTGACTTCCTAAATTATAAATTTCATCGTCCTTTCCTTTTCTGCCTTTAGACTGCTTTTCCTACCTTTCAGTGGATAATATAAAGCTAGTTAACTAGGAAACTACTATATTTTTTGGACAAACCATGCTTCGTGATTGTATCTCTAGATTCCATTATTAGTAATATTTTCCATCACTCGTCATCACTCACTCATGCTTTAGCCAATTCGTGAGCTCTTGGATTGAATTGGAAAGTGCTTTTGTCACCTATGGGGGTTTTTCATATTTTGTAATCCTGCTTTATGAGATATCATAAGTTGTATCCTTAGCAAATTGATTTTTCCTCTAAAGGATGTATTATTAATGTACACTATTGTTTATCAATAATACATGGAAAATTTATGAATCATTCTTCACTTCTCATGTCTAGTCTCATTATTCTTCTCTCTAGTTTTCTTGTGCATCTCTATAAGAGATATATTTTGTGGAAGATTCACCTATTGAATTTCTAAATGGTATTCAAGCATAGGATATCAATTCTATACATGGAATCATATCCTTTCCTTTTATAATTATACATGGTATAAGAACGCAAGGTTTCTTAATCTATCAAGCTCTACTAGAAATGGAGCTCAAGCTATCAACATGATTGAGCTTACAAAGTATTTCTTCAAAAAATATTTGTGCAGGTTACTGAGAGAATCGATAGGAGTGCAACAACAAAAAGGAATGGATTTTATACAGGTATGATCCTGACTCCTTACAACTATCATGAATGTAAAGCTAATATTGGGATTCTATTACGCAGTAAGGGCCTCTACAGAGTTTCTATCGCTTTAGAGAATGAGCTAAATGTTATTGTTGAGAAAGCTAAGTGGCATAATCGAATGGATGAAGACTATGGATTGATTTGTCTCTCAATTTCTCTAGATATTCTTTTTCATCTTGATGGTTTGACCACTCCAAACCAAGTATGGACCAAACTTGAGTCTCTCTTTAGAGTACAAGATGAGATAAGAACACATCAGTTGGAGAATGAGTTAATATCATTGAGTCCAAGCAGTTTCGAATCCATGGAAGGATTCTTCACCAAGTTCAAGTCACTTATTCTTATTCTCAAGAAATGTGGGATTAAGAAGAAGAAAGATCAATTGATTCTTTCCATCCTTTCAAAATTGGGTCCATAATACTCAGTTTTTGTGTCAACTTTCCATGCTACTAGGATTGTTATTTCAAATTGGAAAATGCCTTATTTGAGTACATTCATTGATTCACTTACTAAAGAGAAAGAAAAATTGGTTCAAAAGGGAGCTCTTAAAATCTCCAAAAGCAAGGATCATGCTTTTATAATTCAAATTCAAAATAAAAGCAAAGAGTGAAAGAGAAGAAGCCAAATTCAAATGATGAAGATGAAGTTTCAAATATGTTGGTTGTGGAGCCTCGGATCTTCCAGATTCAAATATGTTATTGTTCAACAGTGTTTGTACCCCATTTTTACTGTACACTTGTCCCAACTAGGGGGTGCGGGGGACAACGGGCCTCTGGAAGGTGTTCGGGAGCAGCGCCCTTGAAATAAATTTTTGGGATGTTTGTTGGCCAACATTTTGCGGACCCAAGGTATTGGGTGACCCGTAGTATTTTCCCATGGTAATTCCCCTATAAAATTAAATCATTGTAACATGGCTGGGTATTTTATTGTATTATATCATTGTAAAACAATCTATGTGATTGTGTGATAGATACTGTGAGAGTGTAAAGAAGAAGTGCAGCAAGGTTGTTGCACGTTGCATCCCTTCATTTTGCAGGATGGTATAATAATAAAGGTATGGTCATTTTTGTGTGGATATAGCCCATATTGGGTGAACCACGTTATATCGGTTTCTCTATTGTAACATGTTTAATATTTTCATCTTGCTTAATTGTTTAATTGTTATTTCTATGTGATCATGTTTTTCTAACAAAATCCTACTAATGAAGGTTCGAATTCCATGAAGAAATTCAAGAAGAAAGGGAGCTCATGCAAGTGTTCTTATTGAAGCAAAGGTAATCATTCTGAGAAGAAATGTTTCAAGAAGAAAATGTAAATCATGTCCAAATTTCTTGAGAAGCATAACATTGATGTACCGGACGAGCTAGAGAATCCTGCCGAAACCCAAGAGCACTATCACAATGCGCAGTCCCAAGGTAATAACAATTATGCTTTAAGTGCCATAGTTATATCATTTTATCAACTCTCTGATATAGATTCATTTTTGAATATATCTAAATCATAAATATCAGTGTCTTCCTTGGATAAACCACCTATCAATTCACTAGATCCATCTCCTAGTACTTGTGTTTTTTCACTAGTTGATGACTTGTCTTATCCAACTCTTCCTCACTCCATCCAAATGCTTATGTTTCTGATTTGGAAGTAAATTTTTAGGATGATATTCAGGTTATGACATCATCCATACTATTTACCCATCCTTTTAATACTCATAAGACTGTAGAAACCCCAAGTTCACTAGTTGATTCCTCATTGGATTCCTATGAATTGACACTTGTTTCTGTTGGTTTCAAGTCTTGTCTATTTTTCATTGGTTGGTTATCCATGTCATTATTCATATTTTAAATTTTGTTACTTGTGATTGGATCTGATATAAACATCTATGGTTCATATTTCAAGTCCATATACCATTCAGAATTACACACCCATCAATTTTACCCAGTTGCACATCCTTTTCCTACTATGGCCTTGTATACTCATGGAGACACTATACCTCTAGTTTTTGCTGCTCCAAATGATAAAATTTATGATATTTCATAGTCTTTTAAGCCTCATTTCAGAATTGGGAAGGTTCTACATTAGTTTGGAAGGAAGATACATGGTATAGTTCACCATTTTGCAGCTATAGAAGGAGTTGATTATATTGAGTCTTTTACTCGTTGGGAAGGAGTATGCACATATATATTTTCTTTTAATGATTATTTTTTCATATAAGAGTATGTTGGAAGCAATAATAACTGAGATAATTCTCCTCCATAATCAGATTATGAGCTACAAGGAGCCTCACCACTTTTTTTGTAGAGATTACATTGATGCTTTAGCGCATGATCATAGAGTTCGCAACTTCTTCAACAAATTATTCAGAAAGAAGCAGTTCATCCAACTCATTCAAGTGAATACATTGTGTTCACTTCAGTGCCAATTCCTTTTTTTGAGGAGGATTTTCCCCATGTGGTTTTTCCTCTTTCCTCAGTTTTTGGACAAAATAAATTGTAAAGGGTGACCATAACCTTGTTCTTGGGCCCTATATATACCTATATATTTCTAGTATTTTTTCAGAAAATCCATCATAAAGTCAGACTTAATGGGGGAGTTGGAATATTATAGACCCACTATATACTTAGGATATCATTAATTAATCATTTTTTCTTAATGTATTATATTCTAGACTAGGTAGTTGGCCTCCACTTGCACCACTTGTTCAATACTTGTCATATTTACCCCAGGAGCACATTATACTTATTTTGGATAATATTCTTCCAACATTATTTACTTCCCATATTATTAATTGTGCCTTCCTTTCATTTTCTTCCTTTAGAATACTTTTCTTGCCTTTTAGTTGGTATGGTAAAGCCAGTTAACTAGGAAACTACTATATTTTTTGGACAACCCATCCTCCATGATTTTTTCTCCAGATTCCATGATTAGTAATATTTTCTATCACTCATCATCACTCACTCATGCTTTAGCCAATTAGTGATCTCTTGGACTAATTTGGAAAGTGTTTTAGTCACCTATGGGGTTTTTTCATATTTGGTAAGCCTGCTTTATGAGATAGCATGAGTTATCTCCTTAGCAACTTGTTTTTTCCTCTCAAGGATGTATTATTTATGTACACTATTTTTTTATCAATAATACATGGAATATTTCTCAACCATTCCTCACTTATCTTGTATTCAATCTCATTATTCCTCTTTCTAGTTTTCTTGTGCATCTCTTTAAGAGATATGTTTTGTGGAAGATTCACCTACCAAATTTCTACTTGTTATTTAAGCATAGGATATCAATTATCTACATGGAACCAAAGCCTTTCCTTTTATAATTATATAGAAAATAATTGGGTCCAAAAATTGTCAGTGAATGAGACCCCTATCACTTACTATAATATTTGGAGTACCATGTAGTTTTAGGACTGTCTCCATAAGAGAATTGGAGACTATGCTAGCTTTGAAGGAGTGAGATAGTGCACAGACATGTGAATATTTAGTAAGTATATAAAAAACCACCATGATGACACTCTTTCTGTCATACTTTGGTAAACATGTGATAAAATCCATCGAGACCTCTATCCATCGTTGTATTGGAATGGAAAGTTGTTGTAGAAGAATCGAGGTCTCAATTGTTTCCACTTTATTTTGTTGGAAAACTACACATTCTGTTAGAAATTTTTGAACATAATTTTGAATCATGATCCCAAAAAAAATATTTCTTTATCCTATGGTAGGTTTTTAAGAAACCCAAGTGCCCTCCTACTTGTTAGGATTATAATCCTCCCTTGTCCAATTTGGTCAATTATGTCTAAATCAGGAATATGTCTAAATCTGGAGTCCTTTCAGTTTATTTTTAGTCACTAGCACCATTGGGTCCACTTGGCCTAATTGGGGCACATGTACTAGTTACTAAAGTATGAGGAACACTAATTGAGGCAAACTGCCACTGATTTTGCTTGCATGCATCAATTTAGGAGCCTATTAGATCAATCCCTACAAATTAGGAGCCATTGGGAGTGTCGATACCAACCTCCATCAGTTTATTTCAGTTGGTGACTAGTCAAGCTCAATTAGGAGTTAGTTACATTCAGTTCTAGTCCCTTACATTTATTTCTACTTCGTTAGCGCTAGGATTGCATGGTTGCATGTAGGTGAGGTGCATTTACTCACCTACCTTAGTCAGTTAGACTAGTCAACACTGAATTAGACACTTGAGTTTGGGTTTTGAACTCCGATGAACTGCGATAATGATTTAGACAAGGTAAGTTAACCATTCATTCAAGTAGAATCCAATCAATTTGAATTGCATGAGGCTATTTAGCCATTGTACTTCATTGTGATTAATTATCTAATTACTTTTGATTAATGAAAGCATTCACAACTGCAAGCCATTTTTGCACAGTTTCATTCTTCAATTGCTGAGTAAATTGTATGATCTATCTTGTGAGTTGTGTGTTGGTCCATAGAAGTATGTGCTCAATTTAATATGGTATTAGAGCCTCAGCAGGAAAAGGCACTTCTCCTACTATAGATCCATACTTGGATAATAATAATAAAAATTGAGCAAATTTTCTCCTTCCAGTACTGCACCAGAAGTGGAGAATTTACCACTTAATATCCCAAGTAAAGGAATTGTTGATCAAGCTTGCTTGATCAACTATGCAGGGTATGATGAAAATTCCAAAAGTGCAGAGTGTCAACCTTATTTTGTTTGTTTGATTGTGTGATTTATAGGTTTATCAGTCTCCTTCACTGCATTCTCTACAAGTAGCTCAGTCTCCTTCACTACATTTGCTACAACAGCTTAGTCTCCTTCACTGCATTCGCTACAGCAGCTCAGTCTCTTCCATTTCATTCCAAATGGCCCCTCCAATGGATCTTCTCACTCCTTTAAACTACCACCAGTGGAAGTATGACATGGATATGCAACTACACTCCAAAATACTCTTCAGACTCACAATGGAGACAGAGAGAGAGCCAATTCATTATGTTGAAAAAGAAAAGTACTGGAATAGGCTTGATGAAGCATATGGATGCTTGTTCCTCTCAATCTCTCAAGATCTTCTCTTCCACATCAGTGGATTGAAGACTCCCAAGGAGGTTTGGGATAATATTTCGTCCTTATTTGACAAGTAGGATGATCTGAGGATCTATCAGCTGGAGAATGAGCTGATTTCTCTTCATCCAGTGAATTTCAAAACTGACTTCTTAACCAAATTCAAGAATCTAGTGTTCTAATTGAAGCTGTGCAAGGTTGAGAAGGAGGGTGATCAACTCATCCTTGCCATTCTCTCCAAAATCGATACATACTATTCAATCTTTGTATCAACATTTCATTATGTGAAGCTCTCTACTCCAAACTGGAAGATGCCTACTCTTAACTCCTTCATTGAATCTCTCACGCAGGAGCATGACAAGTTGACCCAAATGGGGATCATTCGATATTCTAGAGATCAAGCACTGGTTGTAGGAGGACCTGAGGTAGCGAATGATAAAGGGAAGCAAAATGATGAGTCTCGTGTAGAGAAAGAGTAGTCAAAAGAGCCTTCATGTTCAAAGAGAAGCAAGAAGAATGGAAAAGGAAAGACACTCTTTTCTTACTGTGGAAGGGGATTTCATCCAGAAAGCTCTTGTATGAGAAGAACAATTGATGAGATGGCTCTTCTTCTAAAGAAACATAATATTAATGTACCTTCCAGAGCAAGGAAGATTGACCATAGAGAAGAAACTAAATAATATGAAAAGACATGTCATGCACTAAAGGCTAGCTGCTCAACAGTACATGCCTTCCTCATTGATTCTGGAGCTTCTAATCATATGGTTGCATCCAGAGAGTCATTCTCTTCCTTGCAGTATTTTGATGGTCCTAGTATTTAGATGGGAAATAACAGTAAAATTCAAGCCAGAGGGAAGGGTTCTATCAAGCTTGAACATGGAAAGTTCAAAGATGTGCTTTATGTGCCCTCCTTAGCTGCAAATTTGTTATCTATATCAGATGACTCATACTGGCTCTCCAAAGCGACTGATATTTGGTCCTGACTCAATGGAGATCACAAATATCTCTAATAGGAACATCATAGCAAAGGGTGCTGCAAATCATGCCTCCAAGGCATATGAGTTCTCACACTATATCCCATTTCCAAAACCAGTGCACTCTCAGCAGCTACTTGCAAGGGAAGGTATAAACATTCCATCTACTTCTTTTGCAGTTTCCACTTGTATTGTAGAACTAGTTGTATTAGTTTATGAGATTGAGACTCAGGGTGATTCAGATCCAGATCCTGTCCTTACTCCCAAGCAGGAAGCTAGGAAGATGACTAGAAATCCATCTGACACTCAGAAGGGAAAGACCCTTGTGCTATGTCATGCAATCTCACCTCCTTCAGAGAGATGCAACAAACTCTGTAACACCCCGATTTAGACCTCGTTTGCATCAAATGTATATTATGTATATATTGTAATTAATCATGGTGTGGAGCTAAAGGAAAAATCCCTACCATGGATTATCGTTTCATGTTTTGGCGATTAAAATCGATGCCGATAGTATTTTGTGCTAGCCAGGAATGATATAATGTTGGACACCATGTAAATATGCATCTTAATTAAAAATACCCACAACCATCTATGTCAATGCAACATATAATGAGATGGGGGCATGATTTCCTAAGGATAAGGGGGGGGATATTCAAACCTTTGGGCCAATGGGGAAAATCCAAATGTCAAAGGGAGAACCCCTCAAATTGTCAACTACCTTTCTTGTCTCATTCACCCAATCATTTATTACTACCAAAAATTGGTTGGGTTGGTTATTGCATGGGATGGGCAAGGTATGACAACCCAAATTTGAATTGGAGAAGCCATCAGTTTTTGGGAAACGTGTTTTGAATCCTTGGGAAAGAAAAAACCCAAAAGCGTATGCCATTCTACCATGCTTTCAGGTTGGCATGTTTACCTCACCCATTTTTCCTTCACATGAGCTCTCTCAGGCATCCAAAAACTTTTTGTGTGTGTTCTCATTCCACGTTTTTGTTGTTGTTGTTGGTTTCATTTACCCATGGATGGGATTTCATTTTTGTAATGCTAGGGATTGGGTTGGTTTTGCTCACATTTTTGGAGCTGCCAATGCATTTTCCATCCATGATTTTGCAGTTTCATGTGTTTTTACCATGGCTGTGAAGTGTTTTTGTTAGCTTCTAGTGGCTGGGATCTCTGTTGGGCGTTTTGGTGTCGCTTCCACATGCCCACGGTGGGGAATTTTGTTGTTTAGTGTTGCCCAATGAGTGGGAGAACCGAGCCATGAATTTTCAGTGCTGTTGAAGTCGTTTTGGCCACTTTAGGGCCATAAACGACTTTGGAATTTGAGTTCTTCAGCCTGAGTTGTTTCTACCCAGTTGCAATACCCAATTTTGGTCTCTGTGGTGTTTTTCCTTCAGTCCAGAATTGTTGTTGCTGTGTGCACACCATTTATTGGCCTTTGAACTGTATTTGGGTGTGGAAATGGGGTCTGAGCTTACCTGACAAACCTAGTGTGTGTCAGAGCCTCATAGACAGAGCTAGAGGGTTGGATTTCTTCTTTACATCCCCTGAATAGCACTGGAAGGGAAGGCATAGCCCGAGGGACTATGTAGCAAAGAAGGGGATGCTTCCTTGTGTTGGGTGTGTTTGGATGTTTTAGAAGTCAGGATAGTTCTGGTGTAGGTGTCCATAGCTCTTGGATTGAGCTCACTAGCTTAGCATCCAACCCTTCCAGCTCCATGTTAGCCTGATAAACCCAAATGTGTTGGATTGGCTGAGTTTTGTGTATCCTTGGCTACATGTGAGCCTACTATTTTCCCCTTATTCCTTGTGGAATCATGCCCAGCTCGGGGGTGGAAGTGTTGTTGAGCGATTGATGAGCACACTGACCTATGGTTAGGTGGAACGTTGCAGTGACGTAGCTGGTTGCGGGACAAGATTATTCTAAGATAAGTATTCTTGTGTTTAATTCCTTGTAACTGTGTTGTTTTATAAATCCATATGAACATGTCAAATGCTTTGAATGAATGAAATTGCTTCCACTGATTGATAATCATTTATGCATCTATGTATGTTTAATTTCAATGCATTTTATTTTACATTCATGCGGCTATATTGCCCGAATTGTTGGCATTATAGTCACGTCCTTTTATCGGTAGAAGGGTGGGGACATGACAAATTGGTATTAGATATACTTGGTTGCAGCATTGGGCCTCAATGGGCCAAGGAGAGCAGCTGACAGAGGGTAGAATTACCTTTGTGGTTAGCAGAAAAAAGAAGCACAAGCAGGGAAATTTTCCAATTTTTTTTTCTCTAAGTATGAGAAATTGCTTATCAGCCCAGTTAGAAGAAGCAGAGCCTATACGTCGACAAGGAAATGAAGTTTTGAGCGGATACATCGGCAGAGGAAAAAGGATATTTTCACCGATGAGATGACGAGCCACAACGGTGGGTGAAAAAGGTTGAAGGAAAGCTGCAGCAGTGGATGGGTTTCCAGGAATGTGTCGACGGACGCATTTTCTAGAAGAGAGCTGCAATGGTAGATGAAAACTAAAGATCGTTTCGCTGCAGCCAAAAAATTGGTGGTTTCTTTCCGATGCAACAGCGGGTGTAATTGTAAGAACGAGCTACTACGATGGATAATAACTCGAGAAAGAGCCGATGAATATCGTTCAGGTCGAGTCGATGCGCGGCAGATGGAAAATGAACTTTGAGCCACAACGGCGGTGGGAGAAAGAAAGGAATTGAGCTAATGATGACGACAGGACGTCGATGATAGAGTTGCTACGGCGAATGAAAATTGGAATTTTAACCACTATGGTGGCGGATGGAAAAATAGGACCGAGCTGCAACGACGGCTGGAAACTCGAAATCGAGTCGCTATGGCGGCAGAAGGAAAAAGAAGTTGAAGCCACTACAGCTGTGGGTGGAAAAAGAGGAAGGAGCCGCCATAGCGGGTGAAAGTAAAAAAAATTTCGCTACAGCAGGTGAAAGTAAAAAAATTTCTGATGCAGCGGGTGAAAATTTTGAGAATTTTGCTGAAACAGAGAATTCAACAGGGTTTTTCAATGGGATTTCAGGGGCTAGAAAGATGGAAAAATGACAGCTTGTTTATGCACCAGATTACGTGAAATTGAATTATTTACAAAAAAAAAAATGAGGGTGCTACCCTAGACCTGCTCTGCAGTGGTGAGCCCCCTTGACCCCCATCGTCCCCCTGAGACAGTCATTCTTTGAGAAAGAAAATTCTATTTTTTGGGCAAAGTTGTCATTGTATGATTTTTGCAAGAGAAGGTAAGTAATTATGATTTGTATAAATGTTATACAGCTAACAGTTGTGTTACTAACACATTTTGCAGAATTATAGTTACCTTCAAAGGCAGCATTCCAGATAGTGTAGTTGCGTAAAGTGATTCTTGGTTCAGCCATGAGAACCCATGATGGATATGATGCACAGGATTCCTACGAACGTGCACAAGATTCCATGGGGGAAAATGTCTGAGTTGGAAATGATGATATAGAGTCTAATGGAAGGATATTTCAAGAGACTCCGCCAGATATTGCAGCTACCATGAGAAGCTTGATTAAATCCTAGGAAGAACAACATCAGTTGAATGCTGCTTATGTTGCAAAGTTTAACCGACTTGCAAAGAAAGATAGAATCTAGACAGGGTACAATAAAACTAGAAAGCAGTAAGAGAAGTACCAGAAGAAGAAGAAGAACTTCTAGTAGATCATCTGACTCAGAAGAATCCAGTGGGGATTCAAGCTCTTCTTCTCACAAGAGCAAGAGAAAGAGGCACCATAGGGATCACTCTCGAGATGAATTCAAGAAGGCTAAACCTCCTACGTTTGATGGTGAGTTAAAGACTGGACAAGAGGCTGAATCTTGGCTTATTGGGATAAATAAGTACTTCCAAGTCCAGGATTATTCGAGAAACATGAAGGCAAGGGTTTCCATATTCAATCTGAGTGGAAGGGAATCCATTTGGTGGGATCACTTCAAGCAAGTAAAGAGGATCAGTGAAAGGAGACTTAAGTGGAAACAGTTCAAGAAGTATTTCAAGCAGAATTACCTCTCTGACAAGTATTGTGATGACAAGATTAAGGAGTTCCATGAGCTAATATTGGGACAACAGACCATGGAAGATTATGCAAATAAGTTCTTGGAACTTTTGTAGTATGTCAGGTACATCAAAGATGAAAAGGTGAAGATCCAATGTTTTCTAAGTGGATTGCCTCAGTATTACCAAGACGAAATTGAGTTTTATGAACCTAGAACTCTAGAAGAAGCAATAAGGAAGGCTAAGTATTGCTATGGGAAAAGCAAAGGAAAACCTGATTATCATCAGACATGGAAGGACAAGAAGAATGATAAGTCTGACCAAAGGAAGAAAGGTTTTAAACCTTCTTACTTCAAGAATCAGTAGAAACAATCGTCACAAGTTGAGAAGAAGCTAGCCAAAGTGATGGGAGAAAAGCCGAAAGAGCCACAACAAAACAGAGGACCACTCCAATGTTGGAAATGTGTAGGACCCCACATGCGCAGGAATTGTCCGCTTGAGAATGATAACGTAAGGCCATCTTACAACATTCAAGAGGCAAAAACAATGGGTCAAGTAGTAAGAGTCGTCCCTAGGATTTATGCAGCACTGGAGGAATGCCAGGAAGATCACTAGTCAACTATGGTTGAAGTTACAAGTAAGATTGTTGAGCAATCTGTTTCTATTTTGATTGACCCTGGTTCTACTCACAGTTACATTACCCCTAGAGTAGTGGATATTTTTTCTTTTAAGAAAGTAAAGCATAGGAAATATTGGTTAGTTCAGCTAGCCACTGGAACTAAGAGGAAGGTTAGTGAAGTGGTAGAGAGATGTCCATTGGTTATGAGTGCATTGGTCACTTGTGTAGATATGAATTTTCTACCACTTGGTTCCTATGATGTTCTCATTGGAATGGATTGGTTAGATGCTCACAGGATAAAACTTGATTGTTATAATAAGACCTTTGAGTGCTTGGATGAAGAAGGAAACCCAATAGTTGTAAGAGGCATCCCAAAGGTGATTTCTGTGAGGCATATTTCAGCAATACAGTTGAAGAAGTTATGTAGGAGAGGTTGTTAGTTGTATGCAGCTCACATTTTGGAGGCAACAAAGGATGAAACTCCTAGGAGGACTTTCATGTATTGTAGGAATTTAGGGATGTGTTTCCTGATGAGATTCTAGGGCTTCCTCCGAAGAGAGGCATTGATTTCACAATTGAACTTGTGCCAGGAGCAGAACCAATGCCCAAGACACCCTACAGGATGAGCACACCAAAAATTCTAGAGTTAAAGATAAAACTGCAAGAGTTGTTGGAGAAGAAGTATATCAGGCCTAGTGTATCTCCTTGGGGAGCACCCATTCTGTTTGTGAAGAAGAAAGATGGTACCCTTAGATTGTGTATTGATTACAGACAAATGATCAAAGTCATTATGAAGAACAAGTATCCTTTGCCTAGGATTGATGATCTCTTTGATCAAATGAGGGGAGCAAAGGTATTTTCCAAGATTGACTTGAGTTTTGGTTACCATCGGGTAAGAATCAAGGATGAAGACATCCATAAGACAGCCTTCAGGACAAGGTATGGGAATTATGAGTTTGTAGTGGTACCATTTTGCCTCACAAATGCACCAGCTACATTTATGTGCCTTATGAATAGTGTCTTGAGCAAGTATTTGGACAAGTTTGTTCTTGTTTTCCTTGATGACATTCTTATTTATTCTAAGAATGAGGAAGAGCATGTAGAGCATTTGAGATTGACATTGCAATTGGTTAGGGAGCATAAGCTGTATGCAAAGTTGAGCAAGTGTGACTTCTATAGAGATAGAATTCAGTATTTGGGTCACATTATCTCAGAAGAGGGAATATCAATAAACCCTGAGAAGATTGAAGCCATTATGAATTGGCCTACTCTGAGGAATGTGACTGGTGTAAGATCTTTTATGGGACTTGTAGGATACTATAGGAGATTCATTGAAGGATTCTCCAAGGTTGCACATCCAATCACTTCTTTGCAAAAGATGGGAATAAAGTTTGAATGGACACCGAGGTGTGAAGAAATCTTCTAGTAGTTGAAGAATCTTCTCACAAGTGCACCAGTCTTGAAGATTGCAGACCTAGAAAAGGATTTTGTGGTGTGTAGTGATGCATGTGGACAAGGACTTGGAATAGTCCTTATGCAAGACAACCATGTGATATGTTATGAGTCAAGAAAGCTGAAGGAGCGTGAGAATAACTATGCCACTCATGATCTCGAGCTTGCAGCCATAGTACATGCTCTCAAGATGTGGAGGTATTACTTGATGGGCAGGAGATTTGAGCTAAGGACAGACCATTGTGGTCTGAACTACTTGTTTGATCAGCCAACATTAAATTCTAGGCAAGCTAGATGACTGGAGTTTTTATGTGAGTTTGATTTTGAAATCAAGCACATAAAAGGAAAGGAGAACAAGGTGGTTGATGCACTCAGCAGAAAGGTGTAGGAAATGCACGTGGCATCTCTTAGTATTTTCCAGTCAGATTTGAGACAACAGATTGTTAATCATACTGCCGAAGACGAATTGTATGAGCAGGTAAAAGACAAGTTGTGGAAGCAAAGTATTGAGAAAAGGTATGAGGGATATAAATTGGAAGAAGATGGACTTCTTACTTATAAGAACATAATCTATACTCCAAATATAGCAGATTTGAGGAGAGTGGTTATGGATGAGATCCATCAAGCTCCATATTCTGGTCATCCAAGATATCAAAAGATGATTGCTACAGCCAGGAAGCAGTACTTTTGGCCAGGAATGAAAAAGGACATGGCTGATTATATTTCAAGGTGCATGAAAAGTCAGCAGGTAAAGGTGGGGCATCAACACCCAACAGGATTGTTGCGGCCTTTGCCAATTCCAGAATGGAAATGGGAAGTTCTTTTGATGGATTTTATTACAAGATTGCCAATGACTTGGATACAACATGATTCCATCATGGTTGATGTGGACAAGTTGACAAAGGAAGTGCATTTTATACTGGTTAAGTCTACACATAAGACTGATGACATTGCAAAAATCTTTATGAAGGAGATTTTCAAATTGCATGGATTGCCTAAGGAAATAGTCTCTGACAGAGATGTCAAGTTCACTTCCAATTTTTGGAAGGGTTTGTTTGTAGATTTGGGTACAAAGTTTAACTTCGACATTGCCTACCATCCTTACACTTATGGGCAGACAGAGAGAGTGAATCAGGTGCTTGAAGACATGCTTCACATGTATGTGATGGACAAACCAACCAAGTGGGAAGATTACTTACACTTGGTAGAATTTTCTTATAACAATGGAGAGCAAGCATCCTTGGGGATGAGTCCATATGAATCTTTGTACGGCAGGCGGTGTAGGACATCAATGACATGGGATAATCCAGTGAACAGGGTTGTTCTTGGGCCATAATTGCTCAAAGAAATGGAGCAAGAGGTTGTAAAGATCAGGTAGAATCTAAAATAAGTTTAGGACAAACAGAAAATCTATGCTGATAAGCATAGGGTGAAAAGAGAGTTCAGTTTTGGGGATCATGTTTACCTCAGAGTGAGGGAAAAGAAGAGTTCCTTGAAGCTTGGAAGTTGTGCCAAGCTGTCACCTAGATATTGTGGGTCGTTTGAAGTGCTTGAAAGAATAGGGCTAGTTGCATATAGACTTGCATTGTCTGCTAGCACTAGAGCTCATAATGTTTTTTCATGTTTCTTTTCTTAAGAAATATGTACATGATACTAACCATGTGATAAATTGGGATGTGATTCAGGTGGAACCCAAGGTAGAGTTCCAAATCGAGCCAATCATTAGAGAGAATTTGAGGTCAAAAATGGGCCTCCTAAGAGATGTACTACAAAAATATAAGATATATTAAAATATTATGAGTTAGGGGTTTTATGGGGTAGGTATATATGACAACTCACCTCCTACACTACTTTTTATGCACAATATAAATAACCATGGTTGAGTTACTTTTCTAAATTGACTATAAATAAAATTAATAAAATAACTCTACAATGATGTGACTAAGATTCATTGTAAATTCTAAAAAATTTATTTTCCTTTAGCATTTATTTGTCTTGAACTTGTAAATAAAATTAAACAAAAATGAATTTAATTTATACGCATAACTAACATATTTTTTTCATATAAATATCATTCATGAATTTAATTTATTTTAAAAGTACAAGATTATATATATATATATATATATATATATATTAGTTTGACATTATGATATTAAATACAATTAGGTGAATATATAATTTAAAATTAAAAAAACATGAAAATGCCAATATATTATTTTATAAAAAAATGTGAAAAGACATTTTTATGAATTATGAGTACTTTACTTGAAAATGACAATAATATTATTTTATGAGAAAGTGAATTGTGAGTACTTTACTTGAAAATAACAATAATATTATTTTATGAGAAAGTGTGAAATGACTTTTATTATGAGTACTTCACTTTATGACTTAAAATTACTTGTACCACTACCTTGGTTAACTATGGATTTTCATCCACCATAGAAAATGTGACAAATAAGCATTCTTAACTCATGCAATGCCACCTCAACCATGGGGGATGATGTCATCTACTAGAATGTAATTGGTTGATTTTTATAGTACATTTTGGTCCTTTTGAGGCCCATTTTTGACCTCAAATTCTCTCTAATGGTGCATCATCGACAAGAAGGTCACAATGATCCGGAACCAAGCCATACGGCAGGTAAAGGTGCAATGGGAACACTATGGTCCTGAAGAGGCTACATGGGAGCTAGAGGATGCCATGTGATTGGCACATCCATTTTTTTTCAATTTTGCAGGCACTGAGGTGATGCCAGTGTAGAATTTTATTGAATTTTGTAAATCACTAAGGATAGTGCTATTGAAGGGGAAGGGGAATGTAACACCCTGGTTTTGACCTCGTTTGCATTAAATGTATATGATGTATATGTTGTAATTAATCATGGTGTGGTGCTAAAGGCAAAAGCCCCGCCATGGATTATCGTTTCATGTTTCGGCAATTAAAATCGATGCCGATAGTATTTTGTGCTAGACAGGAAAGATATAATGTTGGAAACCATGTAAATATGCATCTTAATTAAAAATACCCACAACCAACTATGTCAATGCAACAAATAATGAGATGGGGGCATGATTTCCTAAGGATAAGGGGGGGGGGGGCGGATATTCAAACCTTTGGGCCAATGGGGAAAATCCAAATGTCAAAGGGAGAACCTCTCAAACTATCAACTACCTTTCTTGTCTCATTCACCCAATCATTTATTACTGCCAGAAATTGGTTGGGTTGGTTATTGCATGGGATGGGAAAGGTATGACAACCCAAATTCGAATTGGAGAAGCCATCAATTTTTGGGAAACACATTTTGACTCCTTGGGCAAGCAAAAACCAAAAAACGTATGCCATTATACCATGCTTTTAGGTTGGCATGTTTACCTCACCCATTTTTCCTTCACGTGAGCTCTCTCAGGCATCCAGATCTTCCTGTGTGTTCCACGTTTTTTTTTTGGTTGTTGGTTTCATTTTCCCATGGATGGGAGGTCGTTTTTGTAATGCCAGGGATTGGGTTGGTTTTCCTCACGTTTTTGGAGCTGCCGGTGCATTTTCCATCCATGATTTTGCAGTTTCATGTGTTTTACCATGGCTGTGAAGTGTTTTTGTTAGCTTCTAGTGGCTAGGATCTTTGCTGGGCGTATTGGTGTCATTTCCACATGCCCACGGTGGGGAATTTCATTGTTTAGTGTTGCCCAACAAGTGGGAGAACCAAGCCACAAATTTTGGGTGATGTTGAAGTCATTTTGGCCACTTTAGGGCCATAAACGACTCTAGAATTCGAGTTGTTCAGCCTGAGTTGTTTGTACCCGGTTTCCATACCTGATTTTGGTCCTGTGGTGTTTTTCCTTCAGTACAGAACTGTTGTTGATGTGTGCACACTGTTTGTTGGCCTTTGAACTATCCTTGGGTGTGGAAATGGGGTCTGAGCTTGCTTGAAAAACCTAGTGTGTGTAGGAGCCTCACAGACAGAGCTAAAGGGTTGGATTTCTTCTTTACACCCCTTAAATAGCACTGGAAGAGAAGGCATAGCCCGAGGGACTGTGTAGCAGAGAAGGGGATGCTTCCTTTTCTTGGGTGTGTGGGGATTTTTTAGAATTCATGCTAGTTCTAGTGTAGGTGTCCATAGCTCTTGGATTGAGCTCACTAGCTTAACATCCAACCCTTCCAACTCCCTATTAGCCTGATAAACCTAACTGTGTTGGCTTGGTTGAGTTTTGTGTATCCTTGGCTACGTGTGAGCCTGCTAGTTTCCCCTTATTCCTTGTGGAATCATGCCCAGCTCGAGGGTGGCAGTGTTGCTGAGCGATTGATGAGCACATTGGCCTATGGTTGGGTGGAACATTGCAACGATGTAGCTGGTTTTGGGACAAGCTTCTTCTAAGATAAGTATTCTTGTGTTTAATTCCTTGCAACTGTGTTGTTTTATAAATCCATATGAACATGTCAAATGCTTTGAATGAATTAAATTGCTTCCGCTGATTGATAATCATTTATGCATCTGTGCATGTTTAAGTTCAATGCATTTTATTTTGCGTTCATGCAGCTAGATTTCCCATATTGTTCGAATTATAGTCATGTACTCTTGCCGGTAGAAGGGTGGGGACGTGACAAACTCCCTGTGATATGCAACATGGAAATGCCTAATTAGTCACACTACATTTAGAAGAATAGAGTGGATCATACACCTCTTCATCCAGATAGAGGCAAAGGCTACATTCCTCCTTCCTTCCATCATCATTTTGGGAGAATATGGAGAAGTCTACATGCCAAGCCCCAGGATACCTGTGCACAAAACATCATGCATACTGCTTCGCTACATCACAAATATTACAGCAACATATTTTCATGTTTTTCAAAATTGAATCCTGATTCTACCTGCTTAGTTAGAAGGGGATATTTTTTCCCATGTGGTTTTTTCCCTAGCTCCTTATGTTAAGAAATTATTTTACTTGTTGTAATGGGTGACCTATGGTCTTGGTTACTAGGGCCTACAAATTGTCCAAGTTAGCATTCAGGGGGGGTGTTAGGATTATAATCCTCCCTTGTCCAATTTGGTCAATTATGTCTAAATCAAGAGTATGTCTAAATTTGGAGTCCTTTCAGTCTATTTTTAGTCACTGGCACCATTGGGTTCACTTGGCCTAATTAGGGCACATGTACCAATTACTATAGTGTGGGGAACCCTAATTGAGGCCAATTGCCACTGATTGCACTTGCATGCATTAGTTTAGGAGCCTCCTAGATCAATCCATACAAATTAGGAGCCACTAGGAGTGCTGATACCAACCTACATCTGTTGAGTTCATTTGGTGACTAGTCAAGCTCAATTAGGAGTCAGTTACATTCAGTTCTAGTCCCTTACATTCAGTTCTACTTAGTTAGTGCTAGGATTGCATGGATGCATGTAGGTGAGGCACATTTACTCACCTACCTCAGTTAGTTAGACTAGTCAACACTGAATTAGACACTTGAGTTTGGGTTTTGAACTCCGATAATGATTTAGACAAGGTAAGTTAACCATTCAGTCAAGTAGAGTCCAATCAATTCAAATTTCCTCACATGAATTCGAATTGCATGAGGCTATTTAGACATTGTACTTCATTGTAATTAATTATCTAATTACTTTTCATTAACAAAATCATTCACAGCTGCAAGCCATTTTTGCACTGTTTCATTCTTCAATTGCTGAGTAAACTGTATGATCTATCTTGTGAGTTGTGTGTTGGTCCACAGATCTATGTGCTCAATTTAATACTACTGGTGAGGAATGGAATTCTAAAAGTACAATTTGCTTGAGCTAGGAACTCTTACAAATATATAAGTAATCCTTGTACCATAACAATTCATATTTCCACATAAATGTATTAGAGGCACTAGGATCCTATTGCATCTTTTGAATGAATGTCCATACTTCTTTGTTCTGCTTCCATTCATCCCTTGCTTTGTTTATCCAATCTGGTTGGATGATGGAGATATCATAGATGAATGCTTCAACATCCTCATGTTTCCTAGAGAGTGCATCTGCCACAACATTTTTCTTCCCCTTTTTGTATATGATTTCAAAGTCATCTCCCAACATATTTGTCACCCATTTGTGTTTCTCTTCTAAAGATATCATTTTTTTTAAGAAATATTTAATTCTATCATGATTGGTTTTAATCTTGAAATGTCTTCCTATGAGGTAGGGGCACCATTGCTTCAGGGCATGTAGTATTTCCAACATTTTCTTCTCATAAATGGGATTTTGTAATTTCATTCCCTTGATTGGATGACTTGTGAAATAAAGTAGGTGTCCTTCTTGCATTAATACAACTCCAATGCCATTTCCTAAAGCATCACATTCCACAATAAAGGTTCTTATGAAGTCTAGTGTGGCCAAAATGAGAGCTTTGCACATTTCCTCTTTGAGTTGTTGAAAATCTTGAGTTGCCTCTGGAGTCAAAGAAAATGCATATTTCTTCAATAATGTTGTTAGAATAGTTGTTATTCTTCCATAGTTTTGAATAAACTTGTGTCAATACCCTGTCGAGCATAAGAATCCTTAGAGATTCTTCAGGGTTTCGGAAATTGGCCAGTCCATCATGGATTTGATTTTTTTAGGGTCTACCATGACACCTTCATGTGATATAATATGACCCAAATACTCTACCTCCTTTACCCTGGATAAACATTTTGAGGGTTTTTCATATATTGTTGCTCCTTTAGTAGTTGTAGTACCCTATCAACATGTTGAACATGTTCTTCCCAAGACTTGATATAGATTACTATATGATCAAAGAATACTAGAATACATTTTCTAAGGAAAGGCTTGAAAATGGAGTTCATCAAACCTTGGAATGTGGAAGGCGCATTCATGATAACGAATGGAATAACCAAAAATTGATAATGACCTTCATGAGTTATGAATGCATTTTTTGGGATGTCTTCATCCTTCATTTGATTATGATGATACCCAGAATGAAGATCCAACTTTGTGAAGAAAATTTATCCATGTAATTGATCTAACAATTCATCAATGATATGAATGGGAAACTTATCTTTAATGGTGATCTTATTGAGCTCTCTATAATCATGACACATACGCCATGATCCATATGGCTTGGGTACCATTACCACTAGTGCATAGTAATACCATTGGATAGGCCTAATTATGCCAATCTCTAACATTTCAACAACCATACGCTCAATTTCGCTCTATTGGCCATAGGGGTATCTATAAGGTTTGACATTAGGATGAACACTTGATTTAATTAAGTAAATAAGATTATCAAAATATCGAATAGGTGGAAGAACTTTTGGAATATCTTCAAATACCTTGGAATGGTTATTGATGACCCTTTGGAGATCTCAGGAGATAGGAAACTTTGATGTTTGAATATATAATGAGCATAATTTTGAAACTAATCCTTAATGTCCATTTTTTAGTAATTTTGTCATACCATTAGATATTATCACCTTACTCGGTTTCCCTGTGATACCATTTAACTCATATTCTATTCCTTCCCATGAAATTTTTTTGAAAATTAAAAGCTATTGTTCCCAATGATTGTAACCATTGGACCCCTAATACAACATCAACACCACCCATTGGGATAACAATCATTGGACTATTCAATACATATTCCCCCATAGTATTATTGATATTATAATTTATGGCATTTCCCTAAGTAATTTATAGTTCCTCCATCTGCAATCATTACTTGAAACTCTGTGTTGGATATACAAAGCAATTAAGAACTTCGGCTAATTTATAGTGAATGAAACTATGAGTACTACCTAAATCAATCAACACTATTACCTTCGTATTTTTATCTATCCTTCGATCTTGAGAGTTTGAGGAGTTCTAATTCTATCGAATTTATGGCAATATATGGTGCGAGTAATTTCTTTTGAAGTAGTATCTTCTTTTTCTTTATCTTGAGATGGTTCCTCTTCTTTTGGTTCTTCCTCTTCACAATCTATGTAGAATAATTTATTCTCACCACACTTATGTCCCTTAATATACTTTATGTCATAATTAAATCATAGGCCTTTTGATCTTATTTCATCTAGTTGTTGAGGTGACAATCTTTGAGGTGGTTTAGAATAAGGAAAACTATTCTCTCTGTATGTGTTGGAGGTGGTCTTTCTAGTAATCATCACCATATTTTTACTTTCCACCTTCCTTTCCACCATGAAATCCTTCTCTAGGGATGGTAGTTCAAAGAGACGCACATCATGTTGAATGTTATCCTTCAATGTTCCAATAAATAGATCCAACAAATTATCTTCTGAAATATTCTTCACTCTAATACTTAGCTTCTGAAATGGTTTGATGTGTTCTGTAACTAGACCTTTTTGTTTGTTATTTATCAACTAGATAAAGAAGGTATTTCTATTAATATCCCCATAATGTGCAATAAATTATTCGGTGAATATATACCAAGAGATAATAGATTCATTTTTACGGTCACAAATCCATTGGTACCATAAAAATTGACCAGGTTCTAAATATAAGGATGCAATAGTTACATTTTGCAAAGTTTGCACCTGGTGTAGATCAAATAATTGATCCATCTGAAATATCCATGTGATGGGATCCTTGCCATCAAAATTTCTCATGTCAATATTGGGAATAAAGTAGTTCTTTGGACCTGAGTTGAACCCATGATGATGTAGTGAATCATCACATTTTAGAGAGTCACTCTTCTGATTCTTCAAATGTTTTTCAATTTTCTCAATGGGTGACTGGAATAAGTCCCCTTTTTCCTCCTTACCCTCTTCTTGAATAGATAAATGAGGAGTAAAGTTATGTTTGATATCCTTCAACATTTCCTTTAATTCCTGAATATCTTATTTACTAGCCATCTCACTGACCATATTTACTAGATCCCATTTGTACCTGGATAACATTTACAATATCTTGTCTACAATGGATGACTACATCAATCCTACAACTGATGGAAAATTGAGTTGGTGAAGTGGTAGTTCATGTTCATTAGATTCAGGTGAATCCTTGGAGAATTGGTAGAATGAGTTGCATGAATTATCAATGCATAAATGTGCGAGGATCACAAAATATCTACGATGGGTAGGTATTGAGGCATGATATCTACCTACTTATGAAGGATTACCTAATCTAGATACATTTCTCACAAAATTTCAAGACAAGGTACTGGAACCTCAATGCTTCTTAGCTCTAGAAGTTTCCTTGAAAGCTACACTAGCAAGATGGTGGGTTGTTCACAAACAATCTATTTTAGAATGGCCCCAGTATCAATGACTGTTAGAAATCAGTTTTGGAGAAAATATTTCTTACCCTGGTCAAAAGTATACAGGTTTGACGAATACTATCGACCACATTGAAAATTTCCATGCAACATGGAGGACGTCGTTGATATTGGAATGCATTCATTTGTTTATACATACTCTAGACATGATACCAATAAATTGGTATACATCAGTCGAATTGCGATGAGGAACTATAGACTAGGATGAGTTATCTACTAGCTTCACACATACTTTTAGATTTATTGATGACAGTTTGACGGTTGATGATGCTCCACATGTTATTAAAAAGGATATTTTTGAGGACATCCCTCTTCCGATGTCAAATTTTCCTCAAAGAAATGCAACATATTATTTAACTAGGTGGGTTGAAGTAGCACTAATCAACGATTGTACTGCAACGACTACTATCGGGGTTTTGTTCGACCATGTCATGACTAGGTTTGGTTGTCCAAAAATCTAATAATTGACCAAGGTACACATTTTTTTCAATTAGTTGATTGAGAAATTAACTGAGGAATTTCAGATCCAGCACTAGAATACAACTCCATATCATCCACAAGCAAATGGAGTTGTTGAAGCAATTAACAAAATCTTAGAGAATGCACCAGCTAAGATATGCAATGTAAATCATGATTACTAAGATCACAAAATAGTTGCGTTTTTATGGGCTTATCACATGACATGCAAGAAAATTACTAGGTACACTCTGTTCAGACTGGTTTATGGGAAGGAGGTTTTTATGCCAATATATTACATTATACCCAGCCTAAGAATAACTACCATTACTAAGATGATAGATGTCAATGCAATTGAATAAATATTATCTCAGATTCTATAGTTGGAAGAAGACCATTTCATTACAGGATATCATCAGTGTGTCGAGAAAGAGTGACAAAAGGCTTGGCATGACCGCAATATTAAGTTCAAGCAATTCCAATGAGGTGATTTTATTCTTCTCTACGACAGTAAGTTTTTGAAACATCCTAGTAAGTCACGCACACGTTGGTTGGGACCATATGTTGTCATTCATGTTACTGATGGAGGTGCAGCCTAGTTGCAAAAGTTAGATGGTACACCCTTCGACGAGTTGGTAAATGGGATTCGACCAAAACCTTAAAGGATATCCATACTTCGCTCAACTGAATAGGTATTGACTAGACGTGTACAACAAAAAAAACAAGGAACTCTTGTATATAAATTTCAAATTGTCCTTTGAAGTAAAGGTCTGTCGCAAGATTAAGTTTTGTTTCAGTTAAATTTGTGTCGCAATATATTTTGGAGGCATGATTTATGTTAATTCTGTAATCAATGCATAATAATTGCATGTGTTTTATAGTGAGAGAAGTGATGTCTTTAACAACACCTTTTCGTAATGACAGAAAATATCTCAACGTGTGAAGGGATTAGCCACCACCTTTTTCAATTTATTGCAGACCCAGGTGAATGGCTGACTTACCGCATGCGTAGATCTATTTCACTTCTTAATGAAATCCAGTTTCCTCATTGTATCGAAGTGTAAATTTTCTTAAAGGAAAATAATTGTTTGCAATTAATCAAGGTCGAAGATTTCTATAATGGAGATTCCTCTGTCGAGTTCAAGCACCATTTGAGGTTTAGGAGTGGAGGCTCCCCCTTCCATATTCATTATAGAGGAGGCACTGGAGGTTGTCTCGTGACCCATCCCTGTCCACCAAGGAGTAAGCAAATGGCTGGCTGGGTCATTCTTCCTAAGCAGAGATTCAAAGCAACACATGATGTTGAAGCTTCAAGGTTTGGTTCAGCCACAATACTTCCTGGGTATATTTCACCATGAAAGGATGATGCTGCCAATGTGGTGATTCGCAAGAATTCCAAGTATTTAATGGTTAATCCATCCATTCGAAAAGGTGTGAATGTCACGATGGATATTATGTTGAAATTGAAGAAGCTAACATTCACAGACCGTGATTTGAGGAAGTTCCCTGAACTCAAGATATTGTAATATGTGACTTTAATGCAACTAGTCGAAGGCAGGCCTATTCAATTGGTTCAAATGGATTGGGATCATGGGTTGGAGAAATTGGGCATTTTGTCCTTGATGAATATGCCCCATTTTGTTCACACTGTCAAGGTTAATATGTGTGTGAAGAAGTTATTGGTATGTTTCCATGGGGGTCATTTGTGGTTTGATAACCATATTTTTGTTGACGTCGACCTGATTTTTCCATCTCTAGGTTTCCTAGAGCAGGAGTCGACCTAGCGCCATTTTTTACTGGTAAGGATCATGACTCGAGCCTTGTCGCTCACATGAAGGAGAAGTACAATCTTACATGAGATAAGGAGTTTTACATCACCTCTATCAATGATCGGGGTGTTCGGGTCGTAGCCAAAGTACTATCCAGTAAGTTATTAAGGAAGATGTGATCAAACAAATGCACTGCTAGTACCGTTGTTGCAGCTGAGCAATGTGTTGTTGGAGTCTAGATGATTTGGTCCACAATTTTTTTGAATGAATTATTGGCAGATGCTATCAATGCACAGGAAAAAGGTACTCCTTTCACTTATTCATGGTTTCTAGTTTTGATATCTTTTGTCGCATGGGCCGAGCCACCCAACTATCAGGGGATGGAAGTGCATGTCCCATGTCACGGGGCACACTATCAAAATTTATGGTATAAGGAGAAGAACCAATGGCGACAGATGGAGAACAATATTGAATTCTACATGCATGTTGATGCACTGATGCATCATATTGGAAATCAGTCAAGGATGCTGCAAAAAATGTCCAACGGTATAGAAATGTGATAAAATTTACTACAGGGGCTCACCATATGTATATACAACCACGGTGAGACCCCCCAGCATCAATGGTTAAACACTTCATTTTGGTTAGTCGAGGATGAATTTGATATGATAATTTGGAATTGTCCTAAAGAATGGAAGCAACCTATCACAGATGACCTATTATCTGTCAAAACTAACCCACGAGAGGAGGGCACTTCGGGGACTCAAGCAAGGGACCCCCGAGATGAAGAAAACCCGCCTAGGTCACCTCACAACAGTAATGAAGAATCAAGTGCAACACCGATAGATCCAGAATTGGGGGAAAAGAGGAAACCTGCTGAAGAGAGAAAAAAGAGTCACAAAAAGAAAAAAATCTACAAGAGATCCCCCTAGTGGACTTACTGATGATGACTATAACTTACCAGTCAACATAATGGTAGAGGTTCTCTATGAAACATGTCAGAACATTGATATTCGACATATTTACTTGATTGGAAGCATTACCTACTTACCTCAGACTCTTTGCGTTGTGGTAAAGGAAGTAAGGATAGTGGTTAGTCTGGGCCTGTCACACTAGCAAGCGCAAGAAGCAGGTCCTTCTAAGGATTTCCTAGTTGAAGTTCAACCAGCTCAACAACATTGTAAGCTTCAAGTGCTACCTAAATCACTTTACCTGGGCACAACAGAATATAATAGCATGATTCATGAAATTCATTATGTTGGTGTATATCTCTTTGTGTTCCCATTTTTTTACTACATAACATACAATAGGATATAGTCGACGAAATTAAGGCAAGGGAACATATGGTGTATGAAGAGTTGAAGCTGTTGAATACTGTCGTATCTTCGCTCTAGAATGAGTTGGAGGAAACAAAGTAGAAAACACAAAGGTGGCAGCAGGATAGGAAAAGACTCAAGAAATTTGTTGTGTTTTCCTACCATGAAATTCCATAGGTTTGGGTTACTCCCGACATG
This sequence comes from Pseudotsuga menziesii, assembly GCA_001517045.1. Classification (NCBI taxonomy): domain Eukaryota; kingdom Viridiplantae; phylum Streptophyta; class Pinopsida; order Pinales; family Pinaceae; genus Pseudotsuga; species Pseudotsuga menziesii. The sequence continues at coordinate 304,897 of LPNX010149683.1, forward strand.
CTCCATGAGGCTCAGGTCATTAGGTTGGAGGAAGTGGCTAGCGAATTTCGCCAGAGAATTGCAGAACTAGAGTCTAATCTCCTTCCTAGTACACCCCTAAAGTACTAAAAGAGAGACAGAAGGTAGTTGATGAAGATGTGAAACAAATTCAGGAGGTTGAGGCACTCTGTGCTAAAGCAAATACACAGGTTTCCCATGCTTGGGAATCCTTGATGGATGATATTGAGCTACAGGACATAATAGAGAAAATTCATGTAGCAGAGTCTAACCTAGTCGGGTTAAGGAACTTGTTGAAAAAATTGCCCATGGTCGAGAATACGAGTAAGGATACTGGGCACAAAGACTTACAGCAATAGGTTGCTAAGCTCCAGACATAGCAGCAGTGAAGAACCGATCATGTCACAGATCTTCAGGATCAAACAGAACATGTCACAAGGACCATCCATCCAGTACATGTCTAGGTACAACATGATGTAGAGGCGACATAAGTGGATGTTAGGGTTAAAATTGACTTGGGAATGAGTCAAAGGTTATTGAGGTCTAGGATATGGTTTGGGAACATGGTTTATTATATCCCATGGTATTAGTGGCCAATGGTATTTGGTGGCCCATAGTATTGTCCCATGGTATTGCATGTAAAGAAGCATTTATAATCCTTGAGGAGGCTCCATTGTAAAGTTGCCTAGAGGTGAGTGGTGGCTATCTCACTTGGCTCGGATTGGCCGCTTTAGGTCAAGGGAGATAATAGATCTATTATGGTGGTTTTTCCCAGTTTTGGGCTTTCCGTGTAAACATTGTATGTTTATATTTAATGGTTGCTTGTGATTTTGTTTATTTCTTGCATATTATTATATTTTATTACTCGTAATTCCTAATAACTGGTATAATAGCCATGGTTTGGCATATGGTTGTTCTCGTTATGTTGTACTTGGTTTTTTGAATTAATTGTGGGGTGCATGTTCAGTGGTACCTAACACCCTAGCAATATTTTTGGGTTCCTCGTTAGAATGTAATTTCCCCAGGTGCTAGAAGCACAAGGTATCCCTCTTATGCACATAGAAGGGATGTTGCATAAAGTGTAGAATGAACCACTGGGTAGGTACAAGGGGGGAAGGTGTACTTGTATCTTAGCCTGATTTGGATCGAAGAGGTTGAGTCTTCGATTGTAGGAGGAATGTGAGAAGGTTCAATCTCAGTTTTTGGGACTAAGATTTATGAACCATGTATGTGAAGAGAAATCCTAGAGAAATAGCGATTACAATGACCAGGGACCCATGTAATCTACTAGATGGACACCTCTTTGTATGGACATCAATTCCAGGGTTGGATGCAGGTACATAAAGAGAATGGAAGAAAATGAGTAAGTTTGCATGTAAAATGGGTAGGCGAGTAAGAAAGAGAGCATGGAAAAGTGAGAGGATGAAGCAACGGATGGTGATGGTGTAGTCACCATGAAGACACATGAAAAAAATTAATGAAGGAGTTTGCATGTAAAATGGGCATATGGTTGTAAGGCCTGCTAAGACATGCATACCCCCGGTAACTCATCGGTAAAGTCTAGAGATAGACCTAGGTGATATGGGGTGTATCTAATATTCCTTGGTAAAACTTTGAGGGGGGTTGGTGATTACTCCAAGTCAAGTTTAAAAGGGGGATTGTTAAGGTTAACCTTGACTCAGGAATGAGTCAAATGGTTTAGGTCTTAGCACATGTTTTTGGGCCCATGTTATTTGGTGAACAATGGTATTTTTCCATGGTATTGGTGGTCAATGGTATTTGGTGTCCCATGGTATTGCATGTAAGCAAGTATTTATAAGGCTTGAGGAGGCTCCATTGTAAAGTGGCCTAGAGGTGAGTGGTTGCTATCTCACTTGGTTGGCTTGGTTAGTTTAGGTCAAGGGAGATAATAGATTTATTATGGTGGTTTTTCCTGGTTTTCAGTTTTCCATATAAATTTGGTGTGTCTATCTTAAATGTGTTGCTATGTGGATTTATGTTCTCTCATTACTAATTATATGTATGCTTGTTTAAACCTAAGAACTAGTATCAGAGGATGTGGTTAGAGATCCTTGAGGCTATAGTTTTTGTAGCTGAGTTTTAATTAATATGTTGTGGGGTTCATGTTCGGTGGTACCCGTGTCTCTAGCATTTTTGTGGGTTCCTAGTTAGAATGTAATTTCCCCGACTGCTAGAAGCGCAAGGTATCCCTCTTATGCAAAGAGAAGGGATGTTGTATCAAGTGTGGAATGAACCACTAGGTAGGTACAAGGGTGGAAGGTGTACTTGTAGCCTAATTTGATGTGGATCAGAGAGGTTGAGTCTTCAATTGCGGGAGAAATGTGAGATGGTTTAATCTCATTATTCATACCAAGATTGATGAACCATGTATGTGAAGAGAATTCCTTGATAACTAGCAGTTATAGCGACTGAGGACCCATGTAATACAGTAGATGGATTCTTTTTATATGGACATCAATGACAAGGTTAGATGTAGGTACAAAAGGAGCATGGAAGAAAATGAGAGAGCATGGAAAAGCAAGAGGATGTAGCAATGGATGGTGATGGTGTAGTCACCCTGGAGGCACATGAAAAAAAATTAATGGAGAAGATTGCATGTAAAAGGGAATATGGTTGTAAGACTTGGTAAGGCATGCATATCCCTGGTAACTCACCGGTAAAGTCGAGAGATATACCTAGGTGACATGGGGTGTATGTGAGATTCCTTGGTAAAAATTTGAGGGTGTTGGTGTTTACTCAAAGTCAAGTTTAAAGGAGGGATTGTTAGGGTTAACCTTGACTTGGGAATGAGTCAAAGGTGGTTGGGGTATAGAACATGGTTTGGGAACATGGTTTATTATATCCCATGGTATTGGTGGCCAATTCTATTTGGTGTCCCATAGTATTATCCCATCGTATTGCATGTAAAGAATCCTTTATATGACTGAGGAGGATCCATCGTAAATTGGGTTGGAGGTGAGTGGTGGCTAGCTCACTTAACTTGGCTTGGTCGGTTTAGGTCAAGGGAGATAATAGATCTATTATGGTGGTTTTTCCCTATTTTGGGTTTTCCACGTAAACATTGTGTGTCTATATTTATTGGTTTCTTGTTATTTTGTTTCTCTTGTAATTTATTATATGTATGCTCATTAAAATCCTAATAGTGGAAAGTTCAGAACATCTCAGTTCTGAACTAATGGAGAAAATTGATAAGGTCAAGGAAGATGTTCAACGACGGGCAAAGGATGTCATGAAGATATTCCAATATTTTCAAGACAAGTTGAACGCAACAAATGTTTTTGTCTGAAGTGGCTCGGGATGAGCCACATGTGATTATTGGAGTTCTATTGGCCCTAGGTAAGTGCATAAATTTTGGTCCATAAGTTTTGAGAAGTCTAGTCGCAGTGTGAACAGGGTTGTGACGGAGCGGAGACAGAATGGGTCAGATCCAGAATTTTGGGCAATTTTTTGCGGAAACATTAAATGTATGCATTGATTTAGTTAGGAAATTTTTCCAATTATGGGTAATGGGAGTGGGATGTAAAATCGGTTGTTAGAGCCTATAAAAATGTAAAAGGTTTTGTAACACCCTGGTTTTGACCCCGTTTGCATTTAAATAAAATGATGTAATAATCATGGTGTGGAACTAGGAAAAAAGACCTAGCATCGATTTAGTATTTATGTTTCTGCAAGTAAGGTCTGGTCAATGGTATTTTTTTTATGCTAGCTGAACATTATGTTAAAATTGCAATTTTAATTAAAAATCCAGAACCGGCTATGTCGACGAAACTAAATGAGATGGGGGCATGATTTTTCCTAAGGATGAGGGAGTGGGGGATTGGAAGAGTGGGAAGAAATTAGAATTGGGTAGATCCCCACTTTGGGAAAAACGTTTTTTGAATTTCTTGGGCAAGAAAACTCCAAAAACAACCACCTTTCCCTCATGCGGCAGTGTTTCACCTTCCCTCACGATTTTGCAATGGAAAAAGGTTTTGGGAAAACCAATTGGGCATTCACGCAGAGACGAAAAGCAAAAACGATTCTGAGTCTGAACCTTTCTGGAATTTTCCCCTGTCTAGCGATCTGAATCCTTCACGTTTTGGTTTTTGTGTTATGATTTTTTCCCCTGTTCGAAAATGTTTTGTTATCTCTCACGTTTTCCCCTGTTTGTTAGTTGTTTTCCTGAACACGATTGCCCTGAATCTAATTTTTGTGTCTTTGTGTTGAAAGACCAGCAACGTTTTCGTTTTGGTATTTCTGCAACAGTTAGTCTAGCATCGACAATGTTCATAAATTCATAAATTTTTGTGTGTGTATGTAATCCCTGGAATCTGCTACGTTTGATAAATCCTAGGACTGATATCACTATGTGTGCATCCACGTTTGGCATTTGAATTGATTGAAGGAATGGAAAAAGAGTCTATACTTGCTTGATAAACCTAGTGTGTCAAAGAACCTCACAGACCAATATAGAAGGCTGGTTTTCTTCTTTGCATGCCCTGAATAGCACTAGAAGGGAAGGCATGGCCCGAGGGACTATGTAGTAGAGAAGGGAATGCTTCCTTGTGTTGGGTGTGTAATTGTTTAGAAACCAGGCTAGATACAGTGTGGGTGTTCATAGCTCTGGGGTTGATCTCACTAGCTTAGCAGTCAGTCTTTCCACCTCCTTGACAGCCTGATAAACCCATCTGGAAGGATGGCTTGGATGGTATCCTGATAAACCCATCTGTTGGCTTGGTTGTGTCTCATGTGAATTTGAATAAGTGTAAACCACTTCCTATCTAAGTCTGATAAACCCAACTGTGTTGGCTTGACTAAATTTTATTGTATCCTTGGCTATGGGGAAAGTCTGCTAGTGTTCCTTATTCCTTGGGGAAAATCATGCCCAACTCGAGGGTGGCAGTTTTGCTGAGAGATTAAAGAGCACATTGGAACATGGTTGGGTGGAATGTTGCAGCAACATAGCTGGTTGTGGGACAAGCTTCTCCAAAGATAAGTATTCTTGTTTATTTAAGTTCTGCAACTGTATTTGCTTATGAATTATTATAAAATTATCATGAACATGTTGAATGCATGAATATGTTGAATGAATGATTTTCTTCCGTTGTATATATCATGTACATTTTATTATGCATCTTTGTATTTGTATGTTTCAAGTTCAATGCATTTTTATATATGTATTGTGTTCATGGGGCTTAGTTTTCCCAGATTGATAGATGTTGTCACGTCCTCTCCATCGAGTAAGGGTTGGGAACGTGACAGTGTGGTATCAGAGCACTGGTTGCAGCTTTGTGCCTCAATGGGCCAAGATTGAGCAATTGATAGAGGCAGGATCACCCTCTGTGGCCAGCAGGAAGAACAACAGATAGGACAAAATTTTAGAAATTTCTCAAAGTGTTGGAAATTGCATAGCGGTTGCGTTGCCAAGATTGGAGCCGCAGTGGCAGCTGGGCTTCCAAGAGGGAGCTGACGCGGAGACCGTGTTGGTGAGATGGAGCCGATAAGAAAATAAAATTTTTCTACGTGTTTGAAAAAATCCTCTTCTTGCATGGTGGCTGAGAAAGCCAAAGAAGAGCCACAACGACGGTGGAAGACAACATATGAATGAGCCGCTATGTGGCGCATGGAAGCTAAAGAGAGAGCCGACGAAAGCGGCTCAGCTTGTCGAAATGCAGCCACGATGGCAGATGAGGAAAGGAGAAGGGCTCGACAGAAGGGAGCCAACATGGAAGAAATTTTGAAAATTTGTCTAAGTGTTGGCAGCGGCAGTAGGAAAAAGAAGTTTCAAGCCACTATAGTGGTCGAAAGTTGAAGTTTGAGCCGACCAAGAAGCGGCCAAAAGTTGAAGTTTGAGCCAACAAAGTGGTGGCTCAAAGTTGAGTTTTGAGCCATAACGACAGCGGGGAAATGAAGAATTCAGCCGCTACATTGGATGGAAGATGAACATTGAGCCGATGTGCGGCGGAAGAATGTTGAACATCGAGCTGCTACGACGGATGGAAGATGAACATCAAGCCGATGTACGGTGATAGAAAGCTAAAGAACGAGCCACAATGGTGGAAGGAAAAGGAAAAGTGAGTCGCTATGTGGCAGAAGAAATTCAAAGATCGAGCCGATGTGCGGTAGCAGAAAGTTGAAGAACGAGCCGCTACGCGACATAGGAGAAAGAAAGATCGAGCCACTACACAGCGACAGATGGAAAATGATGAAGGAGCTGCTATGGCGAATGAAAAATGAGGATCGAGCCGTTGTAGCAGGTGAAAGTCAAAAAAAAAATTCCGATGTAGCGGGTGAAAATTTTTCCGAATCAAAGAAATTCAGCAGGTTTTTCAGTAGGAATTTTAGGGTTTTGAAAAGTGAAAAATGGTAGACTTGTTATGCACTAGATTGCATGAAATCAAAATTTTTACAAAAAAAAACAATCGTCCCCTTCAGACAGTCATTCTTTGTGAAAGAAAATTATGTGTTTTGGGCAAAGTTGTCAATGTATGATTTTCCAAATGAAGGTATGTAGTTGTGAATTTTTGAGAATGCTATAAATTTATAATTTAACAAACTGTGTTATTAACACATTTTGCAGAATCATAGTCACCTTCAAAAGCAACATTCCAGATAGTGCAGTTGGGTAAAGTGAGTTGTGGTTCAGCCATGAGAACCGACAACCTGCATGATGATGTAAAGAACCCCAATGAGTATGAGGAAGATACTATGGGGGAAAATGTCCAAGTTGGAAATGCTAAGACAGAGTCTAATGGGAGAAGATTGCAACAAGAGACTCCCCCAGATTTTGCAGCCACCATGAGAATCCTAATGGTAGAGATGCAGAGTTACAAGGTAGATAATGAAAGGTTGGTTAAGGCTTGGGAAGAGAAAAATCAGCTGAATGCAGCCATGCTAAAAAGTTTGACATATATTCAGAGAAAGATGAACTCTAGGGACCAAAAAGAAAATCCAGAAGGGAGTAAGAACACTACTAGAAGAATAAATAGATCCCCTAGTGAGTCATCTGACTTTGAAGGGTCCACTGGAGATTCAAGTTCTTCTTCCCACAAGAATTAGAGAAGGAGGCGCTACCAAAACCACTCACGAGATGAATTTAAGAAGGCAAGGCCTCCTATCTTTAATGGTGAGGTAAATACTAGTCAAGAAGTTGAAGCTTGGCTTCTAGGAATGTGGAAATATTTCCAAGTCCAAGACTATTCTGGGAATATGAAAACTAGAGTAGCCATTTCCATTTTGACCGAAAGAGCATCCATATGGTGGGATCATTTCAGACAAGTAAAGAAGATCAATGAAAGGAATATTGTGTGGAAGCAGTTCCAGAAGTATTTCAAGGAGAATTACCTCTATGATAGGTACTATGATGACAAGATCAAAGAGTTCCATGAGCTGAGATTGGGACAACAGACTATGGAAGAGTATGCAAATAAATTCTTGGAATTGCTAAGGTATGTCAGGTATATTAAGGATGAGAAGGTGAAGATCCAACATTTTTTGAGTGGATTGCCTCAATCCTAAAAAGACCGAATTGAGTTCTATGAACCTAGGACTCTAGAAGAAGCAATAAGAAAATATAAGTATTGCTACGAGCAAAGAAAGAAAAAACTAGATTACCAAAAAACATGGAAGGACAAAAGGAGTGAAAATTCTGACCAAAGAAAGAAAGGTTACAAACCTTCTAACTTCAGGAATCAACAGAATCAACCAACACAAGTTGAGAAGCAGTCGGCTAGAGTGACAAGAGAGAAGCCAAAAGATCCACAGCATAACAAAGGACCACTCCAATGTTGGATCTGTGGAGGACCACACATGCGCAATTATTGTCCACTTGAGAATGAAAATGCAAGGCCAACATACAATGTTCAAAAGGCAGAAATAGTGGGACAAGTAGCAAGGGTCGTACCTATAATTTATCCAGCACTGGAAGACCGTTAAGCAGATCACTAGTCAATGGTGGTTGAAGTTGCAGGTAATATTGTTGAGCAATCTATTTCTATTTTGATTGGCCCTAGTTCTACTCACAGTTATATTGATCCTAGAGTAGTGGGGGTTTGTGCTCTTAGGAAGGTAAAGCATAGCAAGTCTTGGTTAGTTCAGCTAGCCACTGGAACTAAGAGAAAAGTTAATGAACTGGTGGAGAAATGTCCATTGGTGATGAATGGATTGATCACTTGGGTAGATCTGAATTTTCTACCACTTGGTTCCTATGATGTTCTCATTGGAATGGATTGGTTAGAAGCTCACAGAGTGAAGCTTGAATATTATAATAAGACTTTTGAATGCATGGATGAAGAAGGGAACCCAGTGGTGGTAAGAGGCCTTCCAAAGGTAATCTCAGTGAGGCATATTTCAACAATGCAGTTAAAGAAGTTTTGTAGAAAAGGTTGTCAGCTGTATGCAGCCCATATTGAGGAGGCAACAGAGAATGAAACTCCTAGGTTGGAAGACTATCCTGTGTTGCAATACTTCAAGGATGTTTTCTTGATGAGGTTCTAGGACTTCCTCCAAAGAGGGACATATATTTCACAATTGAACTTGTTCCAGGATTAGCACCAGTGTCAAGAGCACCCTACAGAATGAGTACACCAGAAATGTTAGAGTTGAAGATGCAGCTGCAAGAATTGTTGGAGAAAAAGTATAGCAGGACGAGTGTGTCTCCTTGGGGAGCACCAGTTCTGTTTGTAAAGAAGAAAGATGGTACACTCAGATTATGTATTGATTACAGGCAGCTGAATAAATTCATGGTGAAGAACAAATATCCCTTTCCAAGAATTGATGACCTCTTTGATCAAATGAAAGGAGAAAAGGTATTTTCCAAGATTGACTTGAGGTCTGGTTACCATCAAGTGAGAATCAAGGATGAAGACATTCATAATACAACCTTCAGAACAAGGTATGGACATTATGAGTTTGTAGAGGTACCATTTGGTCTCACAAATGCACCGGTAACATTTATGTGCCTTATGAATAGTGTCTTCAGCAGGTATTTGGACAAATTCATTTTTGTTTTCCTTGATGACATTCTTGTTTATTCTAAGAATGAAGAAGAGCATGAAGAACATTTGAGACTAACTTTGCAATTGCTCAGAGAAAATCAGGTGTATGCAAAGTTGAGCAAGTGTGAATTCTATAGGGATAGAATTCAGTACTTGGGTTACATTATTTCAGAGGAGGGTATATCTGTAGACCTTGAGAAGATTGAAGCTATTAAGAATTAACCTACTCCAAAGAATGTGACAGAGGTAAGATATTTTATGGGGCTTGCAGAGTATTACAGGATATCCATTGAAGGATTCTCCAAGGTTGCACATGCTAGCACTTCTTTGCAAAGGAAGGGGATAAAGTTCGAATGGACCTTGAAGTGTGAAGAAAGTTTCCAGCGCTTGAAGTATCTTCTCACAAGTGCACCAGTCTTAAAAGTTGCATACCCAGAGAAATATTTCGTGGTATGTACGGACGCATGTGGTCTAAGACTTGGAGGAGTTCTTATGCAAGACAACCACGTGATATGTTATGAGTCAAGAAAATTGAAGGAGCATGAAAAGAACTATGCCACTCATGATCTAGAACTTGCAGCCATAGTACATGCTCTCAAGATGTGGAGACATTACTTGATGGGCGGAAGATTTGAGCTAAAGACAGACCATTGTGTTCTGAAGTATTTGTTCGATTAGACTACTTTGAATTCTAGGAAAGCGAGATGGTTGGAGTTTTTATGTGAGTTTAATTTTGAAATCAAGCACATAAATGGAAAAGAGAATAAGGTCGCTGATGCACTTAGCAGGAAGGTGCAGGAGATGCATGTGGCATCCATTAGTATTTCCAATCATATTTGAGGCAGCAGATTTCTAATCATGTTGGTGAAGTTGAATTGTATGCATAGGTCAAGGACAAGTTGCAGCAGCAAATCCTTGAAAAGAAGTATGAGGGATATAAATTGGAAGAACATGGACTTCTTACCTATAAGATCAGAATTTATATTTCAAATGTAGCATATTTGAGGAGGGTTGTTATGGATGAGATCCATCAAGCTCCATATTCTGGTCACCCAGGATTTCAAAAGATGATTGCTACATCTGGAAAGCAGTACTTTTGGCCAGGAATGAAAAAGGACATGGCTGAATATATTTCATGGTGCATGAAGTGTTAGGAAGTGAAGGTTGAACATCAACATCCAACAGGTTTGTTGCAGCGTTTGCCAGTTCTAGAATAGAAATGGGAAGTTATTTCCATGGATTTTATTACAGGATTGCCAATGACTTGGAGACAACATGATTCCATCATGGTTCTGGTAGACAAGTTGACAAAGGCAACACATTTTATACTGGTTAAGTCTACGCATAAGACTGATGACATTGCAAAGATATTCATGAAGGATATTTTCAAACTGCATGGATTGCCTAAGGCAATAGTCTCTGAAAGAGATGTCAAGTTCACTTCCAATTTTTGGAAGGGGTTGTTTGCATATTTGGGTACAAAGTTGAATTTTAGCACTTCCTACCATCCTCAGACCGATGTAAAGACCGAGAGAGTTAACCAGGTGCTGGAAGACATGCTTCGCATGTATGTGATGGACAAACCAACCAAGTGGGAAGATTATTTACACCTGGTAGAGTTTGCTTATAACAATGGGCAGCAAGCATCTTTGGGGATGAGTCCATATGAAGCTTTGTATGGCAAAAGGTGTAGGACACTAGTGACTTGGGACAATCTAGTGAATAGGGTTGTGCTTGGTCCAGAATTGCTCAAGGAGATGGAGTAGGAAGTTGTAAAGATCAGGAAAAATTTAAAGGAATCCCAGGACAGACAAAAAATCTATGCAGATAAGCATAGGGTGAACAGAGAGTTCAGTGTTGGGGATCATGTTTACCTCAGAGTGAAGGAAAAGAAGAGTTCCTTGAAGCTTGGAAGTTGTGCCAAGTTGTCACCTAGATATTGTGGGTCGTTTGAAGTGCTTGAAAGAATAGGGCCAATTGCATTTCCTGCTAGCACTAGAGCTCATAATGTTTTTCATGTTTCTTTGCTTAAGAAGTATGTACATGATCCTAACCATGTAATAAATTGGGATGTGATTCAGGTGGAACCAGAGAGAGAGTTCTAAATCGAGCCTATTCGCATCCTCACCAAGAAGGTCACAATGCTCTGGAACTGAGCAATAGGACAGGTGAACGTGTAATGGGAGAACTACGATCCTGAAGAAGCTACGTGGGAGCAGGAGGATGCCATGCGACTGGCACATCCGTTTTTGTTCGAATCTGGGGATTGATGAGGGCAATACCACCAAGCATTTTTGTTCAATGTTGTAAAGCACTGAGGACTGTGCTGTTGAAGGGGGAGGGGAATGTAACACCTCGGTTTTGACTCTGTTTGCATTAAAATAATATGATGTAAATAATCATCATGTGGAGCTAGGAAAAAAGACACACCATTGATTTAGTATTTATGTTTCAGCAATTAAGGTGTGGCCGATGGTATTTTTTTTATGCAAGCTAAACATTAAGAGATGAACATTATGTTAAAATTGCAATTTTAATTAAAAACCCAAAGCCGACTATGTCAATGCAACTAAATGATATGGGGCATGATTTTTCCTAAGGATCAGGGAGTGGGGGATTGGAAGAGTGGGAAGAAATTCGAATTGGGTAGAGCCCCACTTTGGGAAAAATGTTTTTTGAATTTCTTGGGCAAGAAAACACCAAAAATAGCCACCTTTCCCTCATGTGGCAGTAATTCACCTTCCCTCACGATTTTGAAATAGAAAAAAGTTTTGGGAAACCAATTGGGCATTTACGCAGAGCCAACAAGAAAAAACAATTCTGAGTCTGAACCTTTCTGGAATTTTCCCCTATCCGGTGATATAAATCCTTCACGTTTTGGTTTTTGTGTTTTGATTTTTTCCCCTATTCAGCAATTTTTTGTTCTCTCTCACGTTTTCCCCTGTCTATTAGTTTTTTTCCTGAACATGATTGTGTTGAATCTGATTTTTGTGTCTTTGTGTTGAAATACCAGCAATGTTTCCATTTTTATATTTTTGCAGCAGTCAGTCTGGCACCAACAATGTTCAGAAATTCATAAATTTCTATGTGTGTATGTAATCCCTGGCATCTGCTACGTTTGATGAATCCCAGGACTGAGATCATTGTGTGTGCATCCACATTTGGCATTTTAATTGATTGAAGGAATGGAAAAAGAATCTAGACTTTCTTGATAAACCTAGAGTGTGAAAGAACCTCACATACCAATCTAGAAGGCTGTTTTTCTTCTTTACATGCCCTGAATAGCACTAGAAGGGAAGGCATGGCCTGAGGGACTGTGTAGCATAGAAGGAAATGATTCCTTGTATTGGGTGTGTAATTGTTTAAAAATCATGCTAGATCCGGTGTGGGTGTTCATATCTCTGGGGTTGAGCTCACTAGCTTAGCAGTTAGTCTTTCCACCTCCTTGACAACCTGATAAACCCAACTAGTAGCCTGATAAACCTGTCTATTGGCTTGGTTGTGTCTCATGTGAATTTGGCTAAGTGTAAACCATTGCATGTGTAAGTATGATAAACCCAACTGTGTTGGCTTGACTGAATTTTATTGTGTCCTTGGCTATGGGGAAAGTCTGCTAGTGTTCCTTATTCCTTGGGGAAAATCATGCCCAACTCGAGGGTGGCAGTGTTGCTGAGAGATTAAAGAGCACATTGGCCTATGGTTGGGTGGAACGTTGTAGCAACATAGCTAGTTGCGAGACAAGCTTCTCCAAAGATAAGTATTCTTGTTTATTTAAGTTCTGCAACTGTATTTGCTTATGAATTATTATAAAATTATCATGAACATCTTGAATGCATGAATATGTTGAATAAATGATTTGCTTCCGCTGTATATATCATGTACATTATATTATGAATCTATGTATTTGTATGTTTTAAGTTAAATGCATTTTTATATATGTATTATGTTCATGGGGCTTAGTTTTCCCAGGTTGATAGATGTTTTTGCGTCCTCTCCACCAAGTAAGGGTTGGGGACGCTACAGGTTTGGGCTTTAGGAGTTCAGAAAATAGGAGGGAGACGGTCTAGAGTAGATCTGAAGAAGTATGTTGTAAGTTGAAGTGCAAAGAGTGAAAAAGAGTCATGAAGGGCATGTAATGTCGATCCGCAAGATGTGTGCATGTATCTAATGTAAAGGATATTTAGGGATATGTCTGCAGGCTATGTGCGTCGACCAAAGCGTTCAAATATAAATTATGCCAAATGAAGAGAGATTTTGTGGTTTTATTCTCGTATGGGTTTCCACGTTGAATTCTATGTGTTAAATGGTGTATGTTTAGTTTATGTCTGATGTTGTTTTATTTGCTGCCACTAATAATATTTCTAATGAAATGGAATAATTGTGCTGAAAATATTGGTAGATGTGATTTAGACCTGCTATGTTTTCATATGTTGTTGCTATCTGTTGATGATCGTTCACCTATCTGCATCGTTGGGTAGTCTGTTGATTACTCCCATGGAGAGATCCCATTCTATCATTGTGGAATCCTGGTTATCACAGTCCCTATAAGTATCTCGGTGAGACTTCACTTGTGTCACAGGTGTTGTCGGCAGGTTTATGCTCTGTTGGGAAGATTCCTTGGGTTCTATTGGTCGGAATGGAAGATTGAACTTGGGTTAGTCAAAGCGATCCAACAGAATCTAAAACACAAGAGATAATAATGGCACACACACAAAGTACATAGAGTTACCCTATAAATCCTTAACCAAGAAAACTATCCTAATAGTGAGAGTCACTCCTCTCCATCTCATTTTATTATCTTCACCATTTAAAATATAATATTCATAGAATCCAAGATTCCAATAAATTAACTTGGATTAGGTTACAAACCTAATTCCTCAACCGGAATTAGTTTACAATTGGCTAAAACCATTGGCCAAAAATGTACATAATGAATTGGAATATTTATCCTTGGGATCTTCACCCTTAAACCCCTGAACAAGGGGGGCTTAACTCCCTATTACCCCCCATTTCATAGGGGGAATCCTTTTGAATTACCTTAATTTAATGGCTAACACCTTAACCCTGATATGTGACTATGTCTACCAGCAAATTATACAACACATATCCAACAATTACTAGCTAATATAGGAATTTTGTGCAAAAATATAGTAGAATTATAGTGCCATTGACATCCTTGTTAAAAGTAATTGACTTTGTATGGAATGGTATTTCAAATCATGCTTGCATACCTTAATAATTCTATATGAACTACTCCAGTTTGAGTGGTCCCCAAATTTACTAGTACTTTCATCTTGGGATCTAATGCTTCTAATAAATATATTGGGTTGGTATTGATGCAAGAGGGGTAACCATTGGTGTTCCCTAATAAACAATTGTGTAGTGTTGGGAAAGTATACATATGAAAAATAAAGTTTTGTCCATCCTTTATGCAATTGATACATGGATCCCTTTTTTTTCAATGTGGTTCATAACCTCGGAGAGGGTTTGCTACATCCATGTGAACAATTCCCAGGGGGGCACCCAAAGGGGCCTCACCTTGTTGGCTCTGATTACAGATCCTAACCTAGTGGGGACATCAAGTGAGGCCCTTATATATATATATATATATATATATATATATATATATATATATATATATATATATAGAGAGAGAGAGAGAGAGAGAGAGAGAGAGAGAGAGAGAGAGAGACCCATGCATTTGACCCCTAACCCATTGGGCTCATGATTCCCTTAATTGAAAGGGTATTGTTTTCATATCAAAAGAAACCATCATAATTTGAAGTATTTTGGAAAAACATGTTTCTTCACTGTAACGACAAAAGAGGGTTACCAAGATGTTAGGATATGATTATGAGATCATCTACAAGAAGGGAAAGGAGACATGGTAGTTAATTCCTTGACTCAAAAGTACGAGGAGGAAGGATACCTATTTGTTTTATCCTACCAATGTTAGAATGGATAGTAGAGTCTCAACAAGAATTGATCGCTAATAACAACATAGTTCATGTGTTCCTACATTTATAGGGGGATACAAACCTACCGATAACTTAAACTTGGTAGAATGGCATGTATAGTATAAAGGGAACATCTTTTTTATTAAAAAATTTGCTTTAGAATCATGGGTGTTAGATAAATCACATTTTCTCCCATAGTTGGTCACTCTGGTTTTCACTAAACTTCTGAGTAGGTTAAGAATTCATTCATTTGGTTTGAAATGAATAAATGGCTTCCATATATTCATAACTAAATGTGTCGTATGTTAATGATTAAGGGAAAAATAGTGAAGCCCCGTGGGATTTACAACCCATACTGATCCCTAGGATAATTTGGGTTGACATTTCCATGGATTTTATTGTTGAATTTCCTAATGGAAGAAACAAATATATCATGATGGTGGTTGTTATTTGACTTTCCAAATCTGACCACTTTTGTGCCCTACAACACTTTTAAATTGTCCATATTATTCTTCATGGATAGTATTTTTAAACGGCATGCCATACCTAATTTGGTTGTGATGGATCGAGATTCTACCTTCAAGAATACATTTTGGCATAAGTTCTTTAAATTAACTGGCATCCAATTGAAAATAAGCATGACAATCACCCCCAAACATACAGTTCATCACATGTAGTCAATTAGTACATGGGATTTTTTTGAGAATTTTTACATCAAACCAATAGGGCTAGTGAGTCCAATGGGTACCCCTTGCAAAATGGTGGTACAATACCACCTATCTTGATTTCACAAAAATGTTACCTTTTTAGGTTTTCTATAAGAAAAAACACATATGTGTGGCCTAATACTCAATAGGCATATCCAAGGTTTATGAAATGGACACCACTCTTTAAAATAAGAGTCGACATTCTTTGTATGCTCAAGGACAATTTTGTTGGAAATTGGGTTCAGCGCTCCCCGTGAGTTTCATGACATGTAGTATGTTGATGTATTTGTAACTTCAGAATGTATTCACTTGTATATCTTTTGTATTGTACCCCGATGTTTATATCGGGAAGTATCTGTAATGTAATTGAGTCATGTCGTGCCCCGATGTTCCTATCAGGAGATTCAATAATGTAAACAAGTCATGTAAAGTCATGGAGTGTAACCCTCCTTATTGATCAAGGGTTAAAGTCCCCGCAGTTGTGGGGCCCTAGGGTTATTATACTCTCCTAGAGAAGTCGGCCCTAGTGAGTTATTGTCAAGTCTAGAATTAGCATAAATAGAGAGGGAGCCTCTCTGTTTAACGTACATTCACTCACACTCAGTTGTAGCGCATAACTGAGAGAGAAAGAAGAAGTTGGGACAAGAGAGAGAGAGACTACTGCTGTCGGGAGATCATCTTACTGTCTTTTGGTTTTACTTTTGGTGTTGATTCTATCTCTAAGGAAGTTGCGGGGTTTTTTTCCCTTTATGGTTTCCTCGAGGAAAATCTTTGTGTCCATTGTCTCTTGTGATTGATTGTTGTGCTTGTTATTCTCTCAAATAAGATCCTAAGATCATATAGCTTAAATGTTAAAAATATAACATGGTATCAGAGCTAACCTAAGAAGAAGACACTGTGCAGCTATTGAAGCTAGGGCTTCCTAATTTTTGGATCTCTCTCCATATATTTTCATCAAAAGGAGGCTATGCTGACTCTCCTCTCTAGGGCACATCTTTTTGTCGAAGCAGAATCTGATTCTAAGCATTTTTAGTTTTTTACTCGACACTACTGTGGGAAATTAGGGCTTTCCACAGAAGTGGAATTTTTGAGTGAGCCCAGGCATGGATTGATCTCCTCCCCAAAATCAAAGTTTAGAGATCAAGATCAAAGTTTTTTGGTTGGGTAGAACTCCGGGAAATTCAAACCCTAATATTCTTATGAACCAGGCAACCAGCTCTACAGAAATTCAACTCCAGATCCAGTTCTGACACCTTAACCTGTTAAGATCTAAATATTTTGCATTTCCATTTGAGGTTCTCTGTTAAGATGTCTCATCATACCAAGTTTGATGAAAATCTTGAGGGAGCTGATAACTTCTGAGCTTTGAAGTATAGGATCTCCCTGGTCCTGGAAGAAAATGAGTTGGACTCTTACATTAATGAAGCAGTTCCATTTCCAGAGGGAGATGAAGCTAAGGCCTTACACAAGAAGAAATTGGTCATAGCTAAGAGGATTATTGCTGATTCAATCAAGGATCACCTCATACCACAAGTGTCCTTCCTAAAGACACCTAAAGAGATGTTTGATGCCCTGACCAAGTTATTTGAAGGGAAGAACATAAACCGGAAGATGACTCTGAGAAACCAATTGAAGAATGTAAAGATCCAAAATGCGGAGACCATCCAGACTTACTTTACAAGGGTCTCTCAAATCAAGGAACAACTTGAAGTGGTAGATGAAGAAGTAGAGAATGCAAAAAATGTGATGACCACCTTGAATGATCTCCCTAGGGCATGGGACTCTTTCATTCAAGGGATCTGTGCCAGAAAGAAGCTATTCAAGTTTAGCAGACTGTGGGAGGAATGCTCAAAAGAAGAAGATCGATTATTAGAACGATAAGAAAATATGGGAAGTGAAGATCAAAATATCACAGTACAATCCAAGAAAAGAAAAATAGACCATCATAGAGGTAAGAACTCTCACCAGAAGAAAAACACTAGAAAATATAGCAAAGATTTGTCTAAGTTCATTTGCTATACATGTGATGCAAGAGGACACCTTGCAAGAGATTGTCCTAGAAACAAAGATAGATCTCACAAAAGGAAGGGAAACAAGAAAATAAATCATGCTCATGCTGCAGACGATGATGAGCCTTCCAAGAAGAGAATCAAACAAGACAGTGATGATTCTTCAAGTGATGAAGAATATGTTTTTGATTTTTGCTCTCACGAGAAACATCACACATGGAAGCAATTATTGGCTTATAGACAGTGGGGCTTCCAAACATATAACGGGATTCAGAGAATCATTTGTGAAACTATAAGAACATGAATCACCCCACAAGGTGAAACTTGGGGATGACTACCAATATCCAATAAAAGGTAACGGAGAATCCTCCTACAAATTAGACTCTAGAAAGTCTATGAAAATGAAGGATGTCCTATTTGTACCGGGACTAAAGAAGAACCTTCTCTCCATCTCTGCATTAGATGCAAAAGGCATGAGAGTTACATTTATATATGGCCAAGTCATCATGTGGCCAAAAGGAAAGACTATTAACGATGCAGTAGTAATTGGAGAACAAGAGGGAGGACTATACAGATTAAAGGGATAACCAGACAAGATTTGGTTCATGACTTAGTAGAACCAAATGAACTTTGGCATAAAAGGCTTGCACATGTGCACTATAGGGCACTACCACTTGCAAGAAAAGTTGTTGAAGGTCTTCCAGAAATACAAGCAAAACATGAAGGAGTATGCAATGGATGTGCAAAAAGAAAGAACACAAAGAAGACATTTCCAAGTGGTGAAAGCAAGGCTAAAGGAATCTTGGAAATCATTCACTCCGATGTATGCGGTCCAATGTCATCCAGTTCATTAAGCGGGTATGTATACTATGTTTATTTCATTGATGATTTTTCTAGGAAGACATGGATATAATTCATGAAGAACAAAGATGAAGTATTCAGCAAGTTCAAGGTATTCAAAGCCTTGATTGAAAACTACACAGAAAAGAAGATCAATATTTTCCGATCAGACAATGGCAGAGAATTCACGTCAAATGAATTCAAGGAATTATGCAAAGATTCAGGTATTAAGAGGGAGTTGACCACTCCATATAATCCACAACATAATGGGGTTGCAGAAAGAAAGAATAGAACGATCATGGAAGCGGTAAGGGAAATGCTTCATGATCAAGATCTTCCTATGCATCTATGGGAAAAAGCTTCTAGAACAGCTGTGTATGTATAGAACCGTACTCCACATAGAGTACTCGAGAACAAGACACCTGAAGAAGTGTTTTTTGGCAAAAACCAAAATTCAATCATCTTAGAATATTTGGCTGTGCAATGTATATACACATTCCGAAAGAAAAGAGGACAAAGTTAGATCCTTTAGGAAGGAAGGGCATATTTATGGGATACTCTGAAAGCTCGAAGGCTTACAGAATATACTTCCCAAGATTCAAGAAGATTGACATCAGTAGGGACATAACATTTGACAAAGACTCAGCTTACAACAAATCCAGAAAGAGACCTACTGAAGAACCTGAAGAAACAGAAGTACCCAGAATTCATGACACAACCATGAACGATGCAACTCAAGAAGAAGATCAAAAAATATAAGAACCTCAAGAAACTATAGATCCACCTCATGAGAAGAATCCTCACAAGAGGAAAATTGCTTGGGTACGAGAGGCTATCCAAGGTGCATAAATATATGGGGCTCCAGAAGAGATACACAGAGAGAGGAAAAGAACCAGGTCCTACTTCGGTTATGTAGCCCTATTATGTGACTTCATTGATAAAGAACCTTACAACTATGAAGAAGCGACAGAAAAGAAAGAATGGAAGGATGCTATGATCAAAGAATATCAATCGATCATGAAGAATGATGTTTGGGATGTTGTCCCAAGACCAGAGAGGAAGTCTGTTGTAAAAAACCAAATGGATCTATAAGATCAAGCATGTTGCAGATGGTAGCATAGAGAAATATAAAGCAAGATTTGTGGCTCGTGGTTTCTCCCAGAAAGAAGGAATAGATTATGAAGAGACTTTTGCTCCTGTAGCCGGATATACTTTCATCAAATCAGTACTTGCTTTAGCTGCAATAATGAAGTGGAAAGTACACCAAATGGATGTCAAGACAGCTTTCTTGAACGGTGTAGTAGAAGAGGAATTATATCTGGAGCAGCCACTCGGTTTTGCGACATATGACAGGGAGACTCATGTGTGTAAGTTAAACAAAGTCCTGTACGGTTTGAAACAGGAACCCAGAACATGGTACGGCAGAATTGACTACTTCCTATCCAGTTTGGGCTTTACCAAGAGTAAAGCAGATTCCAACCTTTACTACAAGGTTGAAGATGGGAACCCAATGATACTTCTACTATATGTAGATGATCTATTTGTAATAGGTGAGGATGGGTTGATTGCTAATACAAAGAGGAAGCTTCCTGCCGAGTTCAAAATGAAGGACTTGGGTATGATGCACTACTTTCTAGGCATGGAGGTGTGGAAGAATGCAGATGGAATTTCCTTGGGACAAGGGAAGTATGTAGAGATCCTGAAGAGGTTCAGGATGATGGACTACAAGGCCATGACCACACCTATGGCATCGAACCTGAAGCTATAAAGTGATTCTTCATCAGAAGTGGTTGATGCTACGATGTATCGTTAGATGATTGGGTTCTTGATGTACCTGAAGAATACAAGACCATATATTTGTTTTGCTGTGAACACATTGAGCCAGTTCCTATTGGATCCAAGACATGTTCACTTGATTGCTGCAAAGCATATTCTAAGGTACCTGAAGGGTACAGTTGATTATGGGCTCAAGTATGAAGCGAATCAGAAGATTAACCTGGAAGGTCATGTGGATCAGGATTGGGCAGGAAGTGCCATTGATAGAAAGAGCACTTCAGGGTGTTGCTTCAATATGGGATCATGTGTGATCTCCTAGTTTAGCAAGAAGCAATCCTGTGTGGAACTGAGTACAACCGAAGCAGAGTATGTTGCAGCTTGTTCGGCTAGTTGTGAGGCAGTGTGGCTGAGAAAGCTATTGTCTGATTTATTTGATCTCCAGATGAATGCTACTTGTATATATTGCGACAACCAGAGCTGTCTGAAGCTGTCAGAGAACCCAGTGTTCCATGACAAGTCAAAGCATATTGGGATCAAGTATCACTATATCAGTGATATGCTGCAGAGAGGAGCAGTGAAGCTCCAGTATGTTTAATGGAGCTTCACTGCTCCTCTCTGCAGCATATCCCTGATATAGTGATACTTGATCTCAATATGCTTTGACTTTTTGACAAGATGAGGTCGGATGTAAGTGCAGATCCTTTCTGACAAGATGAGGTCGAATGTAAGTGTAGATCCTTTCTTACAAGATGAGGTCGGATGTAAGTGCAGCGCCTTTCTGACAAGATGAGGTCGGATGTAAGTGTAGAGCCTTTCTGACAAGATGAGGTCAGATGTAAGTGCAACACCTTTCTAACAAGATGAGGTCCAATGTAAGTGTAGAGCCTTTCTGACAAGATGAGGTCAGATGTAAGTGCAACGCCTTTCTGACAAGATGAGGTCGGATGTAAGTGCAGAGCCTTTTTGACAAGATGAGGTCGAATGTGAGTGTTGGGCCTTTCTGACATGGGTTTTGGATGTGTTCCTGCCATGGTCATATGTGAGTGTTGGGCGTGCCTTTTTGACATGGTTCTTGGATGTGTTCCTCCCATGGTCAGATGTAAGTGTTGGGAGGGCCTTTTTGACATCGTTCATTTCATGGTCAGATATAAGTGTTGAAGACGATGAAGACCTACATGAAGGCTAGGCCTACAACCAACATGAAAAAGGGATGGCTATGTAGAACTTCCTGTGATGAGTAGAATTGAGATAGCACCAGTGATGATGACCCTGTGATGATCTAGCAGTGATGATTCAGATCAAGTGATGATCCAGACTTGATGATGATCCAGTGATGCTCCAAATCAAGTGATGATCCAGTGATGATCCAGTGATGATCCAGACTTGATGAAGATGACTTGATGATGGAGATGACTTGAAGATGAAGATGACTTGATGATGATCCAGATGATATAGAGAAGAAGACTTGTGCTGATAAATTGTGTTGAGAGAATACTTTCCTAGTTAAGAGGGAGTGTTGATGTATTTGTAACTTCGGAATTTATTCACTTGTATATCTTATGTATTGTACCCCAATGTTTATATCGGGAAGTATCTGTAATGTAATTGAGTCATGTCATGCCCTGTTGTTCCTGTCGAGAGATTCAATAATGTAAACAAGTCATGTAAAGTCATAGAGTGTAACCCTCCTTATTGATCAAGGGTTAAAGTCCCCACAGTTGTGGGGCCCTAGGGTNGCCCCAGTGAGTTATTGTCAAGTCGGGAATTAATATAAATAGAGAGGGAGCCTCTCTATTCAACACACATTCACTCACACTCAGTTGTAGCGCATAACTGAGAGAGAAAGAAGAAGATGGGACAAGAGAGAGAGAGACTATTGCTGTTGGGAGATCATCTTACTGTCTTTGGGTTTTACTTTTGGTGCTGATTCTATCTCTGAGGAAGTTGCGGGGTTTTTTTTCCTTTATGGTTTCCCCGAGGAAAATCTTTGTTCCATTGTCTCTTATGATTGATTGTTGTGCTTGTTATTCTCTCAGATAAGATCCTAAGATCATATAGCTTAAATGTTAAAAATCTAACATACTAATCGCCTCCCGAGATCCTAAATCTAGCGATTGTGGCGGAGATTAACACCTGCGGGTTTTGATCTAATGTCAATCGTGATTCCAACAAATGGTATCAGAGCAATAGGTCAAGGGGTCGAAACTCAACCGACTCGCATTGGGGGGGAGATTGTTGGACATTGGGTTCATTGCTCCCTGTGAGTTTCATGACATGGACTAATCGCCTCCCGAGATCCTAACTCTGGCGATTGTTGCGGAGGTTAACACCTGTGGGTTTTGGTCTAACGACAATCGTGAGTCCAACAAATTTGTTCTTTGTCTCAAAATATAATGAAGCAATAAGAATATCAACATCGATCAAAGCTTGGATTTGAAGAAAGTGAATAGAATTTTTTGTGCCTCTGGCCTTATAAGAAATTATTTTTCAAATAGAAGAGCTCCCATAAACTAGCTATGACCCCTATCAAATCCTCTAAGGAACTGGACAGGTTTCCTACAAATTGTCTCTCCCAACCGACACCAAATTCCACCCAATATTTCATGTCTTGTTTAATGAAAGTGGTTGGTCCAAATTATTGAGTTCAAACCAATGAAGAGGGTTCCATTTCGTTATGACTTGAGGTTGTACTAGATAGAGGAGAGTGTCAAGCACACCAACACATTATTTAGGAAGCATCAATACAATGGAAGGATAAAACCCCTAATGATGCCAATTGGGAACCGTAAGTGATTTTACAAGAGTTCTCTCATCTCCAACTTGGAGGACAATTTGGAATTATGAAGGCATGTTAGGATCCTACCTTAACCCTTCTAGTTATGGTTACTTAAGAGTTAGTTAATTAATGTATGGTACTTATCCTCTTTGAAGAAGGCATGTTAGGTCGTTGGTGTGTGGTTCATTTATGTAAAGGGGCATCTTTATTGAATAAGGCTCCCTATGTAGTTGGTACCCATTACTAAATGTGGCCTAATTGTTAAGTGTTGAGACCGTTAGTGATTAGGGTTTGGGTATATAAAAACTATTTTATAGAGATAAAGGCTATCTAATTATTTTTCCCAAAGATTATAATTGTATTGGAGAGCTGCTCATTTGAAGGTTTCCCCATCAAAAAGCACATGAACATCACTCGCCTTCTAGAATATCAATAAAAAGTTCTAATTCTTCTATACAATATTATAATTTTATCTCTTTTATTTCCTATTATTTAAATTTCATAATTACTCTTAATTCTCATTATTTACTATATAAATACATTATATTCAAGTCACTCTCTATACCGAAATAAATATTGTCTTTGCACATACTCAATCTACCGTAGTAATCCATCCACACTTTCCTTCATTGTTTTCTAGCATATATTATCCACCATCGTTTTCTAGCATATATTATCCACAGTCCGCTTAAAATTTTCATAAATACTCGTACATCAAGTTCACTAATAATTTCATGAAAACCTTCGTTTACTTTAAAGATCGAATCGATGTATACATATGTTTCTTACATAGCTTTACAACCCTAAATTCCATTCAACCAAAAAAAATACGCCATGGGTACTTTCTGATTTATTAGCATTCATGTATTTCGGACGAGATTGATACTTTTTCCTTTTTCTTTTTTTTTTTGTCTTTTTAAAAACCAAAAGTTGGTTTGTTTTGTGTTTTTAAACATTTTTGTTTCAATGAAAGGGAGTACTTTTCTTTTTAAAAATACAAATTTGGTTTGTTTTGTGTTTTTTAACCTTTTTGTTTCATTCATGGGAGGGGTTTAGATTAAATTACCCATTTCAAAATACTTCTAATACTATAAGTTTGGTTTAAAATGGTTTTGTGTTTTTCTTTTTTTCTCTTTTACTTGATTTTTTTTATCATGTAGTATGATATTAGTTAACTAATTTGATTTGTGGTTATTGGTGTGGGATCTTATTGGATCTAGAAGGAAATATAACACTTATTTATGAAGCTCAGTGAGCTAGCTCAAGTGGTTGAGTGTTGTAAGTTGTGAGTAGAAGGTCTCAAGGTCAAATCCCCAGGTGGCTATACACTGATATATAAGGGCCTCACTTGATGTCCCCATCAGGTTAGCTCTGTAAAGAGAGCGAACAGAGTGAAACCCCTTCGAGTGGGCCCGTTGTGATTTCTTCCTGTGGACGTAGCAACTCTTAATCCTAGGAGATTCCTTGTTGGTGATCAATCAAGGAAGGAAATAGATATTTAAGAAATAAACAATCATTGGAAGACTCAGAAAGAGAATCGTCAACAATCTTAAGCAGATCATAGAGGCTAACCTTATGCACATCATAAGGAAAAATAATCCCATAGTTGATGAGCTGGAAAATAACGCAGTTTCATTGGACAAAGGAGTTTGTGTTAAAAATGGGGGTCACCCTCATTGTTGGTGGTTTCCCTAAGATTTTGAATATTATTAAATTCATGAACGCCACATCTATGGTACTGATGAAAGGTCGTCTTAGAATGTGCACCATATGGGGTGAATTGAATGCCCTGGGTATGAGAGCCCTTGCTCAATTAATTCAAAACAAGGGATCTCTATCCTCTCATGGATCCTCTTTCCTCATTGCAATCTCAGGGTTGTTTTTCGTTTATTGGAGTTGCCTTTGTGTCTAGTGGTTGCTTGTGGGATATCTCTGTTAAGAGATTTGTAGTGCATGTTTGCTTGATCTCATCACTAGCAGGGTTTTTATATTTTATAGATGGTGTATCGGCCACCACTCACAAGAATTGTAGCAATAATTGAAAGGTAAGAGCTCTTTTCCAAGGATCATTTCTTGTTCCGAATTTGTACAAGTTTTGAGTTAAGCCAGGAAGGTTGGTTGTCTATATTCTTGTTGGCTCATCTTCAATTGGTTTCTTGGGCTTTTGAATTTGGGGATGGCTCTAGACCCGGGTATCTAGAATCCATCTGTTGAGAAAACCATGTCATGTCCCTCAAGTTGAGGATCTGATTTAGGAAAAGTGCCGAGTGACATTAGATAGCTTAAGATCATGATGATGAGGTTAAATTTGCAAATGGAGGGTGTTGAAGAAGCAATTGACCAAATTTAATCTCACATTGCTCATCAAGATGAAACATTTTATGATTTGGAGAGAAAATTTAGGGAGTAAGGGGGCAGAGAGTAAAGTTGGTCACTATTTCTACAGTTTGTCGTGGTATGCTATTAACTATCACTCAAGGGATTTATTCACAAAACAACTCGTAGGTAAGCATCAAGATGATATGGGAGGATTTTATCAAGTAGATTGTAATGGTGAAGGTGGAAATTTCAAGCTCTTAGGGTTTGTTGAATGAAGAATGGATATCTTCCATTAAATCTTTGTTATATGCACTTTTTTTGCAGAGACTTGTTAGGGTAGCTTATCTGAATATATAGTTTCAAGTTTTCTGTCAAGAATGTCATACCTGCTTAGTTTTCTTGGTTGGGGTTGTGACACAACTCTTTTAGGACTTCATGGCTGGTGTTGTGACATAACTCTTCTAGGAATTCCTTGCTTGGGTTGTAACCATAACTCTTCTAGGACTAGAGGAATTTTGTAATAATAAGACATTATGTAAATGCTCAACTATTTTCCTTGGCCATTTAATATAAATCTCTTACTCGTTTTGGTTATAAAAAAAAGTATTGGTTGTAGCTTGAGTAGCATGCATAGAATACCACTATTTAAAGATTAGTTATTTGAAATTTACAATTTCAAGAAATCTTACATAAAAATGTATTTAAAGAAGGTCTAAAAATTTTATCAAACAATTCATAAGAAAAGAAATTCATGAAAAATAGTGGTAGAAAACAATTTTCTTCTATTTTAACTTATTTGAACTTTGCAGATCGAAAACACCATTTCTCATAAAAACAAATTCATAAAAATTTACTTGAAATCATTTTTCTTTTATTTGAGCTTTTCACATCTAAAGCTCTTTACCACATGCTTTTATCACGCTTTTCTACTCTATGTTTTTTGTATATGGCATTCTTGGCATGCCTTTATCATGCTTTTCTACTCGATTTTCTACAATGAGCAATAAAATGTACACACTTGAAATTATATATATATATGAAATTATTTGTCTTTTCTTTGTAATGTGATTTTTCTTTTTTTTAATAAAAAGAATTAGTAAACCGTACCTGCTTTCACTATTGAATCAAACACAATCACCTAGAAGCACACCAGACAAGTTAATATAGTGCAAAACATCAAATGTTCAATGCTAGCCCATTGGACTCTCATAATGTCAATTCTTTTCTTTCACTATTGAGTCAGACAAACACCTAGAAGCACACGAGACAAGTTGATCTAGTGCAAAACATCAAATGTTCAATGCCAGCCCAGTGGGCTCTCATAATGTGAATTCTTATTAGGAAAAAGCCAGAAGTTCGTAGGATACTCTTTGAAGAGGAAAATGATAAATCTTTAGCACAGTGGGCCCTCATATTATTCTTAGAGTTCAGAGGATACTCTTTAAAGAGGAAAATGATAAATCTTTAGTTTTTGAACTTGTGAAATTGGCATGCTGTTCATTTTACTACAGAGTATCATCTTCACAATTATCAATAAAAACATACAAATTCAATGCTATTAATCAATATATATATATATATAAAAGTTATTTAAAATAATATTTCCTTTTTATAAAAAATAAACTTTATTGAAACTTAAATATCAAAACTAAATAGTATTTAGTACATTACAATTGCATGATTCACATAAACATTTTAAAAGGTAACATATCTCAAAAATCAATTTTTTTTCTTATATCCATATATTTGTAGTCATATTAATAAAATACCCAATGGTTATGAGAAAATACAAATAAAAAGACACCCTGGCCGTATTTAATGGTCAAATTCATCCTTGCACATTCATTCTTAGGCGTAAGGACCCCTGTAACAGTCGTTCCTCCATTGATAGATCCATTCTGTAGCCCCAATAGACATTTCCGCACTAAACTGAGTTTTCCTCCTTTCGCTGCAGAAATCAGAAAACAACATATTGATTCCTTCATTTGACCATTTTCCTCCTTCCACATTCCGCACAAGCTTTCCGCACTAATTGAATTTTCTGCCTTCCACTTTCCGCTGTGAAATCCGGAAATCAGAACTCAATGAAATGACCACCTTGTCTTTCGGTTTTCCGCATTTCGCTGCGAGCCTCGGAAGTCAAAAACTTCATAAAACGATCACTTGGTTTCTCGGATTTTTGTCTTCCTACTTCTGCCTTTCCGCCTTCCACTGCGGACCTTGGAAGTCGAAAATTTCATAAAACAATCACTTGGTCTCTTGGATTTTTCGCCTTTCTGCCTTCTGATGCGGACCTCGGAAGTCGGACAATTCATAAAATGATCACTTGGTCTCTCAGCTTTCTGCCTTTCTGCCTTTCGCTGCGGACCTCGAAAGTCGAAAGCTTCATAAAACGATCCCTTGGTCTCTTGGTTTTCTGCCTTCCTACTTCCACCTTTTCTCCCTCTGCTTTTCGCCTTTCACTGTGGACCTCGGAAGTTTGCCTTTTGGCTTTCCTCCTCCTGCTTTCCACCTTTTGCTGCGGACTTCGGAAGTCGAAAACTTCATAAAACGATCACTTGGTCTGTCGGCTTTCCGTACCGTTGATCCTTGCGGAAACAACCTTGATCGTCAATCTTGCTTGATGCAAAAATCAGACTTCAGAAACTTAACACTTTGCCATGTCTTTTGTCGGTTACCCGCCTTCCGTGGCTTCTATTAACCATCAGTCTCTTTTATGGCTTTAATCTTGACCGTTGATCTGATTTCTTTTATGGACTCCCAATGGAACTTCACGACTATCATCCACCGTTGATCTTCCCTGCGAACGAAATCTCATCCGTTGATCTTCTAATTTTGTGGATCAATGTTTAACTGCGGATTCAAGGGTTTATGGTCTGATTTGGGATTTTGATTCACTGTAATTTAAATCGATCTAAAGACTAATTTGATGCTTAACCCTTCTTTGATTCTGTCTTCATTATTCATAATTTTTAAAATTAGATCGCGCTAGGTTAATTATGGATTCATACTGTGAATTAAGGTTTTTCCCTATGTACATAGATTGCATTCATAATCATCAAAAAGATATAGTTCTAAACCATAAACCAACATTAGTAGATCAATCGACCATCCAAGTTCGAAATGTAGAAGTAAAGAAAGATTACATAAATCAATACATTCAGGAAAACATAGTAGAAAATCCAATCAGTTACAACCACAGACGAAGAGAAAAATTGGAAAGTAAACGTGGTGAAGATCCATATTAACGGACGCGGTTGATCATGTGAGCCAATCAACGACTAAGAGCTATTTCGTTGGGTGAACTAGCACAGTCAAAGAAAAACCTTACAGGAGTGATACTTTATGCAATCTTCCCTGTGACCATTGAAGTCCACCGTTGATCTAGATCTAACGGTCCTTTGGTCATTTCGTTGGTGAACTAGCAAGGTAATTAAAAGTTGGAGATGGGAGCGAAATCATTTATGAAATCAGATCCATAGCAGATTTGAATTCCTCTCTTGGTTGAACGCTTGTGAGACCATTGGTTGGGTGAGGTTTATTTAACAGATCTACCAAGTTTGGAACCGAACTAAAAACTATTGGCAATCAAACTAAAGACTGTTACAAGGGAGCCTGACATCAGACTCAAACAATAAAATTATAAGGTTTCTTCTGTGTAAAAACAAAAAGAATGTTCATCTGTGACATAGGCATAGTACAGATCTATGCTATAACAACAATACAGATTCGATCCACATTCCAATACGCATGTTTAGGATGAGCGGAGACAATACAAACATCCAATGTCCAGTTAAAGGTAGGAAAAACACAGTGCATTTTAAAAGGAAACAAAGGATTCAATCTATTATACACATACTCATTGATTCTGAATCATTCAATTATGGGATTCGAAAACATAACAGGTCAGTGACAGTCAGACCTAAAATAATCTAATTCAGAACGAAAATAAGAATTGTTACAGTAATACATTACTAACAATCATTGATACATGTATGAATATCCAATCTGGGATACGTTGAGAACAATTAACTTTGTACAGATCTAGAATATACAAAACATGGATAATGGTTCCCATAGATGCATAAACAGTACTACCAGGAAATATAACTTCAATTAAACATTTCACAACCACATCCTACTGCATCTAGAATCATTTATAAGAAACAAAGTAGGAACCTGGCACCAACGCTGGGAAAACACAAGTGGAGAAGTTGTTCCTCCCAACCAACTCCCATAGTAGCCAAATTGTTCCCTGAACCACAAGAGCAAAATATTTCAATGCGCCATCTCTTGCATTATACAGATGCTAATCCACGTCCAATGCTAGCCTCCTGCTACTCATGGACATACTATTAAATAGTATTTTGCCTAGGACTTGGTCATTTATGAGCCTCCTGCTCTTCAACAACTCAACTAGGAACGCGTACATGATTTTTGGGCATGATGCCTCCTGCATATCGAGTTCTCAGTCGGTGGTCTCAGCCACTTGTCATTTCCCTCTTGTGGGTCAGCGAACACTCTTTCAACAACTATTTCCACTTGTGTTCTCCTTCAATAATTTTTATTAATAAAAAATGTTTTATTCTTAACCTTCCTTTCAAAGAAGAATAATAATTTAAGATATCTTCCAACAAAATAACAATTATTAAATGAAGAGTATTACATAAACAAACAAAATGCCTTAAACTAAGTTAACAATAAAATATGATAATATAAATATTTATGTCAGCATGAAATTATTGTTCCCGCAAAATTTTCATAAAGAAAATTCACTTAGTTTTTGTTCCGTGATAGCAAATACCTCTCGTAAATAATCCTTAATTATCTTTATTTTATTTTACTCAGTGATCTCATTGTTTTAATTTGTTAACCCCTTTCTCTGGTTTCGTGTACTAAGTACTTCGCTTAGTTTTTGTTCCGTGATTGCAAATACCTCTCGTAAATAATCCTAGTGAGCTCATTGTTTTAATTTGTTTTCTTTGGTTTCATGTACTTGTATCACCACCTTTATATCTGTATTCGGAATGGGAATATATATAAAATCACCTTTATATCTGTATCGGAATATATATATTTTTTATAAATGTTGAAAAATATTTTATTATATTTATAAAAGAATAAGACATTATTATGAATTTGATTGTTTCTGATTTAAAATTTAAAATAAAGGGAAGGGAAATTTAATAGATGGAATTGCATATATTAATCATTATTATTATAAAATTAAATAAAATAAAAATAGTAAAGTTATATTTATTTTTCCATTAAAAATAATAATTTTATAAGTAAATTTTAGCCATAATAAACCCAATTTTTATATATTATTAAAAAAGATTAAAAAAATGCAATAACTATCACGGGGCGGATGTTTGCCTTGGTCTGGATCCATGGGTTGGATGGAAATGGAGACACTTATTACTTCCTTCAATTAATGATAAATTACATTCGGTTGGGATTTGTTTCCTTAAAGATATTGATAGTCCTGGAACATCTTTCTTGTTGGATCAACGATGGCTTTCTATGGAAGATCTTGGGATAGTGGATCAACTTGATGTTTCTCTTTGGAATGGTTATCTTGCTACTCTCAAAACTAGTCATGTTAGATTAAGAAATGAAGCTGATGTTTTGGTATGGAACCAGTCCAAATCGGGTAGATATACTCCAAAAGATGGTTATTTGCAAATGATTTTGGACAGAAATGAAATGGAATTTTCTTGGTGGTAGAAAGGGCTGTGGAAACTTAAATGTCCACTTAATTCAAAAAATTTCTGCTGGTTTTTATTTTCTGGTAGAGCTCTTACATGGGATGTTTTAGTTCAGAAAGGGAGGGAAGGCCCTGGTAGATGTTATCTTTGTAAGAAGGAACTTGAATCAAACTTTCATTTAGCTATTGACTATGTTTTCACTAAAAATGTTTGGCTTGATATTGAGATTAAGTTAAAACTGTTGCATTTATGGAATGGGGATTCAGTGATTACTTGTATGAAGTCTTGGTGTCTCAATGAGGAAGTCAAACATATAAGGTCTTTACCTGATATAGTTTTATGGTTTATTTGGAAGGCTAGGAATCAAAGCTGTTTTGAGGATATCAATTTTGTACCATCACAGGTTGCTTCTTTTAGTTTGGGATTGTTGCAATCTTATCTTCAGGATAAAATATCTTTGAACATCAGAAATGTTGTTGAACAAAGTATTGATAAAGCTTTTGCTTGGGGGTATTTTGATGGGTCGGCCGCAGGTGATCCTAAAATTTGTGGAGTTGGTGGTAAGCTTTTCATTATTGGTGATCATTATTTCTCCTTCAAAGTTGTATTAGGAGTTGGTACTAATAATTTTGCTGAGCTATGTGCTTTAAAGCTTCTTCTGTCTTTGGCTCGGGTCAATCATATTAATAAAATTCAGATTTTTGGAGACTCTCAGTTGGTCATTAATTGGGCCAAAGATGAATTAGCAAAATATGGAGCGTATGTTATGGAAGGATTCTGGTCTATTAAAGAGTTTGCAACTTCTGGTTGCTTTGAGACTTATCAGACTTTTTGAGTTTGGTGTTGTTCTGATGCTGATGATGCCGATGGATGTTGTTCTGTGGATGCTGGATCTCGGTTATGTTTGATGTTGTTAGCTGGAACTGATGTTGTTAGCTGGATGTTGTTTGATGCTATTTGGATGATGTTAGATGGATGTTGTTAGCTGGATGTTGTTTGGATGTTTTGATGGATCTGTACTATCTGGAGATGATATTATTGATGTTGTTTATGCTGAAAGTAATGGTATTTTTGATGAGTTTGTTTTGGACTTTATCCTAGTTTATTGTAATTACAATCTGATATATAATCTTTTGTTATGAATCATACTTATCTTCTCTTGGAACATTAGGAATGAGTTTTGATCATCCTTAATATTATATATATGAAGTTTTGCTAAAAATTTATAAAACACTTTATATAAATAGACAAAGTGTTTGATCCATTTAAAGAATATTAATATAATTACATTTTTTTTATAGAAAAAAACAAAATAACTATCACTTAAATTAGTTTTTACACCTTTAAGATCGTCTTACTCTTATGTATTATTTCACATTGTAAATTTTGTTACAACTATCATGATACCATTATCGTTATATGAATTGATTGTTCCTTCTATTAATATAATAGTTAATTGATTCGAGATGAATATATGTATTTGTTTAAAGCCCCTTTCCTTTGTGGGAGGCGTTATTAACTATTAATATAATAGTTAATTGATTGGAGATGAATATATGTATTTGTTTAAAGCCCCTTTCCTTTGTGGGAGGCGTTATCAATAAATAATATAACAAAAGATCAATACATTATGTTTGACATTTTGAAATGATGTGTAGATTTTAAATTTTTTTTTCTTTCTATTTTTATGAAAATTAAAAGAGAATTAATATAATTTTATAAAAAGATTTTTTAACATTTCATTTATACGTGAAGAGAAGAACCTCTATAGGTTTTTTTTAAACAACTTTTTGAACTTCACATAGCTCAGGATGATGGTCAATGCATGCTTTAGATGAAGAATAATGAGACCGGTTTCGGTGAGGGTTTGAGGTCTGCAGGCTACAGGATGGCGATGCCCTTAGGTAGCGCCTCCTCCTCCGCTTCACCATGACATTGTTTATCTAGGCTCTATTCTTGGTAACTGTTCGCTCTCGTACCTGCTTTCTTGGGTACCTTCCGTTTCTTTGGCTGTAGTTTTTTTTGTCTTCGTCTCCTCAGCTCCTTCTTTGGGATTTTAATATGAGCCGCTGCCGACAACTGGAGTCCATCCTCATGTGCTGAGGATTAGTACCAACCAGTTAAAAACAAGTGGGAACTGTACATAACAG
The DNA here is from genome assembly GCA_001517045.1 of Pseudotsuga menziesii. Classification (NCBI taxonomy): domain Eukaryota; kingdom Viridiplantae; phylum Streptophyta; class Pinopsida; order Pinales; family Pinaceae; genus Pseudotsuga; species Pseudotsuga menziesii. Next base: position 338,132 of record LPNX010149683.1, read on the forward strand.
TTGGCTTTGGCTCGGTCCTTGGATGGGATGATTTTTGAATGATTGTGACTCCATCACCTTTCTTCTCGCGTCGCCGTGATGATTTTTCTTGTTCAAGTCTCTAGAAGATTCTACACTCCCGGATTTTTTGGGGGTTTGGGGTTTCTATCCTTTTCACCCACGTTTGCGCTGTGTCTTTGTTTGAATGTGGCCGTCATCTTCAGGGTCATGGGTTTGATTAGGGTTTGATTACATTACCCCAGCTGTGGCTGTTTTAGGGTTTTGACTTCCTTCAACCTTGATTATCAGGGTCTGTAGCGTTTGGGTTCTAACTAGGATTTGTATTAAGGTTCTCTGTGACTTTTGGGTTCTAACTAGGGTTTGTTGTCTGGTGAGTCACATTTGGGGATCTCAGTTCTGTCCTTATGTCGGAGACCCATGATGGGTCGCCCGACCCATCGCCTGACTTCGCGGCTGCTCGCTTCCGTCAACGTAGAAAGGCAAAGGCCCATAAAATTTTGGATGGGAAACTGCGTTTTGTGGTTGGCCGTGATATTTATTTAGACAGGGTGGAAGCATTATGTGCTCGAGCGTTGATCGGCAGATTGGAATACGCTTCGATGGATAAAAAAGACTAGTTTGCTTGGGCCACTGATAATTGGAAGCCCTTCTTAACCTACATTCCAGCCATTAGCCTTCTGGTTCGGGGTTGGATAGTATTTGTTTTCCTTGAGGATGATCATGCTACCCAGGTCTTAAATCGCCTCTAGAGAGTTGGTAAAGGGTCACTGGTTTTAGATCATTGGCATGTCAACTTTGATCTTATGCGTGAAAGGATAAAGAAACGGCACCTGTGGACTCTTATACCGGGGCTTCCATTCCCGCTCTGGAGTTGTCCTCTATTGGAAGGTGTGGGGAACACTATTGGTTGTTTCGTGGCGATTGAGGATGACTTCATGAAATCTTACGACAAGAGGATGGCCAAAATTTTAGTTGAATTGGACATCTCAAAAGGGTTACCAGCAGAAATCGAGATTCTTTGTCGGGAACGTCTGTTTATTCAACGCCTGGATTATCAAGGTATTCCATTTAGATGCAGTTTCTGTCGGGAAACAGGTCATCTACATCAAGCCTGTTCGTCCTATCATATTGGCTCTTCATCCCCGGAACTTCGATCAATTCTTGCGGCTCTAAAGGAGAATAAGGTATGTTCATATTTGGATCCTCTAGCCCCCTCTATCGGTCTTCTAAACAATGCGTGTTCCTTTTTTGATGATGCTTCGGACCTTGATTTGGATTTTATGGATTCTGTGGTAGTTATTGGAAGTTCATATAAGTCCCTTGCAGCTCCTAAAGCCCTGGAAGCTTCTTCTCCTCGTGCTGATCCTCCTGCACTTGATTACATTGCCCCGCTTTCTGAGCTACCCACTTTACCTGTAATCCTTCCTTCTCACTCTTCTTCCCTTTCTCCTTCTTCACTAGTGGCCTTGCGGGGCTCTTCTTCGCAGTTTCCCGATGCTGCGACTTCAGAGATTGTCCCACCTCGTCCCTCTCCTTCACCCATTAACCCTACTTCCATTGAGGCCTTGAGGGGCTCTTCTTCTCAGATACCCGTGGCATCGACTTCAATGATTGTCACTCCACGCCATTCACCTTTATCTCCTCCAGATAGTGTTTCCCCTTCTCCTTTATTTACTGATGAAGACTTCCCTCCTCTCGTCACCTCTGGTCCTGTGCCCTTATCTCCACATAGTCCTGTCACTTCTCCTTCTTTTTTCGATCCTTCCTTACAAAAGTCCTTGAGTATTTTTTCGGACAAGACCCCACTTTCTCCCTCGGTTCTACCTCTCAACTCCATACGTTTTGAGAATGTTACTATAAGAAGGAAAAATAAAGTTAAGTCTCCTCTTGAGAATGTGGAACATGTCTCGACCCCTTATACTCCCTTATCCACAAGACTCAAAGTTGCGGCTCGCAAGCCTTTCTCTCCTCCACAAAGGGTCCTTAGAGCTTCGACCCCTCAACTGATTGATTCCTAATGCGTTTTCTCACCCTGAATGTTCGAGGCTTGGGAGGCTTAGCCAAGCAAAAAAGCCTTTTCCATTTGATTGTTACTCTCTCTCCTGATGTGGTTCTCCTTCAAGAAACTATGACCAGTTCATACCTTGCCTTATTTGCCTTTTCCAAGCTCTGTCCAGGATGGGATTTTTGTGCTCTTAGTTCTAAAGGTCTTTCTGGGGGGATACTCTCTGGTTGGAATCCTAAACTTCTGAAATGTAAAGCTTTTCATACAGCTGCCGGTATCCTACTTAAAGCATCCATTCGAGGCTCTTCTTTTGAGCTTTCTATTCTAAATTGCTACAGCCCCTACCTTAATCGTGATTCCTTCTGGAATGCTGTGGCTTTTGGTGGTTTGCTCTCATTACCTAATCTCATCCTGGCTGGTGACTTAAACTTCACTTTAAATGCCTTAGAGATATGGGGCTCCAAAGCGCATTTGGATCCTTTGGGACCTTTCTTCTCCAAGCTTTTCTCTGATCATCACCTTGTGGATGTGGCCCCCTCCTATGCAGGCCCTACATGGAGGAATGGTAGGATGGGGGAAGATGGTATCTCAAAAAGACTTGATCGCTTTTTATTATCAGATCAACTTGTTAGCTCTCTCCCCGGGTATCGGGTTTGGATTCATAGATGTGGGATATTTGATCATTTCCCTGTCATACTTGACTGGTTGGATCAACAAAGTACTTGTGCTTATCCCTTTAAGTTTAACCAATCATGGTTAGCCAATGAGAAGTTTACCAAGATGATTCGAGCAGAATGGCCACTTATTCACTCGGATAACTCGATGGATGCTATGTTTGAACTCTCTTTTAAACTTTGTGTCCTAAAAGAAAATTCAAATCTTGGACTAAAGTCGAAGCTCGGAAGATGCAGGATAAGTCAGTCTTCTTGGAAGAGGAGATTAATACTCTCCTTTCTTCCTCTGATTCAGCTATATTAAGTGATGAACAACAGCTGAGATTGAACTCTCTCAAGGCTGATCTACAGAAAGTGTTAGATCATGAACTTTACTCCGCAAGACTTCAAAGTAGGGTTACTTGGGCTCTAAATGGGGATGCTAATACCAAGTATTTTCATGCGGTGGCTTTGGCTCGGAAAAATCATAATGCTATTTGGAGTTTGTAGGATGAAAGAGGTACTTGGGTTTCGGATGATCATAGTATCAAGTCCCTTGGGACTTGTCATTTCAGGAAGATTTTTGAAGATGATCATTCGACAAACATTGCTGCCCAGCTTAGGGTTATCCATCTTTTTCCCTCCTATATCAGTGCTGATGAGAATGTGGCCTTCATGAGCACTGTCACTATTTCAGAAGTTGAGAGGGCCCTTAAAACTTTTAAAAGAGATAAGGCTCCTGGCCCGGATGGTTGGCCTGTTGAGTTCTTCTTGACTTTTTTTAACCTCCTGGGTCCTCTTCTTGTCAAGATGGTGGAAACTTCTAGAATCTTAGGCAAAGTGGCTCCCGCCCTTAATTCCACCTTCCTTGCTCTCATTCCTAAAGTTGATCTGCCTGTTTCCTTTGCTGATTTTCGCCCTATCTCTCTCTGTAATCTATGCTATAAGTTGATCTCAAAAATTGCAGCTCTGAGACTCAAGCCCTTCTTAGATGCTTCCATTTCTCCTCAGCAATTCAGGTTTCTTAAGAATCGCCAGATCCCTGGTCCCATAGCTATTACTCAGGAAGTTCTACATACTGTTAAAACTCATAAAAGATGTGCTCTCATCCTGAAGTTGGACTTGTCAAAAGCTTTTGATCGGGTAAATTGGACCTTTGTCCATCTTATTCTTATTCAGATAGGAGTTCCTTTGGTTGGGGTGAATTGGATATTGGGCTGTATCTCTTCAGCTAACTTTGTTGTCCTGGTAAATGGTTCCCCTTCTTCCTTCTTTTCAGCCTCTCGTGGAATCAGGCAAGGCTGTCCCTTGTCTCCTCTGTTGTTTATCCTGGTTATAGAAGGTCTCAGCCTTTTGATCGAAGAGGCTAAAAGGAATGGTAAGATAAAAGGAATCAAGATCTCGTCTCATCTCTTCCTCACTCACTTACTTTTTGTGGATGACGTGATTTTATTTGGTTTTGGTTCCTTTGAGGAATGGATGGCTTTCAAAGACATCCTCGATACTTTTTGTGAGGCCTCCGATATGAGTATAAATATAAATAAATCCTGCTTCCTTCATAGTGATTTGGATCAGGCTCTCCTTCGAAGAATCAATGGTCTCCTACCTTACAGATTTGATTCTCTTAACAGAGGTTTTGTTTATCTTGGTTTCTTCTTGAAGCCTTCAGGTTATCAGATTAAGGATTGGCACTGGCTAGTCTCTAAATTTGAGAAGAGGATCACCCATTGGACTAACCGACTGCTATCTATTGGTGGACGTATAGTCCTCATTGGTTCTGTCGAGTATTCCTGTTTATTGGTTGTCCCTCATTCCGATACCTGCCACAATTTTAGTCAAGCTTAGAAAAATAATTTTTTCATTTCTTTGGGGCTCTTCTGCAAAAAATAAGAAATTCCATCTTGCTGACTGGCAATTGCTGGCTCGTCCGACTTCTCTTGGTGGCTGGGGGATAAAACACTTGCCCAGTTTCAGTCTTTCTCTGAGAATGAAAAGTTTTTGGTTGGCTCTTAATAGTAATGGCATCTGGCATCAACTCATATCTGTTAAATACTTGAAAAACAGGCATGTTCATACTTGGCTAAGGGAAAAAAGATTTATTTCTTGGAATGTCTCGATAATCTGGAGAGGTTTCATTGCTACCTTACCGTGGATTGGTAAAGGGATGATTTGGCATGTTGGTAATGGTTCGGCTATCCGCTTAGGTGCGGATCCTGTGGTGGGTTTGGGCTCCTCTTTCATTTTTCCAAGAGATACAAGAGAGTATTTGGAAGATTATGGGATTGTTTCTCTAGCTCAAGCTAGAAATATTACTCCCTCTGCTTCGGGCTACTGGTTCACGATGGAGGAGCTAGATCTATGTGGTGATTGGAAAATTCGTTGGGATAAGTTTATCTGGGGGCTGGAATATGGTAGAATAAAACTTTCTGAACAACATGATACCCTTCTCTGGTCTCATAATAATTATGTAGGCTCCTTATCGGCTGCAAAAGGTTATGATTGCATCTCTGTCAATGTTTTCGAGCTTCAAGATCCTACTTTGGATTTTCTGTGGACTCAACGCATTCCTCTGAAAATAGCATGCTTTACATGGCTATTGGCTAGAGGACATATATTAACTTGGGATCAACTTCAGAATAAAGGGTTTCAGGGACCGAGTAGATGCGTTCTGTGTGAAAGGAATCTAGAGGATATTTATCATCTCTTTTTGACCTGCCCTTTCAGTGTGTGTATTCTCGCATACTTCGGTGCAAAGTTTGGGTTCTCCTACCCTTTCCACGATTCTGTCTCTACCTTTCTGATTCAGTGGTTTAGCTCCTCTATGCGCTCTGCTCCATATAGATATCTGCCATTTTTTTATTTTTTGGAGTATTTGGCTTCTTCGAAATAACTACCTATTTGAAAATAGGAAATCTGCCTTCCCTTCTCTAATCTCCAGGATTGAAGGTTTCTTAAATTCTTACCCTGCCCCATTAAAAACACTTAAAATTCGGGATATTGGTCCTAAACCAAGTTTGGCTTTTCCTTGTGGTTTTTTCGATGGGGCTGTAGCAGAGAAAATTGGTGGCTCAGGGTTTGTGATCTATTGAAATGAGTATCATTACTTCAGTTTCTCCATGGGATGTGGGTACAACACGAATACTAGAGCAGAATTATTGGCTCTTTGGGCAGTTCTTAGAGTTAGTCAAATGATGGGTCTTCCCATTCATTTGATATTTGGAGATTCTATGGTTATTATTTCTTGGCTCAATAGATTTTCTGCACTTGATGTTCCTGCTCTGATGCATTGGTGTGAGGAAATAAGAAATATGCTTCAAATGGCCCCTCATGTGATTTTCAAGCACATATTTCGTGAGCATAACTCGCTGGCAAATGGACTCTCCAAACAGGCCTTGAAATTGGATATGGGTCATGGATTCTTCTCTGAAAATTTGGATGGTATGGTCATAAATGATGGCCATTTTGTTCTTTTTTAGTTGTTGGGTCTCTTGTACCACAGTCTTTGACTTTCAGCATTTGTTTGATCATCTTTACCTGTTATGTTTGAGTCCTCTTAGCTAGCAAGTTTTGCTCAGGAATATCTGTTTGACGATCATCTTCGTTTCATACTCGGCATATTCTGACCTGATATTCAGGGATGATGAGAAAAGTCTGCTATGATCAAACTTTTTTTCTTTTTCTGGATGGTAGTTGATAGATTTGTGATATTTTATGTCTATGTGTTGCATTGTGATGCTGAAGTACTCTCAGTCACCAAGATGAATTGTAAATGATGTCTTTTGATTCTCTTGAATTACAAAGACGGGTATTTTTTCCTTTGAAAAAGAAGAAGAATAATAATGAGGTCAAAGTGCATGCATGTGAAGTCCCAAACGTTGGTTAAAAAAAAACCCTACCCAGGTTCCTCTCTTTACATATATCCTCTTGCTACAATGTATTTATTTCATTTATATGTTTATGTAATCTAAAAATAGAAAGTTTGATCCTTTATTTATTTATTTCTCATAAATATAATTTATATGTGTTGGTTTGCTAAATAATTGTGTTATATAAGACATTTCTATGTTATCAAGATCACCTAAAATTTATAAGTTTGTACTTGAATCTTGATATCATTCATTCTCACTCAAAAAATTTGAACTTAAATTTTAATATTAAGACAAGTTTAGCTGCTTAGGTGTAAATTATACATTTATAAATTTAATCACAATAAAATAAAAATAAATCAACATATTATTTATTTTATTTATATATTTAAACAATAATTATAAATAAAATGAAATAAATTCATGTCAACTTTGAATCAATCATATTTTGAGAGATTAAAATATATTAAAAAAATTTAGGTTATGATATTTTTTTTTCTTAACTAAACATTTAAAATCTATCAATTCTCTTTCTTTCCATTTTCTTTCATAAAAATTAAGAGAGAATCAATATAATTTTATGGAAAGATTTTTTAACATTTCATTTCTATTTTCTTTCATAAAAATTAGGAGAAAATCAATATAATTTTATGGAAAGATTTTTTAACATTTCATTTATATGTTTATGTAAAGTAAATATTGAAAGTCTGACCTTTTATTTTTTTCTTTCTCCTAAATATGATTTATATTTGTCATTTTGCTGAATAATTGTGTTATAAAAGACATTTCTAAGTTATCTAGATTACCTATAATTCTTGATTAAATCTTGACATCATTCATTTTCACTCAAAAGTTTTGAATTTAAATTTCAACATTAAAACAAATTTAGTTACTTATGTAAAAATTATACATTTATAAATTTAATCACAATCAAAAAAAAAATACTTATTATTTATTTTACTTATAATATTTAAACCATGTTTATAAATAAAATAAAATAAATTCATGTCAACTTTAATTAATTATATTTGAGTGATCAAAATATATAAAACCAATTTAGGTTATGATATTCGATGTTTTTCTTTTCTTAAAGGAACATTTAAAAATACTTGTTTTCTTATTATTTACAAATTTATTGATTACTTCTCATTTTTATAAAAATATACTTGTTTTTCTTATTTACAAATTTATTGAATATTTCTTCTCATTTTTATAGATAGTACTTAAAATAAATTGAATACTGTAGAATTTAAAAGCAAATTTAATAGTCAACGGAAAAGAAAAAAACATGTTCCAAATTAGACTCAAACCTAAATTAAGAAAGAATAATATATTAAACAAAATACTTCTCTAATAATTAAAATTAAAATTAAATCCTTTTGTAGGGTTAAGGTGGAAATGATTTCTGACCCGGATCTTTGAAAAGTAGGTGAGTTGTCATTCTTTTATAACTCACTTATCATGAGAGAGGCGTAATCCTTTTTCTTTCGGGGAGCTATAAGTTCTTTACTCCTCATGTAACACTTGTTCTGCTGGGATGCGTACTATGGAATGGTTATTGCATGTGACTTCTAAAGGGTGGGGGCATGGGAATATCAACACATTATTGAATGTGAATGCCTACTTTAGTGTGGGGACAAAGGACCAACTTTTTTAAATAAAGTAGTTGTAGGCTTGTTTAATCCATATATGAATATATGCAAGTATATCTTAAATTAGCGGCATTCCTTTAATGCGAAATTAATCTTTAAACATGGATGATGGTGATATTACTATTTTATGCAGATAACTTTGCATTTAGGAATTAAAACGTAGAAATGCTCATGGACAATCTCATAGATTCTTGAATATGACACAACCCTATATCCAATAGAAGTCTAGCCTTTGATAGTGCAACAACTTCTAAATTATTTTCTTTGTAAATATAGACAAAATAAATAATGTTAAAATAGGAGAAATCCAACTTGATTCTAGCATAAATAGGCCTTAAGACAATATTTTCTAGCTTAAAGGTCTCATTCATCCAATTTGTAACAACAAGGGAATCACAAATATATGTATATGGTTAACACCTTTCTTGGTTGGATCCCATAGGGTGTAGAATAGACGGTGAATGGATGTATTGTTAAGGCACTCCTCGCGTAAGGTCACTGGTTTGAAACTCTATGGGTGATTGCTTACAAAAACAAACTTTCTTGGTTACTATAATAATTAGCAATTTTAATGCCATGAGTTCCATCATATTATTTGAACCTCTTCCCAAATTGCTTTGAACCTCAACACATGTTCATCATGAATAAATAGTACCCCACTAGCTCCTACTATTAAATGATTCCCTTGACTTAAACCATCAAAGAAATCTCATGCTCCACTTTTATCAACTAGTTCTTCCCTACTCGCACTAGGCAATTTCTCCTTTTGTGTTTGATTGAATCCTCCAATGATGGACTTGCTTTGAGAAACACACTAAAAAGGAGGAATTACTTTATCTTCGAACAATAAAGCATTGTGAACCAACCAAATTCCCCACACAACTATTAATGGAAAAGGTTTAACATTCTTGAGAGACATGTCCTTACACCAACCATTGAGGTGCTCTTCAATAAAAACACCCCTCCATATTTCTCTCATGCTTGTGATCCTTTCTAAATATAGTGAAACTTGGATAGAATAAGGACAATCCATAATAAAATTATCAATGAATTCATTAAATTCTTTGCAAACAATACAATTTCCTGGACCATGTGTGCCTCTTTTTTGTAGAAATTCCCACGATAGTACATTTTTCCTAAGGATGAAGATATGGGATTTTAATATACACTTAAAATTCCAAATAACCTTCCACCACCAAACCACATTATCCTCTACACAAAAGCACTCAAGAACTTATAACTTACCTTTGGGGTATAATATCCCTTAGTTGAATCACCCCCCCCCCCAAAAAAAAAACCAACTCATCCTCGCCATCCTTAATCTACACATGAATCATTTGTAGGGCATCGCTATACCGATCCCAATCATCAACAACCTCACAATCCAACCCCACCATGTCTACCTCCATTCATTCATGCTTCCATATCATAGCCAAAACTAGGGATCTACTACATGTGTAAGAGTAAAGAAACCATTTTTATCGAGCTTGCCAATCAAAGTGTCATGTCCCAAATTTAGCATTGGGTCACAATGGCCTAATCACATTTGCCATATTCATTAGAGTTTGTCAAATTGACACTAAGGGTCAAATAATTGCCAAGGAGGAAAACTACTAGTTTCCTAGGTTAGGAGTGGAATCTTTGGGATTTGGAATAAGGGGGATAATGAATGATGTTTGAACATTAGAATGGAATAAATATTTAATAAAGGAGATAAATAAATAAATACAAGAGAAAATTTAAGTGGCAATAGAGCATGGAGACACATGGAGAATATGGGGCCAACACAAGCTAGAAATTTGGTGCCACGTGGCATCCTCCTCTTGCAATTTCGAATCCATGGGAAGCTTAAAGGTTCTTGGATGAGTTATAAGGCTAATACACTTGGCCACATACATCATAGGTCAAATTTAGAAGGAAATGTAACTTACATGGGAGAGGAAGAGTCATTTTGGAGCTAGTGGAACACTTGGACTAGATTCCCTAGCTCTATGACAACAATGATGAAGATGTTATGACACCTATGACAAAAATTAGATCTGAAGGTTGAAATCTGACATATCTGACATGTAAGGTCGAAATAGAGCATCCAATAGAGCTCTCCTGGAGTTGGGGAAGCTCAATGGGCTCCAACTCAAATTTGGGGAAGGTGGAAGGCTAGGAAAGGGAGGACACATGGAAAATCATGAGAACACACCCAAATTAGAATTCTCTTGAGTTTGTGAATGGATTGGGAACCTTAGAAGGCTAAGTATGTTTATAAAATACAATAAGAAACCAAGAGAATCGATTTTGACCATTTGAGAAAAGGTCATTTGCGAATTGTGAGAGCTAGTGGATGACTAGTTTTCTTTCCTTAGCCAATTTCGAGGGTGAAAGATTCCCATCCATGTTGGTGTTTGGAGAGGCCACTCAGGTCTTTCATGGAGCTTTAATGGAGTCTTATTTGCAGGTGTAAGCTACATGGAAGATTGTGGATTCTTCTATTGCAACACTTTCTCTCAACCATTTCTAGTTTTTATGGCATATTCTTGCTCATGGAGGGATTGCGCTTTGGGTGAGCTATTGATCTCTTTGGGGAAGATTATAATGCTCCATTATTTTATGTTCTAATTTAAATCCTCTATATTTCAATTTCATAATACTCTTAGGTCAAAATGCCAAAATATTTCATGTAAAAATGTTAAACAATGAAGAAATAGTGCCATTTCCCCACTATCTTGTTGTGCACCATTGTAATGCTAATGATTTCGAATTGGGAGAGATTTTCATTGTCCATTCCTTATTTTAATAAGCTCAATATGATATTTTATTCATTCTCAGAAATTATCGGGTCGAAATATCAAATGGTTGTAAGGAAAAGTGATTATTAATGAGCAAACAATGACCATTTCCCCACTACATTGATGTATGCTATGATAATGTTGATTATTTCGAATGGAGGAATGTATCTATGATAAATGTATGATGAATGGATTTTAATTAATGTGTATTTCAAGTCTCATGTTCATTACTTAAGCATTGGAATCTATTTTACTCATTTTTATTGCATTGGGAGAAGATTTGGTGTCTTTTCCCCAAGGGTCAAAATTGTAATTTGGGAGGTGTTTTGGAAAGAGTCATAAAATCCTGTATAAACTGAAAAATGATGCATATGAGAATTTAAAATTTTCCCTTACACATCCACTACATCTTTTCATAAATTCGAGTGACTTTGGGACCATTTGAGAAGCCCTTTCCGACAATTACCCAGGGGGAATTGGAGCCCCAATTTGCTAGTAAAGACTCCTAATTTGAACAAAACATTAAACAAGTTTTCAGAAGTAATTTGGGGGTCATAAAACATCCCTGAAAATTATATTTAATTTATATTTTCAGTCATGTACCTTCTGATAAAATTTGGAAGCATTTGGGTCAATTTGGAGGTCTAGACATAAAAACTAGTCAAAATTCGAAATTGGGGAAAAAGTGGAAAAATTGGTCATTTAATAAAATTTCAAAAAGGGAAATTACAGTGGTATCAAAGCATGATCTTGGCACATTATGTGGTATTATATTTATGAGGAAAATAATTTAGGGACCACCATTATATATTGAAACCCAAAGTGCTTTTGTTGAAGAGGAAACTATGATTAGGGATGAAAAGGGAGCCTCATATGATGCTGAGGAGCTTATAAAAATTATGGAACCTATATTTGAAGGCATGAACAAGAATAGTATGAAATGATTCGAATTGTTGGCTATCCAAAGTTGGAAAAATATATTGATTTTAAGAAAACCAAGGGGAAAAATGCATCAACTTGCTTAAAGGAGCAAAAGGAGGAGACCCATGAATCACCTAGTTCTGAAATAGGTGAAGTAGAAGAAGTAGTACATGAAGAGGATAAAAATTCACTCCCAAGTGACTCTGAAAAATATGAAGAGACATCACATGAGTATGAACTATTGAAAATACTAAATATCATTTCGAGACACATTCTACCTTGGAAATGAAATAAAGAGCATCTGCTGGTGGATGCTTGAACTATGAAGGATTACCTACTGATGGGTGATCACAACTCTATGTTGCTGACATAGAGATCAGATTTCAAAATGTTTCTGCAAGACAAATTTCTAGTAAACATGAAATTGAATACCTTGTAGCAGTTGAAAAAGAAACAAGATCAACTTCCCCATCACCACTTGAGCTACATGAAGTTGGTCCAAGCAAGAAGATGAGGAGGTTCATTTGCAAGAGCCTCGTTTTCTTGAAGGGTCCTTAAATATGAATGAAATTAAGATCCAAGAGGCCCTTATCATACTCCATGACACTCAAGCATTGGTATCAAATTCTTGTTGGAGAGCTACTTCCTTGGAGGAGCCATCCTTCGTTGAAGACATGGAGAAGATTCAAAGAGCAATGTGCAACATCAAAGGTAATTTCATGTCTTTGATTTTTGATAGAAAAAATGTCATTGAGCTTAGTGAATGGTTACATGAATCCTATTTTAAGAATAATGAATTTATTCATAAGCTCACAATTCAAAATGAGCAACTTCTTGAAAAGTTGCAAGACACTTGTTTTACCTCCCATGTTTCAGATTGCCAAATGGTAAGATTGTTTGTAGGATTCTCATGACATGGTGGATCATGAGAAATGTGGAAATTTGAATGTGCTTGATGTGTTTGAATATGAAATTTAATAGATCCAAACACTTGATGTGGTGGAAGAGGAACTTGAATAGTCTCTTGATGAATGTTATGCAATTTTTAAAGAAGAGCATGATTCCTCTACATTGTAACCAATCTATGACAAAGGTTTCACACTTTTGAAGGATCTGGATGATAATACCCATATGGATCCTTCCCATGATGAAACTTAAACACTTTTTGATCATTTGGGTGAGTTAGTTCATTCTCCTACATCCTACAATTCCATGTTTTGCAGCATTTGTCTCAATGAAGTATGAGTGAAAGGGTTCTTTTTTATGGTGCCACATGAGGAGTATGGAACTCCTAGATTTACTTTTTATGATGACATGGTTGGAGCACATTCTTATTCACATTTGCAGCAGCGTCCTCTGTTACTTTATGATGATGCACATCTACATGGATGCACCTATGATATGCATTTGAGTCACTTGAAGACTCATGGTTTTTCTTTCTCCACACTTGGTTCATTTGATGTTGGAGGAACTTCATCCAACACTGGGGTGAATAGATTTATGATTGGAGAACATTTTTTTTCCAGCCACACACTCTTTTATATATTTATGATTCTCTCATTCATGTATGTATGGGTGAGACTTATTTGAGTTATTTGAAGTCTCCTTGTTTCTCTTGCTCATTATTTGGTTAAGATTTTAGTGGAGATTCTTCATTCACTTCTTGGATGAAAGAATAAATGGATGAATATTTTGATGCTTATCACATACTTTTGGAGCAGCATTATAGGACATGGTATCCTCACCTATGTCATTGGAGCATATTTGATTGGTCACTTGAAGCTTGTATGCACTTGGCAAATGGTGGTCTGCTTACTTGGAGGTATAAGCACTTTCATGATTTTTTGATGAGGCACTTCCTTGATGTACATTTTTATTATGTTGTTATGTACTTTTATGATATATATTATGTACTCATGATGTTCAGAAGAATGCATACAAGAAAATAGGATCCCAGAATTCTCTTTCCTAATGGTATGGGTTGGAGAGCACTCTTAATTGTTGGAGTGCAATACAAGCAATGGGACCCTGGGATATTTTTTTGTCCCATTGATTTCATTTTTTTTGGGAAACAAGCAGTATGGGAGATGGATTATCCACTTAATAAAGTGATTTTAATAAGAGTATTGAAGCATCAAGCATGGTGGTTTCTCTCTCAAATCTTCTTGGAATCTCAAAGAATCAAAGTTGAGAAACTCAGTGGCAACTTCAAAGAATCATACATAAAGCAGGTTCTTCAACACCCATGTTTGAAATTGCTTGAGGACAAGAAATATTGGGAAGGGAGGATTTGTCATCTTCCAAATTTTTCATTGGGTCATAATGGAATAATCACATTTTCCATATTCATTAGAGTTTGTCAAATTGACACTAAGGGTCAAATAATTGCCAAGGAGGAAAATTACTAGTTTCCTAGGTTGGGAGTGGAATCTTTGGGATTTGGAATAGGGAGATAATGAATGATGTTTGAACATTAGAATGGAATAAGTATTTAATAAAGGAGATAAATAAATAAATACAAGAGAAAATTTAAGTGGCAATGGAGCATGGAGACACATGGAGAATATGGGGCCCACACAAGCTAGAAATTTGGTGCCACATGGCATCCTCCTCTTGCAATTTTGAATCCATGGGAAGCCTAAAGGTTCTTGGATGAGTTATAAGGATAATAAAATTGTCAATATACATCATATTTTGAATTTTGAAGGAAATGTAACTTGCATGGGAGAGGAAGAGTCATTTTGGAGCTAGTGGGACACTTGGACTAGATTCCCTAGCTCTATGACAACAATGATGAAGATTCTATGACACCTGTGACAAAAATAAGATATAAAGGCTGAAAGATGACATACCTGACATGTAAGGTCGAAATAGATCATCCAATATATCTCTCATGGATTTGGGGAAGCTCAATGGGCTCCAACTCAAATTTGGGGAAGGTGGAAGGCTAGGAAAGGGAGGACACATGGCAAATCATGAGCACACACCCAAATTCGAATTGGCTTGAGTTTGTGGATGGATTGGGAACCTTATAAGGCTAAGTATGTTTATAAAATATAGGAATAAACCAAGATAATTGCTTTTGATCATTTGAGAAATTGTCATTTGTGAATTGTGAGAGCTAGTGGATGACTAGTTTCCTTGCCTTAGCCAATTTCGAGGGTGAAAGATTCCCATCCATGTTGGTGTTTGGAGAGGCCACTCAGGTATTTCATGGAGCTTTAATGGAGCAATATTTGTAGGTGTAATCTATAGGGAATCTTTTTGATTCTTCTATTGCAACACTTTCTCTCGACCATTTCTAGTTTTTATGGCATATTCTTGCTCATGGAGGGATTGCGCTTTGGGTGAGCTATTGATCTCTTTGGGGAAGATTATAATGCTCCATTATTTTATGTTCTGATTTAAATCCTATTTATTTCAATTTCAGAATACTCTTAGGTCTAAATGCCAAAATATTTCATGTAAAAATGTTAAACAATGAAGAAATAGTGCCATTTCCCCACTATCTAGTTGTGCACCATTGTAATGCTAATGATTTCGAATTGGGATATATTTTAATTGTCCATTACTTATTTTAATAAGCTAAATATTCTCTTTCATTCATTCTTAGAATTTATTAGGTGTAAATATCAAATGGTTGAAAGGAAAAGTGATTATTAATGAGCAAACAATGACCATTTCCCCACTACATTGATGTATGCTATGATAATGCTGATTATTTCAAATGGAGGAATGTATATATGATAAATTTATGATGAATGGAATTTAATTAATGTTTATTTCAAGTCTCATGTTCATTACTTAAGCATTGGAATCCATTTTACTCATTTTTATTGCATTGGGAGAAGATTTGGTGCCTTTTCAAGGGTAGAAATTGTGATTTGGGAGCTATTTTGGAAAGAGTCATAACAGCCTGTATAAAATGAACAATGATGCATATGAAAATTTAAAAATTTCCCTTACGCATCCCCTGCATATTTTCATAAATTTGAGTGACTTTGGGACCATTTGAGAAGCCATTTCCGATAATTACCCGGGGGGGGTTGGAGCCCCAATTTGCTAGTAAAGACTCCTAACTTGAACATAACATTAAAAAAGTTTTCAGAAGAGATTGGGGGGTCATAAAACATCCATGGAAATGATATTTAAGTTCTATTATCAGTCATGTACCTTCTGATAAAACTTGGAAGTGTTTGGGTCAATTTGGAGGTCTAGACATAAAAACTAGTCAAGGTTCGAAATTGGGGAAAAAGTGAAAAAATTTGTCATTTAATACAATTTAAGAAAGGGACATTACAGAAAGCTTCAAATAATATATAATTCTCCCCATAACCAACAAATGGATTAATACTAATTCTAGCTTTGGATCCTTTCCCAATTTTCCAAAACCAGGTTTTTGCTTATGAAGGGAAAAGCAATTATCATATCCTTCTAGATAATAGATGCACTCTTCCATTTTTTATAGGATTTTTAGACCACTCTTCCATCAAATTGGAACTTATATTTTTTTGGTGAATGACGTTGACACATTATGAACTATTAGTGTCCATACACAAGTCCTTTCAACCAAAGATTTACCAAATAGATGAATGTTTTTAATGCCCTAATCCCCTTGTTCCTTTAGTAAGGTGATTTGATTCCATCTTACCTAAGAAAAGAGTTTCTTCTTCATGCTTCTTGACCATATAAAATGAAAACCTAGTCTCTTTATGAGTTCCAAAACACTCTTTGGAAAGAAAAGAAGAGATATCTAATAAAAGGGGATAGTCTCTATAATGGATTTGACTAGAACTAACATACCACCATGTGATAGCCAATGTTTACTCTAGATGAAGAGTTTGTTTTAAACTCTCTACATGAGCCATTGTTGGTCCTTTTTTCCATAATCATTAATATTATGAATAAAACCTAGGTACTTAGCCCCATTTTCATAATCTATTTGTTGATAAGGAAAGGGATGAGAGTGAATAACAACATCATCTTCATCCAACCCAAAGAAAGAAATAGATGATTTATAGACTTATAATAAAGCTCAATAATGTCCTTTGATTTAATTGCATCTCACCTAGAACCATCATAGAAAAGTAAGATGTCATATAGAAAAGAAGTTGGTATAAAAAATATTACCACCAATCTTGATCCCTAAGAGTTGCCTACTTCTATGTGTTTCTAGTGGTGATATTCTTAAACCTTTTGTCACAATGAGAAATGGAAGCGGAGACAAAGGGTGCCCTTTCCTAAGATTTCTTCCAAGGATAAAAAAAACAAAGTTGAGCAATTGATTAACAAATAAAAATATATTAAAAATACACAACTCATTACCCAATTTACAGAATGCACATCAAACTCTAATTGAAGTAGCATCGTCCTTAAATAAGTCAATTTACCCACCCATAGGCTTTCAAAAGGTCTAATTTAATAAACAAAGATGGGAAAAAAATATCTTAACAAAGCGTATCCCCTCTTGGGCTACCTTAATGTCCTCATGGATCTATCTACCATAAAGAAAACCAAAATTTTCACTTGATATATTCTTTGCCAAAAAAAAGGATTCTCATAACAATCACTTTTGCAATAATTTTGTCTATGCAATTGCATAGAGAGATAGGTATATATTTATCAAATGAATTTGGGTTACCACCCTTGAAATCAATGCTATAAATGTTGAATTGAAGGTTGTTGGAATCCTACCAGACATCCTGGATACATTAAGACCTCTCAAAATATTTGATTATCTTCCTCATTAACAAATCTTGAAAAAAAAAAATGCATCAAGACCTTCTCTACAATAGTAACATGTGGTTCTTCATTATATATGCTCTAAAAATTATCAACTCCTAACAATCTACATCCTCAAAATACCTAGCCAACGATCCATCCAAATTAGGCATTTGCAAAATGGTGCCAACATTTTTCCTATGGTTAGAATACTTATGGAAATGTTATGTGCTATCATGTCCCACTCTAACCAAATAGATCTACTCTTGAGTCTCAATGTATCTTGTTTATCAACTAACAAATTCTTCATTTTTCTTGGATCCTTAACATTTTGCTTAAACTCTTCAAGGAAAAGACTACCAAGTATGATGAGTACATTTATTCTAGTTGTTCTTCGAGAGACAATATAATCCTCTCATCCCTCTCCCTTCTCTTATGGGCCCAATCAATTGAGATTTGTTTTATTTTCTTGATATTTTTACGCAATTGAAGGGAAATTGCCTCCCTCAAAATTCCATCATATAAATACGAAGCCACATTTACCATATCCACATACTCCTCATACCCTAGCTAATTTAAATGGACTTGGGAGATTTGTATTACCTTTCACAACTTCTAAAAACATTGGTGAATTATTAGACTCACCCCCACCCACCCCTCCCCAATCCATTGCTTGATACAATACAAATATAAAACAAGATCATCACTTACCCAAAAAACATCTAGGATTTAGTCAACCCTTTTAGATAGTGCTCAAATATTTCTCCATGTGGGTTAAAGTTGAGTTAGTTCAATATCATATAGACAAAATTCATCTAGATGCATGACAAAATATTTAGAGAGCACATCTGCATTCATATATTCCCCAACGCCTCATACTCACGTAAGGAAAAATTGAAGTCCCCTCTCATAATAAGTAATCTCTACTTCAAGAAGATATTTGTAAGTCTTATGATGTGTTTAATCCTTTCATTGGGATTAATCATTTTTATATATAATGTCAAATGTTTTTATTACTAATTTGGATTTTGGTTGATTTATTAACCTCGATTATCTAAAAAATAAGAATATACCCATCTATTCATATCCATAGAGAAATTACAAGTTGACTAAGTGGGGTTAGGTTGTCCAATCAGGATGTTACCACCTAGTGTTCAAAAAATATATGTGTGTCCAGTGTTACTAAGCCTGTGATCTTATTTCTTCAAATAAGAGTCTTAGCTCATGCATAAAACTAAGTTCTTTAAACTTCAACATAAACAATGACCCATAAGGACTAATATCAAAACAATGATCCAAAGCAAAAGATAACACATCCACCAAAATATAATATGTTTGATGACTAGTTCTCGACTTAAGAGTCTGCATCAATTGGGATTGTAACTGAAGTGCATAACATTTTCTAATACTTCTACTACATCAACTTCCTCTACATTTGTAACTTCATATTCCCCCTTCACCTCATCTCTTCCAGATTCAAGAGCATGAATGATTGTAATCAAAATGTCACACTTACTATCCAGGTGATTCAACAGATGCAAACCAACATTATATGATATAAACTCACTTTGATATTAATAGAACACAAATTCACTTATTAATAATCCCATTTTTCTGTAATACTCTCCAAGGTGCATGCTATCAAATAAATAAGTTTATTTCACCATGATTTAGTTTATAAGTTGCACCTCGACCGCCTTTGTAATATTTTTTTCCAAAGAAAAAAACTCACAAATTTATTTAAAAGATAAACCAAAATTACATTTTTCATTGGTCTTTCAACCATGTTCAAAATCCCCAAGGTAGTCTATCCTATGGACTACAATAACTCATTTTAATTATACTATTCATCCTCCATTCATTAAAAAAGTACATTCAAAACCTATCACTTTCAAGGCCTGCATTAACTACTTTCTATCTCTTATGCATACGTATTAATGAAACCATTAAGTTTTGTGAATTTAAAACACACACACACACACACACACACACACACATAAGATATTTTGATGTTGTTCTAATGTAAGAATTTAGTCAAATGGACTAGGATCATAGTCTATTAATCTAACCTCCTCACTCTCCCATGTATGCCAATTCCTAGGGTTCATGAGAAGACCTTCTTTAGACGGAAGATCAGCAATAACATTTCTCTCTTGTAGACATGCATGAAAGAAAATTCAATTAAAGAATTTTTTATCATTAAAATTTCCTCTACTAATGATCTTAAAAAAATATTTTCATAATCCCTCCTTCCCTTAATATAATCTATAACCAGTAATGAATATCCTATAATGTAAATCCTTTGCATACCTCTCATAGCTCTTGTTTTGTTGATCAACTCTAAATCCATTAGTTCATATTTATTGTGTGTACTAATATTCCAACTTTGAATTTGAAATAGTGATCTTTTGAAAAATATATAATCCCCTTTACTCCTCCTCTTTGAGGATTACCTTGATCTTCCCCATAAAAGTAATCCCATGTTGTTGTCTTGTCTATGCTCTCCTCCCAAACTACCCTTTATAGTTTATCCCCCCTCCCCATTTTTTTTAATATCCTAAAATAGTCCAACCTTGTGTTGCACATACCCTAAGAGGTATTTGTTTGTCATAAAACAATCAAGTAATCCTTCTCAACCATATTCCCCATCCCATCAAAAAAGGTACAACCCTTAAATTCTTATATATATAGGATTACTACAGTTCTATAAGTACATTTTCCACATGTGGGCCTTCCCATCTAATATTTATACCTAATATGAAAGCAATTTCCTTCCAAACAACTTTAGCATAGCTAGAATGGATAATCAGATGAGATGTGTCTTATTCACTTACTTTTCACAAATTACATCTTTTGGGTCCTTGCTAGTTCCTCCATTTCATAAAATCTCATGTTGGGACTTTGTTGTTAATATCCAAACACATAAAAAGTTTCACTTTTAGTGGGAATTTGAACTTCTAGATTCCTTTATGCCACAACCTCAATTATTGTATATTTTCTTATACCCTCAATAAATTGTATCCCAATTTAGGAGTATATCCCCCTCCTACAAGGTTCATGGACCATATTAGCTCATCTTCATTGTCTCTATTTATGATATGAGATTTTTTTTAGTATTTGACATAAATTAAACCAAAGGTTCTCCTCCTCTCCTCTAAAACCCAAAATTAATTATTTCGCCATTCTTGACTTAGAATGATGGATCTTTCCAAATCAACAAGTTGACTTATAAAAAAAAAGTCCTTCCTCTTAAATCCTCTACAATATTCCTTGGCAACGTATTCAACTCATTGCATCCCACCCATGGTTCCTCACCTATCTTTAGTTTGTTGCATGCACCAACTTTCCATACAAGCTAATTTCCCACCAAGGGGTATACTAACACCAAAACCTTCCATACAACATAAGAGTTTTGATAAGTCTTTGTACTAGATCTGATCCATTCTTCCACAGTTACTAGCTCAATATATTTTTACTTTATCACCTTACACCATAACCCTTTTTTTCTACCAGCCTCCATACACATTTGGAAACTAAATCTTTTGCAAAAGTGTGTATCTCTTTTATTCTCCCATCCTCCCTTCTCCTTTAGAATTGCAATTATTTTCCAAGAAACCCAAGGGATATGTCTTTTTTCCCTTCACCAACCTATACAAAACTAAAACCCATGTTTTCTCACTTGCTCCAAGATTCCTTTGGGGATGAAAGAAAATGATACCCACCACACTGGAATAGTCTCCAAAATCAATTTAAATAATATCAATCTTCCCCCTTTAAAGCCACCTATTAACCCATATGGTTAATCCTTTTTCTACCTTTGAAATCATCCAACCCCAATCCATTTTAGAGTAATAATTAGTTTTTATGTAGAAGCCCAAGTAATTTAGCTCCATTTAAAAGTCCACATCATAACATGGAAACATTATTTTGAACTCTTTCCTATTTTCCATGCTATTTCTCAATAAGGAGACAATCGCATTTGCAATATTGAATATCATTCCAATGGTTGAACGATAAATCCATGATCTCCCTTAGCTCGAGAGAATCCCTCCATCTGCCATCACAAAATAGTAATATATTATTTACAAAAGGAAATTGAGAAATGTATAAATATCTATCAACTTTGATCCCTTTGCATGCTCCAGATGTTCTAACCTCATATAAGGCTCTGCTTAACCCTTCAACCATGAAGATAGGGGAAACCCTCGTTGAAAACCCCTTCCTAGATTGAATAATTCAAATGATGATTTGTTAATTAACACTGGAAAATATATAATCATGACACAACTCATTATCCAATTCACTAAATAAAGTTGGAATCCCACACGTATCATCAATAATCTCAAGAGTAAATAGCTCACTCAGTCATATGCTTTTGAAAGATCCACCTTTATAACCATTGTAGGCATACTCTTGGTTTTGATAGTGAGGAAATCCTCTTGTACTTTCCCCACCACCTCATGAATTTGTCTCCCTGCAAGAACATGGAATTCGTTCTTGAGAAATTGACTTGGATAGCAGATCCTTCAAGGCTCCTAGCTACCAACTTTGAAGTTATCTTGTAAATATAGTTGCATGAAGATACTAGTCTGTACTTCTCAAAATCTTGTAGGGTTGTTTTCCTTTGGAATTGAATTCAGGAAAGTGGTGTTAAAATTAGCCAAAAGTTTCCACGATGTCATTGATTCCTCCAATACTCTTCACAAATCCTCCTCAAGGAATTCGTAGAATCCTTTAAAAAATTCCACAATCCAACCATCGGGACCTGAAGACTTGTTCTTTTGAAAGGAGTGCAATGCCTCTTGAAGTTCATCTCTTGATATATCTTCCATCAAATTTATGTTATCTTCCTTTGAAACAAAGTTTGGGAAGAAATATGTCAATCTAACAACCTTAGAAATTGTTGTGCATATCTCCTCCTTATAGATACAGTTGAAGTGTTTTACACTCTCTTGAGATAAATCTTTAAAGCTAGTGCCAATATATCTTCTAGCCTTTGCATTCTCCGTATATTATTTATCAAGGAATTTTTTAGAGGCATAATTTATCCCATGAGCTCACTTTCGTTGGTTTTATTTTTCAAAAAAATTATTCACTAATTTCCATTTTTTTATAAAATGATTTGCCCATATTTCATAGAATAAAAATATTTTACTCTAAACATCACCAAAATTGTCTAGAAACTATATACAATCTTGAGAAATTTGGATATTTTTATAAAAATATTGCTAAGCATTGTATGGTTGGAAATTTAAGAATTAATAAAGATTCACCAAGATTTCTACACTTGAAGAAAATTATAGATCCTTAAAATTCTCCCTGGACTATTTATATTCCTCCTATGGTTGGAAAATTAGTGAAATAATTAAATGGTGGCATTCCCCTTTGTCGAGTCAAAATGCTCTTCTCTTTAACCTCCATGTCCTCTCCTCTTCCATCATCTTCTTTTTCTTTCTTTCCAACTAAAAAATATCATTCTTTTATTTTAATAATAGTTATATAAAATTCAAACTTAGATGTTAATGCCATTCAAACTTTATTTAGGTATTATCCCTTTATAATAATAATAATAATAATAATAATAATAATAATAATTGGCATTGATGTATCCAAGTTTTTAAAAAAATGATAAGAATTAATAGATTTGTTTTATATTTTTTTTTTTATGATTGAAGAAATTGGAGAGATGCTTACCTAAATCTCCATAACTTGGTGAATTAATAGGTTATGATGATCATTAATGCTATAAATATTTGGAAATGAGATATAAATGTGGGTATGCAAAACATTCTAAAAGAATGTGCTTTTCATTCTCTACATTTTTAGTATCAAAAGATGACAAGTTCTTTCTTCCTACAAGGTTTTAGGATTTGTGCAATGCTCTATTTCGCTATAAAGCTTGGAGCATGTGAAAGTTAATTCTTATTTTAACAACAATTTTTTCTTCTTTAAGCAAATTATAAGATAACTATACTTTTCTTTTTCTAGAATGAGGTTGATAACCTCTTTATGATATCTTAAATTTATCTTATTCTTCTTTATGATATCTTAAATTTATCTTATTCTTAAATTCTCAATGACTAGTCTCCTACTTTTGAAGGGATTGAGGTTTATCATCCCTAAGGAGTAAACTAATATTCTTAGCACATCCAATAGTAACTGGGTGGCATGCTCACACATAAGCTTCCATAGATGTTGAGCTCTAGAATCAAACATTGGCAAACATTCCAACATTTAATCAAACATGGGCAAACACTCGAGCCTAGGCTTATTGACTACCAACTTGGGCTTTTCAATTTGTGTATATGTAAACTTTTTATTGTTTAAACATTTTATTTATTTATAATTATGCTAAACAAAATTTAAATTTATCTTAATCTAAAATCAAAATGAAATATACAATTTATTTATTTATTTTAAATTTATTTTTTAAATATGATCAAAAGAATAAAACATCTTACATGTAACCTCAATTATAAAGTACTTCTAGAATGAAAATAACAAAATATATATTACATTGATAAACAAAAAAAAAATATTGGTGATTTTTCGAGTTTGACTTTTCCACACAAATAATAGTAAAACAATATTGATGATTTTCCAAATTTACTTCTACTCTCCACTCAAATAATGGTAATGGTTGTAGAAAACAAGGATTTTTCCACTCCACTAAAATTCACAAAGCAAAGAATATTGACATCCGTTCTCACTAGATAACATATGAACAAAATTAGAATGAACAAAAGGAAAATAGGAGTAAGTTGGATGATAAAGATAAAAAAAAAATGTATTTTTATTGGTTATAAATGACCCATCATTTTTTACAGTCAGTTAACACCCATCACAAATTAAGAATGAGGATGAGCTCATGCCACTGATAAAAAGGAGTGCATAACCATCCATAATCATATAGGACCAAGGGATGCCCAAAATTCCACTCCAAATCATGGAAAAATAGGCTAGGAAAGTATAAATTCATTTTGAAGAGGTCCCCATATGGAATTAGATTGATAATATTCATAATAATATGTTGGTCTAGAGAAGGCAAGTGAAATTCATGAGCAATGGATTGTCGGTCCTTCCAAGAGTGAGTACTATCATCCCAAAAAATCCTCCAATAAAAAATATTCTTATTATTTGATATTGGCCTCTAAAAATGAGGAATATCTACAACATACATGCCTTGCACCTTCCAAATTCAAATTGTTGTTTTTACCAAATCCCATACCACTTGATTACCTAGCATATGCTACTACACCAAGCCAATTACCTTTGTCCATGTTTCCTAGATATTTTTTATAATTAAAGAAATCAAGAGCTAGAATATGTGAGGAGATCAAACTACATCACACATTCCAATGGATCTGTGGATCTTCTCGATATGTTGCATCATGGGAGGATGATGCCTAATTAAGACCTACCAAGGAGAGAAACTCTCTAGACATCGAACCACCCATTTGGTAGCCAAGATGTTATCTTGAGTCACAATAGAAATCAACCCTTGAACTTCCTCATCCTTAGGCATAATGCAAACACCCCAAGATGCCATAGGGAGTCCCCAAGCCCCACTATACTTGTCCCATAAGTATGAATGCAGAGGTTGCTCCAATATGTGAAACTAATCCCTATTGAGAAGTCAATAAGATACATAATAAATATTTGAGCTTTAGAGAATCCTTCTTAAAATAGTTAGTTTTTTAGTGAATGGAAGGACTTCATATTTCTTAAAAAGGAGTTTTAATTATAGATGCTCCAAGCACTATTCCCACACAACCACTAGAGAAATCCCCACACCAAACTATATGCCAAGATATTTCATTGTAACACCTAGATGGATTAAATTCCAAGAGGGAGGGATCCAATCAGAAGGCTCATCAAGACCAACCAACCAATGATGAGTCATATGATCATTAACTCTATCCCTAGAGGTCTAGAAAAACATGGGCAATCAATCTCTAGCACAAACCATAGTGTAATACCTCTATTCTTGAATTGGATTGCATTAAATCAAATTATGTAAATGATGTAAATATGCTAGTATGGATTCCTAGTACGAAGCTCAAGTCCAAGGATTGATTAGTGAATGGCTAGGCATGTATAATGTAAATTTTCTATATGGACCATGTGACTAGCTTGTCAGGCTAACTCAACAAACTATCTAAATATTATGATGGAAAATTACTAAAATGGTCCAAGATGGTTGTGTAAAGAGCACTAGAGGGGCTATGATTCCACTAGGGAAAAAGAGGAAAGGGGGCCTATGGGAGATTAAATTCTCTATTGCCAAGTGTCAACCTTATAATTCATCCATTTTTTTCCATGTGCCTTAAATGAGCCAATTACTTCCTTTTGATTATTAAATCCAATCATTGAATGCATGTATGAAGTTGGTGGGGAATATCCTCTCATGTAGCTATGTAAGCATGTGATGAATATACTTTTATGAAAGTTGTAAGAGTCCTCTCTTCTATGGCCATAAGTTATGCCACTTTACATTTCCCATCCTTTCACCTTCTTTGGAGACTACCATTCAATTTCTCATGCAAATTTACAATGGATTTTACTCTAGGAAGAGTTATCCTCTTATTGTTGATTCCATTGTGATTACCATTACCAAACTGTGAAACAACCATAAGTTCAAATTGTGAAGGAAAATTGTAGATATTAGAGAAAATTGATGGTTGTAGGTGAGCATATAGGGAGGGAAAAATAAAAACATTCACTCATTGTGTTTTGCTACTCCTAAATGTTTGGGGAGCCATCAAATATTGTTACAGGAGGTTCTCTATCAACATACATCGTGTTGTTTTATCTCTACACACACTGGTAAGAACTTCAATGGTTGGATTTCCTAAGGTAATTGTGGAGCAGTTAAGGGGAATTACTTCCTTGTGTTGTGTAGGTAAGTAGAAAAGAATTCCATGGTTGAGATGGCTGAGTCAGATCCATGTAAATGATCATAGGTGAGTAGTTGAGCTTAGCATGTGAGAAAAGGGGTTGTGGGATGAGAGAGAGAATCATGTAGGTGTTTCCTTCACCCTGGTGTCCTCATAACTTAGATTGGGGGTGGAATTTGTAGCTGATACCTACGATTAGGTGGATAATCACTCTTAAAAAAACCATTTTCTTGGATCTTCTTCGTTAAAATAAAAGTATTCTCTTGTTTATGAATGTGGAATGATTTTTTTTTTCTGCCTATGATAAATATGCTTGATTATGCATGATGTGTGTGTGGATGGAGTTTTATTTCTATTGTGTTTTACTTTATTAATTTTCTCATGCAGTTCTTATTTATAAATTTGTACTATGTCCCATGGGGTGAAATTTATAAAATTAAATTCGTAAATACCCCCCATGTTATGGTCAGAATGATGAATGGGGATGTGACACATGGAATCATGGCCAACTTGCACATACAACAAATGGTCATCTACAAAGTGATTATTTATCATCTCATAATCATTTGGAAGTGAAATACTATGATTATTCCCCTGCAAATATGCAACATCCAACAAATAATGAAGGGCATCAACAATGAGAATATAGAGATATGGTTTCAAGGGACATTCTTTCCTTATTGACTAGTGTATAAAAATATGTAGGGAGAGGGTATTATTCATCAAAACAAAAGAATAGGCATAAGAAAACATGGTGTCGACTATCCACACTCTTTGAATGAAACCCGAAACAAGACAACATATCTATAATGAAATCCCAATCAATCCAATCATATACTTTATTGAAAACAATTTTGAGGAAAAGAGCCTATTTCCCAAACTCCTTGGCCCACTCGATGGTATCTGAAGTTGAAACCATTGTGCATGATAAATAACTACTAAACAAAACCTATCTTCTTGTTACAAACAATATTCTTGGTGGAATCCCTCACCTTTGTTTTCACTACCTTATCCATGATATTGTAAGCAATGCTCAATAAAGTTATTGGTCGCCATACCCTAATGATGTCATTGGAAAAATTCTTTAGAATGCGCTTTATTAACTAACGATTAATGGATTCCATCATACATCTTAAGAAACAATTTCCTAATCAATGTGATTAAATTCATCCCCACCAATATCCTACATATCCTTATAGAACTCAAAAGTCAACCTATCAATCCTTGGAGATTTACCATTATGTAGAGAATGCAGATCTGCAAAAATTTCATCCTTCATGAAATCCCTATCTAATTTGTCACAACATACAACATAGACCTTGTACCACATGACCTTGTAACAAGCATTCTTATCAACAATAATCACCTCTACCAAGGGATGTGGAGAAAACATATTATGAAAAAGATCACCAAACATACTTCAAATTTTATAGGGATTTTCCTCAAGAAAACCATTGTCTTTGCGAATAACAAGCACTTTGTTGACTATTGTTTCTTCTTTAAGAATTCAAAGGAGAATATGGATTCCTCATCCCCCTACTATTTTCACTATAAATGGGAAAAGACCCTGGATTCTCTAGCAACATACTCCTCATCCTTAAGAGCCACCAACTCCAAGCTTATTGCATCCTTCTGAAGGGTAGTGTTATGTAGGCCTTCCTCAAGGAATATACATACCTCATCCAAATTTTTCTTAACCTTCCAATTATCCCATCTATGCTTGTGAGAAATCGTAGGCCCCCAACCATGCATTAATTTGATAGTATTCCAAATTTCCACTTACCAACATACCAATCATCTCCCATCCCCAATAGGACGTGGGGTAAGTTTCCAAGCACGATAAACTAGAGCATGTAATTTAGGAGAATCCAAATGAGAAAAAATCACCTTGTACACGGTAGATGACTTCAAGTCAATCACATGACCCATAAAAAATGTAAGCTTGAATGGGTAATATGATTTGAGTTAATGGAGTCAATAAATACATCAACTCACTGAAGCTTCATAGAAAATGGTATATCATTCGGAGGGACATACACCTTATCCAGTCTTGTTTTCTCCCTTTCCCTTACCTCTCAACTATGCTTGCTTCTATGCACCATAATAATCAAACCTGCACCACCACCCCCATCACCCTCCCATTCCATCATGTTGAAGTAAGCACCCTAAAAACATTCAACGTCTAGTATAGAAGAAGACACCCACTTCTTAAGGAAAATCCAAGTTGAATTGATGTTGGGTGCATACACTGAAAAAAATCCAAGCAATCTTTTTTGTATGGAAAGTGTAACCCACAAACATCAATTATTAGGTTCACAACCATGTGATGCAAAAACATTTTGAATATAAGAGGATACAACAATCACTACCCTCCCTCCATCTTGAACATGGTATGTGGTTCAAAAGGGACCATTCCACACATAGCTCATGCAATTACGAAGCTCAAAACTAGTAGACTTCACTTACTAGAAAAATACAACATCTAAATTTTCCTTATGCAGAAATACATGACTGCTTACATCCTAAGATTTCTACCCTTTTAAATTCTAAGAAAGAAGATAAAGTTTCATTCATTAAATATTTATTCAAGGATGTTGTTTCCCATTCCCCAGTGAAGGGTGTCTTTTTCTCAGATAATGTAGCATTGAGTAGAAAATTCAATACTTTGGGGAGTCCATAAGATGTTAGTTGTGAAGGTTCTCATTCATAGGTATGGGTTTTTGTAGGTTCTTTGAACTGGCCACTTTTTGTGTATCTATGGACATTGTTTTTCTTTATTTTTATGTAAATAACCTTGTCATATCACCTATACTAGTCTAATTCCTTATGTCTTGTAATTCCTGCCTAAACTTATAATTCTTTTCATTTATTTTGAATCTAATAGGAATTAAGTTGTTTTTAGTTGATGAAGTTACATGAAGCTTAATATTGTAGCAAGTATACTAGGTGGATTTGGTAAGAACCGACAATCATGCAACCACTGTCCTTTTAGCACTGCCGAGAATTTCGATGATGACCTCCTAGTTGGGGATGCTTCAAAGCACCATGAAGTGAAAAAAGGTATATATGCATGGTGGAGAATCGTGATTAGATGGTTTTATGTTCACCACATCATCTCCAACCTTTATCAATAGATTGCTAGGCACAATTCTTGGTCTTCACCAATGATCATGCAGCACGAGTAATAAAGGAGAATTCCATGCCTTCAATCATGGAATTCAATGGACGAATATCAAACTTATTTTTTCTATGTTCTTCCATGAATATCTAGTGATGTAATTTCTCGATCTAAGTTAGTAATCGATGTAGTTTCATGCTACGATTTGGAATCCATATTGATCTGCAAATGACAACAAATAACTAATTCACTTATTAAGTCATTTCGGGTGATTAATTAATTTCTCAAAATTCCCCTAATTAAAATTAGATCTTGTTAATTATTTCACATATAAAGCATATCATGTCTGGAATCAAATAATTCAACACATAAACATATATGTAAACTAGACTTGATATCGGAGTTCATCAGACCCCCCTGACTACATCTCTAGGCTCAATCAACTTCCGAACCAATTCATCAATCCATGAAAAGCAACATATTACATCAAATTTTCAAAAAATGACTGAAGTTGAAATGTGTACATAAGGGATAGATATACCAATGCAATACCTCAAGCGTACAAAATGAGAAGCTCAGTCTCATACACAGTATATTCAAGAACTAAACAAACAAACAATATGAAAATAATCCTACAACATAAAGTTTATTCCATCTCCTCTGTCTGAAGTTCTCTATTTTCTTAGACCGTCAATTGATTGATCCATTCATCGATTATCTCTTTTGATTTACCATTCATCAACAGACTTCGCTTACATTTAATTCCTTTGACTCTCTCACCTTTTTAACTCCATGCCTAAACAGTCTGTTAAATAGAAGAATTTGTGACGATAAATGACTAACGTGCCAAATTTGGGACAAAATCCATCTTGATGCCCAAATTACATGTAGGATAAGGATACATGCCCAAATCATGAGAAAAATAGCACAAAATGAAGATTGAATTCAAGATCCACATCCAAATATCTCTGTATAAATTGAAAAACCAAATCGATTGTCATAACTTCTGGTTTAAACCAAGGACGTTGATCTAATATGCCATCAAACAAGATAGATTGTTGATCTCTGCACCCCCAATTATCTGATGCCAACTTGTTCGATGCCGAATTTCTGTTTTCAACTTTCCAATGTTGACTTTTCATTGCCTACTTTTCCATATCAATGGTCTCGAATCCAACTATCCCAACTTCGAAAATCAGTATTTGAAATACATGTTACCAAATGGAAAATGCACCACCCTGACTCCCGATTGTCTTGACCTTCTGACAATCCATAAGTCAGAAGTTGGCAGTCGACATGAGACCAAAAAAAATGTCATTTTCTCTCTCGACTTCCAACTGCGGCCTAATATGATTTGTAAGTCATAGATAGATCCCACTTCTACATGCCACGTGTTTAAAGGTGATTGGTCTAAATGTCAAAACTTCAAATTGTGATGACTTCCACATTAGAAGTCCAAATTTGACAAAATGGGTATCAATGGACAACTTTCGGTGAGCTCTATACAACGATGTCCTTCTTGGAAACATTTGAGGACTTTGAAATTTTGGTCACTTAGGAGATCCACCTGGATCATACCTCGCCATTAAAAAAACTTTTGGACCATTAAACTTTACACACAAAGCTAGTCTCGTCAATCTATTTACAAATTCGCAAAGGCATGCAAACTCTTATTGTACATGAGTGATCATCTATCACTTTTACAATTCACCCTTATAGGGATCACAACAAGTGATTTACAAAATTTTACAGCATGAAAAATTTACAATAAAAAGAAATCAGCTTTGTAAATAATCTACCCCTTTCTGAGTAAGCCTGGATAAAGGTTTTCCTTTTTTAGGTGGTTCTTCTTCATGAACTGCTTATTGTACTGCTGGAGTATGAACAAATATTCTATTAGCTACATTTATCCTTGTGGGATTTCACACAACTTTTCTCCATTGCTTTGCAAGGGTAGGCATAACATTACTTTGCTGCTTTGGATGAAGCTCCAGGTGTAGTTTCCAACACTTCTTTACTCGATGTCCACTCATTTTACAATGAGTGTAGAATTTTTGTGACTTCCTGCCCTTCTTTCCTTTCTTCTTCTATTGACGAGGATGATGTTCTTCATGTTTCATCTCCTTGTTGATCAACAAAGCTGTCATGTAAAGAGATTCTCTCTTCCAACACTTGGATACACAATGGTTAGTCAATCCACAAAAAGTACATGGATATGCGTACCATAAATTATGTGTTTCATAGAAAATTTTCTTGTATTCAAATAAAACATTGGAGTAATAAGGTTTTCTATACCTTTTATCATGGTCCTAGGTGAAAAACCATAAAGAATAAGCTATCTTCACTCTTTGTTTGACAGGATTTTATTTATTTGGAGAGACCTTGGACTCTTCGTCACTGTCATGAGATGGTGATGTGCCATCTTTCTACTTGCATGGTTTCAATAATAGTTCAGCTCCTTTGCTTGAATCACCTCTTGCTTCAAAGGCTTTGGAACACTCTCCATATCCCAAACCAACATAGTGAGGTCTTTCTTTCACTTCTAGTGGGTGAGTGATGCCTTGGCCTTTAATTCCAAGTCCTCCTCCTTTATGTCCCATCTTGGTAAGGAGTTTAAGACCAAATCCAAATGTGTGCTTCTCAAAGCTTCAAATAGAAACATTATCATCAAGATGAGATGAATAAGAACATGCTGACACACTTTCAACACATACCCCAGTTTGGGTTTCTACATCTTTGGTAGAAGTCTGTACCTTTTGCAAAGTAGATTCTTTATTCTTATGAACTTCATCATTGTTCTGGAACTTTCCCAACATCTTGTCTTTATCTTTCCATTGAAATATCTCTTGCAGATATTGAAGTTTGTTTTGCTTTTTGTGCTTCTCTTCCTTTGATATCTGTCGCAATCTCCTCAATTCAACATTTTATGCCTAAATTGTCTAATTGATTTCTTCAAGTTCATGAAGCCATGCTTTCTTATTTGATGCTTTTCCCATGGTACGCGGTGGTCTTTTGCAATAAAGACACCTGTACTTCAAAAATAGAAGAATCTAATACATTAACCTTTCAGACAATAAATTGAATTATCCACAAAGGAAAATGGAGGAGTTTCAGGTACAATTGATCATGCACCCAATCACAATTTTTAACAAGGTTCAAGCATAATAATGTCTCTCACTCTCATCAATTCTAAGAGTGACTAACAAATCCTTTACAATGTTTCCAATCCAAATGGAAATTGCATCAAGTTTTAAGGTAATATTTGAAGTCTCAAAACAAGTATAAGGATCAATGTAACCATTACCATAATTCAAATGGCAGAATGTAGAGTACAAAAGATTTGAACCAATCCTCAACCCAATACATATCCTTTTAAAATCTTGGCATTTATATATTTCCGCCACCATAGATCTGTATAAAAGAAAATAGATTTTGCACTTTTGTTTCACAACAAAACATTAACTCTATGGCAAATTTTTTCTGATACAACTCACATTGAACAACTTCAACAATTCCTTCACATTCATACCCTTAGGATAAAAAGAGTGACTCACACCAAGCTGTTATCCATTACAAAGTGTACTCATGACTAAATAACCCAATTTAGTGTATGCAGGTGTGTACCTCTACTTCACCTTTCACGCAGAACCATACAAGATTTAGAAAAATCTAAGCAATTAAAGAGAATTATACTTGTTCCACGTGGATCAATATCTCAACATGGATCTCAACGTTCTCACCATAAACATGTTGGATACTCCTGTATCAGGTGCGTAGGGAAAATTGTCCCAATCATGGACTCTTGTCCATTTCTCTCTATAAATTGAAAAAGTGCATCAAACATGGCATATGTCGATATGCTCTCCTTATGCCACGAAACTTCATCAGAACACAAATACCTCATGCAGGTGGTTTCTCTTCAATAAAAACCTACGGATATTGAGGCTCTGATACCAACATGATCTGTATACGATAGTAAATAACTGTCATTTAGGATAATTAATTAATTTCTCAAAATTCCCATAATTAAAATGAAATCTCGTCAATTCTTTCACATATAAAGCATATCATGCCTAGAATCACATAATTCAACAAATAAATAGATATGAAAACCAAATTTGATATTGGATTTCATCAGACCCCCCCGACTATATCTGCAGGCTCAATCAATCGCTGAACCATTTCATTGGTCGATCAAAAGCAATAGATTACATCAAATTTTTGGACAATGACTGAAATTATAACTGTGTACATAAGGGATAGATATACCAATGCGGTACCTCAAGTGTACATAATGAGAAGATTTGTCTCATACATAGTATCTTCAAGCACTGGACAAACACTCAGTATAAAAAGATCCTATAGTCTAAAGTTTCTTCCATATCCTTAGTCTGAATTTCTATGTCTACTCAGACCATCAATTGATTGATCCATTCATCGATATCCTCTATTGATTGACCATCTGTCAACAAAATCCGCTTCCATTGAATTCCTTTGACTCTCTTTCCTTCATGACTCCATGCCTAAACAACTTGTTGAATAGAAGAAATTGGTTGGTAAAGATTCACGCCTAACGTGCCAAATTTGGGACAAAATCCATCTTAATTCCCAAATTACCTGTAGGATAAGAATCTATGCCCAAATCAGGAACAAAATGACACGAAATGAGGATCAAATTGAATATCCGTGTCCAAATATTTATGTACAAAACAAAAAAATCAAATCCATAGTCGTAACTTTCATTTTAAACCTACGGTTGTTGATCTAATCTGCCATGAAACGAGCTGGACCGTTGATCACTACGACCCCAACTGTCTGAGGTCGAATTCTCGTTGCTGACTTTTTGTTACATACTTTTTGATGTAGAGTTTTCTTTGTTGATTTTTTCATCTCAATGGCCTGGAATATGACTATCCTGATGTTGAAAGTCAGTAGTCGGCATACATGTTACCATATGAAAAATGCACCACCTCAACTCCTGACTGTCCCTACCTTCCGTCAATCCATAATTCGAAAGTCGACAGTCGGAACAAGGTCATCAAAACTGTCCTTTCCTCTCCCAATCTGATTTAAATTTCGGAGATAGACCCTGCTTCCACATTCTAAGTGTCAAAAGGTGATTGGTCCAAATGCCAAAACTTCAAATGGTGATAACTTCCATAGCCAAAGTCCAAATTTGACAAAATGGGTATCACTCGGAAGCTTTTGGTGAGATCTATACAAAGGTGTTCTTCTTGGAAACATTCTAGGACTTTGAAATTTTGGTCACTTGGTAGATCCACCTAGATCACATGTTCCATCTAACTATTTTGTATGCATCTCTACAACATTGATCCCATAGAATGCTATTTTGAACCAAAGATGATGTATAAATGTTGATAAGATATTTGATGAGGGATTCGATAAGGATTTTGGGAAGTGGTGATATTGTATAAACTATATTTGTAATACTTCTTATCATTAATAGAAAACTGGTTTGATGTTCTTTTGATCCTCAACTCTGCATTTTTATTAAGTAGGTAGTAGGTGTGGTTCTGAGTGGAGGCAAGGTTCCCTTCTTCTCTAAAACTGCGCCTTGCATTTTTTATTTGTTAATAGTGCAGTGTGCAATTTTTTGAATTACATATAAAAGTCATGTTCTGTTGCTATAGACTGTTAAATTACTTGGTTTTCCTATAACATATTTTATAGATTTATGTTTTCCTATAGCATATCATTGAATCTTGCAGCTGCCGATTTCCTATAATTTAGCATTGCAATTTATATTTTATTTCATAAGAGTAATGCTTGGATTGGATTGTATATCATGAATACTTGATCAACATAATTTAAAATAGAGGATTTCAAAGTCTTGTTAACACTAAGTTGTTAACATGAGTGTTCACTAATATAGCCCATGACTGGAACAATACTTATCCTAAAAGTTCATGGTTTTTACTATGTGTTTTAGGTTAAGAAATTGTCTTACAAGTATTGTTTTAAAATTTTCAAGTGAAACTCAACAGAGTATTGTCAGTCATAGCCCAATTAATTACATATGATTTCCCTGTGGTTCTACTTTAGGAGGTCATTTTGGTCCCTATCAATCTTGAAATGCATATTAACCCCTAGTTGATTGAGTTTGAAGTTGCTTTGACTTGCTTTGTGTGGATTGGTGAAGTTATTGTAGGTTTTGGAGCACTTGAAATCACTTTAAGAATTCTATATGCATATACTTTGCACAACACATCACAAGTCTATTGATCCATATTGATAATTTATGTCCCAAGAATTATTACTTAATAATTTTTACCAAAATTTTGGTAACGCCTCTAGGGAGGTTCACAAGGGATAATTCTAAGAGTGCAAAGGGTGTGATAGGTTATGGTTAGAATATTTTGGAATTGATATCAACATAGAAAGGCTTACAAGGAACCTAACATTCCACTTCATAGCTATGTTGGATAGTATTAGTTCCAAAATATCATAGATTTCATTCAAAAAGTTATTTTTTATATTTGATTTTGATTGTGATTAGACTCTTTTAAGAATTGGTATCACCAGGGAAATGCTTATAGGGAATCTAGTATTCTGCTTCATAGCTATGTTGGATAGTATTGATTATAAAAGGGTTATAGTCTTTGCAAATTATTTTTGTGATTGATTACATATTGGCCAACATTTTAGACCGATTGGAGGGAGAGTGATAAGATGCAAATACAACCTCACCATGGAGTTTCTTTCATCATGATTTAGTTTCTAAGCTTCACCTGAACCACCTTTGTAACATTCTTTTATTTTTTTCCATAGAAAAAACCTCATAGTTTTATTTAAAATATAAGCCAAAATTACATTTTTCATTGCTATTTCAACCATCTTCAAAATCCCCAAGGTACTTTAGCGTCTAAACTACAACAAATCATTTTCACTATACTATTTATCCTCCATGTAACAAAAATGTACATTAAAAACCTATCACTTTTATAACATGTAATTAACTACTTTCTATCTTTTATCCATACTTATCACTAAAACTTATGTGAATTTAAAACTTCTAACAAAATCTATTTATCTAAATATCAAAATAAGGGATTAGATCTTCCATTTTTGCTCTAATGTAATAATTTAGTCGAAGGGACCATGATCATAGTCTATCAATTTAACCTCCTTTCTCTCCCATCTATGCCAATTCATAGGGGTAACGAGAAGACCTTGTTTGGGGAGAAGATCTTTAATAACCCTTCTCTCTTTGTACACATGCCTAAAAGAAAGTTCAATTAGAGAATTTATTATGGTTAAAATTTCCACTATTGATGATCTTAAAAATATATTTTCATAGTCCCTCCCTCCCTTCATTTAATCTATAATCACCAATAAATATCCTATAGTTTGAATCCTTTGCATATCTCTTACCTTGTTGCTTTGTTGATCAACTATAAAGCCACTGGTTCATCTTTATTGTTTGTATTATTTCTTATTCCAACTTTGAATTCGAACTAGTGATCTTTTGAAAAAAAATATAATCCCTCAACTCCTCCTCTCTAAGGATTACCTTGATCTTCCCCATCAAAATGGGACCATGTTGTTCTCTTGTCTATGCTCTCCTCCCAAACTACCCTTTAGGGTTTATCCCCTTTTTTCTTTTCCTTTTTTAATATCCTAAAATAACACATACCCTAGGAGGTACTTTATTGCTATTAAATAATCAAGCATTCCTGCCCATCCCTGTTGTTAGGCGGGTGTGTTTACCTGCTAAGTTGTTACCGTATCTAGGGCTTGGTCTGATGCTGATGTTCCAGTAGCTAGGGATTATTGCTTTTTATTGTATNAGGCCTTATCCCATCAACAAAGGTACGAACCTTAAATTCTCATACATAAGATTACTACACACTTTTTAAGGACATTTTCCACATTTGGGCTTCCCCCCCCCCCACACATATATATTGTAAGTCTCCAAATATATTAAACAAATGTAACAAAATCTATATAAAAAATTACATCACAAAGAGGTCTTTGGGGTGGTATGAAATAATGGAACCACCACCCCAACCAGTTATAACTTCTAATCTATCTTAGACTTACATAAAAAAATAACCCATCAACCGATGGAGGCTAGACTGTGGTGGCCGTGAAGTCAACAACGATATTGTTCATGGATTCATAAGAAAAGAGCTTGGAAAGAAACTTGAAAAAGCAAATGGAACTAGTACGAGGTCGAGCTAGATTCAGAGTCCTCGTCAGCAACATACTAGGGGGAAACTTCCTCCATGATGGGGAAACCACCATGGAAATATTAATCAGAATTTGATTCAGGCAACTTGACAGGAAGTGGAGAAGACTTATGGACATGCTCATCATTTTCACGGATGTGCTTGTTGATAAGTGGCGTAATGGTGGTTGGCACTGGAAAGGGGGCGTTCATTGTTGGTGTAGCAACAGGAAGCAAGCTTCTTTCCACTGACAGTTCCCCAGTGGTGCTTTCGCTCCCCATTTTAGTGTTACTCACGGTGCAAATCCCAATGGCCATGCACTTCCAAGCAGAGGTAGTATCCAACCTATTGAGTTGGGTGTCAAGTTCAATAAGCTTGGTCTTAGTAGAGAGAACCAATCTACGATTATAATTCCAATTATTCAACATTTCCTCCATCAAGGTACCCATCATGTTTTTTATAAGCTAGTAATGATTTATTTGGCCACCCCCTCTATCACTTACCAAATGTTCAGTGACTAGGTGGGATTCCTATTCATCGATAAGGGATCTAACCGGCATGGAGACACTAGTCTCATACCCTTCCTCCATCATCATATCCATACCATGTTGGGAACGACTACATCCACTGTCACCATGACGAGGGGTTCCATTTTGTTGAGACATGGTGAGCTAAATATGTTGATTTAGGTGCAAAACTCATAACAGAGTTGAAGGAGGATGAAAACAGACGCCGCTAGCCAGATCCAAGGCTAGAAAAAGGTGGTGCAAGTGCAAGCTAGGAACTATAAGACTCATCTGCAATTAAAGCCGAATGGGTGGACTTGAAGAAATATGGAAGAGGTCACAACTAACAAGAACTAGTAGTGGGAGAATGAGGAGTCACCCATCCCCTTTACCTGCCTTAAGCCTGTCGGCCACACGTTCCAGGTCTGAGGCCATGAGGACTAAGTTATTGCAGCTAGTACTGTAGGGTGGAATTTCCATAGCAGGACAAGACGTTGTCATCCTCATAGGATAAGGTCATTAAATACCTAAGCCCTCTACTATCGCCAAACGAGACATCTTCCACCTTGAGATGAGGATCCATTAAATGCAGGGGGGAGGTAGTGAAGTATCAACATGATTTGTTCCACGATGTCGTTTCTCAGCTCGAGGCACTCTATAATGTTGGCTGGGAATGTGGAAACCTGTATTCGGGTGCCTTCCCATATTATATTTATACTTGATATGGAAACAATCTCCTTTCAAACAACTTTAGCAAAAATACAATGGATAAGCATATGGGAGGTGTCTTCTTTACTTGCTTTGCACAAAAGACATCTTCTAGGTCCCTGCTAATTCCCCTTTTTCATAAAATATCATGTTGGGACTGTGTTGTTAATATCCAAACACATAAAAAGTTTCACTTTTAATGGGCATTTGATCTTCTAGATTCCTTTATGCCACCACCTCAATTCTTGAATATCTTCTTTTACCCTCAATACTCTGTATCCCTATTTAGGAGTATATCTCTCCTCCACAAGGTTCATGGAACTTATTAACTCATCTTCATTCTCTCTAATTATGATATGACATTTTTTTAATATTTGAGATAAATTAAACCAAGGTTCTCCTCCTCTCCTTTAAAACCTAGAATTTATTCTTTCATCATTCTTGACTCAAAATCATGGATCTTTTCAATTCAATAACTTGACTTAGAAATAAAAAAACCCTTCCTCTTAACTCCTATAAAATATTCCTTATAAACTTATACAACTCATTGCATCCCACTCATGGGTCGTCACCTATCCTTCATTTGTTCCATGCACCAACTTTCCATACAAGCTAACTTCCCACCAAGGGGTATGCTAACACCACAACCTTCCATTCAACATAAGAGTTTTGATAAGTCTTTATACCAAATATGATTTAATATTCCATGGTCACTAGCTCAATACATATTTTCTTTATCACCTTAAACCACAACCCTTTTCCTTCTACTGGTATCCATACAAATTTGGCAACTAAAGCCTTTGCAAAATAATGTAACTCTTTTACTCTCCCATCGTCCCTTCTCCTACCATTGCAATCCTTTTCTAGAAAATCCAAGGGAAATGTCTTTTTTTCCTATCATCAGCCCATAGAACACTAAAACTCATCTTCCTCAATTGCTCCAAGATTCCTTTAGGGATGAATGATAATGAGACCCAACACACTAGAATAGTCTCCAAAACCGATTTAAATAATATCAATCTACCCCCTGTTGGGAGTTAGAAATGACTCCATTTTGCCTATTGTTCCCTCACTTACCTATTTTTTTTCCATTTAACTACAGTTGAGCCATCACCTTTGAAGTTTATTTGCACAATTATTGACACTAGGCATTTGTTAGTCTTGCATTATGTGTTTGGATAGGTTTGGATGATAAGCATGCTTGTAATTTCCTATATAAGTTTTGGATGCATGTTTCTAGGTAGAGATGGCATTTTTGAACATTGAGCTATAGATCTTCCTTAAAAGTGCAAGATGAAGCTGCAAATCCATCCAAGTCAAGAGAATTATTGATCTAACACTTTGCATGATTCAATCAACTGCTAATGGATATGGTTATGGTCTTTTGAGGGATCCATAGTAATATTTTTTTATGTATATACTCGTTCATAGCTTATAGGAACTAATTTTGGCCAAGATAAGGAAGACATTTGACCGATGCTCTATTTTACTAAGATAAAGATCACTATGCCAGTTTGGTGTGATGATGATCATGATGATATAGTATCTGGAGTTTGAATTCTTTATTTTTGTGATCTCATTGAAACAACTTACTGATCAATTGAATATTTGCTTGATGTGCGCCACCAGAGCATGGACAAGTTGGGTCAAGGAGATCATGAAAGTCTATCTTTGGTATTATTTGGTTAAGCAGTTTGAGAGCGGATTGATACTTTAGAGTCGACCATGATCCTCTTCTCTGTATATAAATATGCCTCATCTATCCAAGGTGAAATAAGTTGGATGTATTAATACTGAAATCATGTTCCATGCATTCTGATTTGCAGTATTAATAAAATTCTCCTTTCCTTTCATTTTGGCATGTGTTGATAAGATTTGATGTAGCTAGCTCTTATATCACATTGTGTCTAGTCTAGGAGAGGAGGGACCCATCCTTTTAGGCCAGGTATGATTTAATAGTATAGTTTTATTAATGAACGATGTGCTTACATTAGAATTGGATTAGAAATTTTTAATTTGCTATTGGGTCTAATAGATGCTAAATTTTTGTTTTTATTTCCCTGTAACAATGATCACAAATTGATTTTCTAATTGTAAGTGTGATTTTACTTTTGGAACTATGATTTCAAGCTTTTGTAAGTGGTGTGTTATAACAAAGATCTTTCACAAAGACATAGGAATCAAAATCTGCATTAAGCCTAGGTTAATCATTGTTTGTTTCATGGTCCATGATTAAGTGAATTCTTTTCCTTGAATGTTTAGATTGCCTAAAACTACCATAATCAATTCAAAACTAGAAACTTAAGTTCATCTATGTTTAGGGGGATATGGATTTCATTTAATTGATGAGAACTAATCCTTACAATTGATTAAAATTAGATATCGATATTGGTTTCACTTAGAGAGATTAAGGATTGGGATTGAGAAGGTGTGATTGAGTAAAAGTAGTTGTCTTTAAATTTGTTGGAGAGAGTTTCTTTTGTTTTTTCAAGTTAGTCTTTTGAAATTCATGTTGAATCAAGATTTGACATCTACATAAACTTTGCAGACAACCTTTAAAGGAAAGGCTTACCCTGGTTGATATTTATTTGTTCGATGGAATTGATGTTATAAAAAAAGACATTGATTTGCACAAACATCCCCTGAAAGCCATCTATTAACCAATAAGGTTAATCTTTTTTCTACTTTGAAATCATCCAATCCCAATCCATTTTAGAATAATCATTAGATTTTATTTAGAATCCCATGTAATTTGTCTCCATCTAAAAGTACACATCATAATGTGTAAACATTCTTTTGAATTGGTTCCTATTTTCCATATTGGTTCTCGAGAAGGAGACAATCAATTTTGCAATATTGACTATCATTCCAATGGTTGGATGATAAGTCCACAATATTCACTAACTTGAGAGCATCCCTCCATGTGCATAACAATAATATGTTATCTACAAAGGGAAAATAAGAAATGTATAAAGATCTACCAACTCTGATCCCTTTCTATGCTCCATCTGTTCTAGAATCATGCAAGGCTCTGCTTAACCCTTCAACCATGATAATGAATAGTACCAGATTTAGGGGACAACCTAGGAGAAGCCCCCTTCCTATCATGAAGAATTCAAATGATATCCTGTTAATAAAATCATAACAAAACTCATTATTCAACTCACCAATTAAAGTTGGAAGCCCACATGTATCAACAACAATCTCAAGAGTAACTAGATCACACGATCATGTGATTTTGAAACATCTACCTTTATAACCATTGTAGGTTTCCTCTTGGTTTTTATAATGTGGA
This sequence comes from Pseudotsuga menziesii, assembly GCA_001517045.1. Classification (NCBI taxonomy): domain Eukaryota; kingdom Viridiplantae; phylum Streptophyta; class Pinopsida; order Pinales; family Pinaceae; genus Pseudotsuga; species Pseudotsuga menziesii. The sequence goes on from LPNX010149683.1 coordinate 380,446, forward strand.
AATTCTCTTGTACTTCCCCACTGCCTCATGAATTTGTCTCCTTGCAAGAAATTGAACTGTTCTTGAGAAATTGACTTGGATAGTAGATCCTTCACCCTCCTAACTACCAACATTGAAGTTATTTTTTTAATTATAGTTCCATAAAGATATCGGTACGTACTCCTCAAATCTTGTAGGGTTATTTGCTTTTGGAATTAATTCTAGGAAAGTGGTATCGTTAAAAAGTGTACATGAAGTCCTTGATTCCGCTAGTACTCTTAACAAATCCTCCTTAAGGAATTCATATAATCCTATAAAGAATTCCACAATCCAACCATCAAGACCCGGACACTTGTCCTGTTGAAAGGAGTGCAGAACCTCTTGAACTTCATCTCTTGATATTTCTTCCATCGAGTTTATATTATCTTCCTTTGAAACAAAGTTTCAGAAGAAGGATGCCATTCTAACAACCTCAATAATTGTTGCCCATATCTCCTCCTTATAGATACTATTGAATTGCTTCACACTATCTTGAGATACATCTTTAAAGCTAATGTGAACATATCTTCTATTCCTTGCATTCTCCATATATTATTTGTCAAGGAAAAGTTTATGGGAAAAATTTAGCCCATGGTTTAATTTTTGATGGTTTTTTTTTCCAAAAAATGAATGCTAATTTCTAATTTTTTTCTTAAGTTATTTTGTCCAAATTCCATAGGATAAAAATATTTTACTCTAAACATCACCAAAATTATCTAGAAACTATATAAAATCCTTAGAAATTTGAATATTTTTATAAAAATACTGTTAAACATTTTATGGTTGGAAATTGAATAATTAGTAAGATTCGTCAAGGTTTCTATACTTTAAGAAAATTATGGATCCCTTCTATAATTGTCGAATTGGTAAAAGAATTTATTGGTGTCATCCCTCTTTGTCCAAACATAGTGCTCTCCTCTTCAACTTCCATGTCCTCTCCTTCTCTTCCATCATATTCTTTTTCTTCCTTTCCAACTCACAAATATCAATCTTTTGGGCTTGCAATACTCTTTTATTTAAAAAATTGATATAAAATTTCAAACTTAGGTGTTCTAAGCCATTCCAAATTTATTTAGGTATTATGTGTGTATGTGTGTGTCCACTAGAATAGACTTTGATCTATATATTTTTTTAATAAAAATGGTAAGCAATTAATTGATTTGTTAATATTTTGTTTTATGATTGGAGAAATTGGAGAGGCGACCACCTAAATCTCCATAATTTTGGTGAGTTAATAGGTTATGATGATCATTAGTGATATAAATATTTTGAAAATGAGATATATTGTGGGCATATGCAAGACAATATAAGAGAACATGCTTTTCATCCCTTTTTAGTATCACAAAGATGACAAATTCTTTTATCCTACAATGTTTTAGAATTGGTCCAATGCCCTATTTCACTATGAAGCTTGGAGCATGTGAAAATTAGTTCTTATTTTAACAACATTGTTTTTCCTCTTTTAACAAGTAACAAGAGAACTATAATTTTGTTTTTTCTAGAATGGATTTGATAACTTCTTTATGGTATAATACTCTTATCATACTCCCTTATTCTCAATGACTAGTTTCCCACTCTTCATGGGATTGGGGTTTATCACACCCTATGGAGTAGACTAATCTGCTCACACATAAGCTTCATTAGGTGTTGAGCACTGGAATCAAACATTGACAAACACTCACGCCTTACTTATTGAATATCAGCTTGGGATTTTCAGTATGTGTATATGTAAACTTCATATTTAAATGTAAATGACTGTTTAACCTTCTTTCTTTTTCTTATTTACCAGTATAGATCCATCTTAATTTTGGATTTACCAAGTGCCGAGAGGGATCATATCTCTTGAGGTGCAAACTTTTCCTCAAATTTTGCACTTGAATTTGCACATCAAGGGATTTGATCCCACTCGACACTTGGTAGATCCAGAGTTAAGATGGATCTATACTAGTTTAATATGTAAATATTATATGCTCAAATCCTTCATATGTAAATCATGGTTTAATGATGGCTCAACTACCATATGACATATCAAAAGTGTCATTAATTTGTTTAGTTTTAATTAATTGGAATATATATTTCTTTGGAAAGTTTAGATTAGGGCCGACATTGTTTTATTATTTTATTAAAGTGCCATGTGTGACTTCACTTTTACATTTTAGAATAGCCACGACAATGTAAAACAATTATTTACTTAATATTTTATTATTTATTAAAGTGCCACATGTCAACTCCACATTGACCACATAATTACAATTCTCCCACATAGCGGGTTGTAGAAAACGCCTCTAGAAGTAATAATTGATTTCTAATTATTTGCTAAACTAATTTGGATTCATCTTAATCTAAAGATCAAAACAAAATATACATAACATTTTTTTTCACACGCAAAAAAAACATACTATACTTAATATTCATTTATGAATCAAAGTATAAAAACACATTATAGTCCTTTGTACAAATCAACCCTTTTCCTCACATTCAAATTAGTGCAGTTACTACTTCTCATTGCATACTCTCTTTAAAAAAAAATAAAAGTTAGATACAAAAAGTGCAATTACAACAATAAGTGACAACCCAAACTCAAACTTAACACTAAACCCTTGAGTGATATGCTTTGAATTAACCCTTTCCTCAAAGTATAAAGAGCCTTCATTTAATAACAAAACTTGCTTTGAAAGTAGATTAATTTCCTTTTTATATTCACAAAACACAGGGGGAAATTAATAACAAAACTTGCTTTGAAAGTAGATTAATTTCCTTTTTATATTCACAAAACACAGGCGAAAACTAAAGACTTTGTCCCTTTTACATAACCTAATAAACATGTTTAAAACAAGCAAAATATAAAACACCCCAAAGAACAAGCAAGCAATTATAAACATGTTTAAAACAAGCAAAATATAAAAGACCCCAAAGAACAAGCAAGCAATTGATATAGTGATAACTTGTCCGGATGGGGACAATGGGTAATCTGATTTATGAAATCGTTGTAATGGGAGAGACCTATGTTCAAATTCCGTTGGGCTTGGTCAAATGGATGTAGTTTGGGTGGTTGGGAGGAATGAATGTTACCCTCCCCACCTAGGTTCTACTCTTGTAAGTGACATGTTGCTCTTGTGGAGCCCTTTGTAATAAATGTTGTGATTGATGAGTTGACCATACCTTGATTCAGTTTGAATATTCCAGTTGGGCTTTGACATAAAAATAAGTTTAAAGACAAGACTTTATATGTGAAAAAAAATAGCAATAACCAATTAAAAAAAATATAGATGTTTTTCCAAATTTAATTAGACTTTATCGTAAAAAAAATATTGATGATTTTCCAAATTTACTTCGACTTTTCCACACAAATAATGGTAATGGTTACAACAAACAAGGATTTTGCCACTACACTAATATTCACAAAGCAAAGAATCTTGACATCCGTTCTGACTAGATAACATGTGAACATATTTAGAATGACATTGACTAAAATAAAATAAACTAAAGTTGTAACTTTGTTGTTGAGTATATGCCAAAACCAAATTCAATTGAGATATGTTTGAGAGCCATGATTACAGGTTGGCAATAAATGTCGGTGAAAAGCACTCCATATTCCGTTAATTAAGAGATGTTTGAGAGCATTGATTACAGGTGGCGATATATGTTGCGAAAAGCACCTCAACTTCCTGTTTAACTTTTCGGTGGTTATTTATGTGGTGTTTAGTGCCATTTAGTTTAATTCCGTTTCTTGGTACAGTTCAAGGCGCTTTTACACTTTAACCTTATTTTTAAAATGGCTATATTGAGGGTGAATGGGTTTTACCCCTCAACCCATTTTTCGAGATGGATTCATGATTTTAGAAACACGACGATAAAGTCGTTGAAGTCATTTAGATTGTTATAAATAAAAATCATAACTACCTAGTGATTAACGTAACGGAGAGGAGTTAAAATATGGTTTTATTTTATTTATTTCATATTCGATAATATATATATTTTTACGTTAAAGTATTTGTAGTTTATTTTATTAATATAGTTTTTGATGGGTTATTGGTAAGTTTTTTCTTTACAAACAAAATTAAAATAATTTAAGATTTAAGAAAAAAAAAACATAATATTTAAGAAATTTTTTTCTTAATAATAAATATTTAAATATAGGTTTATGTACTTAATAGATTTAAGTTAATATTTAGTTTTTTAATTAAAATCAAAGTAAGTCTAAACTTTTTGAAAATATAAATATATTTTTATAAAAAATAAGTAATTTTTTAAAAAGTAAAATAAACTAAAATTAATTTTAATAAAGATTTAAAAAAATCTAGATCTATTTTATTTCATAGTAATTCATTTCACCATCCACATATTTTTATATTTTTTTAAATTTGAAATTAAATTAGGGATAAATAATTCAATGACTCACAAATATGCTTTGCATGAGAGATACTAAGTATATTTTTTTTTAACGATGGGAATAACAACCTCTCAAAAGTATATGGAAGAGCCTTCAAGCCAGATATAGCAATAACTTATGACTTAGCAGAATGACTCACAAATACCCTTTGCACAAGAAAAACCATGAATACATTTTTTTTAACAACCTCTCAAAAGTATATCGATAAGCCTCCAAACCAGATATACCAATAACTTATTAACAACCTCTCAAAAATATATCGATAAGCCTCCAAACCAGATATACCAATAACTTAGTAGAGTCCCAGACATCCTCAAACCTACCTTTATCGCACTAGTTACCTACCCAACCTTGTCACAATATACTAATCACAATATACTAATGAAGAACCGTACCCGGATTTTGAAACCATGAATATTAACCCCTTGGTTTTGACCTCTCTGGAGACATAATCCCTTTAATGATGATAATAAAGTTCGGAAAAGATAAAGAAGCCCACGAGTGACGAAAAGGTGATCCATACACATTACCAAACACGGGGAGGATTAGAATGGCTGTTTACCTATGATGGTCGATGGGTGATAATGATACATCCGCCAGCCACCTAAAAGAACAAAGGAAAAGCATTATCTCTGCTTTCTACGTGTATTTTCATGGGTCGGGGGAAACTGAAGAAAACGTAGCAGGCGACCCGAAAGGATCGAAACCCGTAGAAACCCTCGATCTGGTTGTAGATGGAGCATCATCATCACCAGCCTCATCATAATTCATTATGATCGACAGGCCGAATTAAGCTTCCAGACACAGCAAGTTTATAGGCCTGGTAGGGGTGATAGTGGTGGGGGGCTCCCTCTTCCATGGGCTGCACTAATACCAAGGAAACCCAGAGGCGTGCGGGCGCAGCAGGCGACGAGCGTCCCGGGATTCGATCTCTGCCCCGCTGCTTCTCAACTCCCACTGCTCACAACATAGACAGAGAAGACCGCAAATACCACCATCTCGTTTCTCTCAATTCTGCAACTTATGGCAGCCTGGACATCAACATGAATGAAGAAGAAGGAGATTATTTCCCCAGAAAACAAGAATACCTAGAGGGTTTTTATGGCAACAACCACATAGGGAATTTTGATAGATCGTCCAGTGTAGCGGCCAAGACTTGGTCGGAAGTGAACGGGTTTCTGTCAGATTATAAGAAGAATGCCCCTGCTGCTGATCATTGCCAGGAAACAGAGGAAGAAGAAGAAGAAGAAATGCCCGTTATAATCGATGCGAAAGAACTAATGGAAGGACTGGAGGATGATGACCACAACAGAAATTTTTCCTTTGATTTGGAAGTTTCTGAAAATGCCAGAAAACCGCTTTGGATGCATTTCCAAGACGATGCAACTGATAGCCTGTTCGATCCAGAAACCGTGTCCGGTTTCAGAAAAGCCTTCGACGATCTTTCGCCCTGTTCAGCGGTTTCGGTTTCCGGAACCCAAAAGAGTATCAATGAGTCCGAGACTCCCATCTCTGCCTGTAGTAGCAGGTTTCGCTGTAACAGTTTTCCGAGGCCTATTAACAAATCCCCCTTGAATTTACCAGAACCTTCCAGAATACCGGATTTCGAAAACCGGGGTTTTGGGATCCCGAGGGCTCCCCCTGGAGGAGAATACAGGGTGGTTTTGTATTTTACCAGCTTGAGGGCAATCAGGAAAACCTACGAGGATTGCTGTTATGTTAGGTTAATTCTTCAGGGTTTCAGGATTTATGTGGATGAGAGGGATGTGTCTTTGCATGCCGAGTATCGGCAGGAGTTGCAGAGATTGCTGGGGACTGAGCGTATCAGCGTGCCCATGTTGTTTATAAGAGGGGAATGCGTCGGTGGAGCAGATAGGGTTATACAGCTGCACGAAGAAGGCGAGTTGGAGAAATATTTGGAGGGTTTTCCGGTTCTGAGCTGCATTAGGGTTTGTGATGGCTGTGGGGATTTGAGGTTTGTTCCATGCCCTACTTGTCATGGGAGTTGCAAGCTTTATACTGATGAAGATGAGCTGATTAGGTGCCCTGACTGCAATGAAAATGGCTTGATAAGGTGCTCTGTATGCTATTGAAGATTTGGAGGGCTTAGTATGGGTGAAGGACTAGGCCTGATCTCTCTGCAATTTGTGAGATATGAGATGATATTGTTTTGTTGTTCCTGAAGTCTGACTTTACCTCCTTATTGGTTAAGGAGAGGCCACAATTTTGAGTAAAGGCGCCGTGACAGGAAAATGTGAACAGCAACATCTTGCTATCTCTCTGCTGCTTTTTCATTGACTGGATTTCAGTGTCTGTCTTAAAGTTTTGGAAGATTTTCTTTTTATCTGGAGGTCGATTTTGAGCCAGCGAAGCTCTGGTTTAAAGGTAACTCCATGCTTATAAGGAACCCATATTCTCAGATTTAGATCACCATGACGCTCCTGATGTATCCATTGATTAGGTTTCGGTTCAGCGTTTCCTTTTGGGTTGGATTGGAAAAGAGGGCTTGGTCTAGCTAGTATGGTTATAATAAATGGATGGTTTTTTATTCATTACTGGTGAGCAGAGGATTCTTTTTTATTGCCTCTGCCTTTTTCGGCTGCAGAAGCCTCAGCTTGAGGTCATCATACCCATAAAATATTTTGTTTTGACAAGAAATGTATTTTATTTAAATATGTACAGTAGATAAGAATGCTCGGTCTTGTACACGAGGGACAGTGGCACGGCCTGTCCTGTGCCAGCAATGTATTTACTGTAAAGAGAGGCATTGCATTTCTCTCGTGGATGGCGTCGGTTTTCTCTAACTAGAAATAACAGGCAGCACAGACTACAATATCATTTCTGTAGCAACCCATGTCAGCAGTTGAATGAATTGTCAAGGTACATTGGATTCTGTTTCATTTGTATTTTATTTTTTCCTTTTTGTTTGCTGTGAGTGGTTGCTTTTATACTGTTTCAGATAAACCAAATTGTATTTACAATTACAAGTTAGCACGATTTCTAGAAACCTTAGGAAGCACTAAGTTGACAATTTATGGCAGCAATTTTTAATAAAATCCTTTTAACACCTCCTATGTGAACACACAAATTATCAGGAAACTGATAGATACTTCGTTGGGAACCATGAGGAAACTTGCTCTCAAACACATGACTTGTGTTTTTTTCCCCTTCATTTGAAACATTCTGATTCTTATAGTACTCATATAAAAGGATATGATTGTTTCCTCTGAAGTTCGTGGTCACCAACACAGAGATTGATCTCTACTGATGGATGTAATCAGTCTGTAAAGGTCACATTTAGGTTTTATTTGAAACAAATGATTATCCAATTTATGCTATAGTTTTATTTGAATCTGTGCATGGCCAATTCATTAAGAAAACAGTTTTTCTAAGTTCACGCTGAACAACATAAACTGCAAGTCAGCAAGCAACAAGGAAACAAACATCTATACCATCCATTTCTAATCACAGCCCTTAGTATCCTAAGTCTTCTCTTTATTAGCACACTCATGTGTTATGATCTATCCTTGTTTTCTAAGTCCACTAATCAGCATGCGCATCAGGACAAGTGTCAGTGCATTTGCCAATGTTGTAGGCAGCTGGTGTGGAGTTACATTTGAGCCCTGAGTTTTTGCTGGCTCAATTTTTTTTTTGGTCCCCAGTCCTTAGATAGAATTGGTGTTTTAGCCCTTAAAAATCTCTCTGAAAGTCAATTGTAAGGGACATTGGAGAATTTGAATGGTGCCATCGCATCCAAAAATTTCAGCTTGTTCAGCGCATTTGTCAATGTGTTGTAGGCAGCTGGTGTGAACCTCCCAGTAACCGTGGAGTTACATTTAAGTTCTGAGTTTTGCTGGCTCAAATATTTTTCTTGGGCCCCCAGTCCTTACATGGTGTTCTAGCCCTATAAAATCCCTCTGAAAGTCAATTGTAAGGAATATTGGAGAATTTGAATGGTGCCATGATCATTGCATCCCAAAAATTTCAACTTGTTTAAATTTCCGGATTTGTGCTTCTTACCAATCAGTATGCCTCTCTTCGTTCCTTTGAATGGTGCCATGATCATCGCATCCCAAATATTTCAACTTGTTTAAATGCCCGAATTTGTTGCTTCTTACCAATCAGTATACCTCTCTTCGTTCCTTTCTTTGTGTAGCATGTGGAATTTACAATTTGACAAAGAACTCTCTGCAAAGATACAATATATACAATATGTTCATTATAGCATGTCAAGTAAGTTGGGTGAGGTCTTCAGACACTTGCATTCATGCAAAACTAACTTTGCATACTATAAATGTCTTACCTTGCCATTGCACCAAAAATGAGAGGACATAATAAATTTTGCTGTCAAAATGTTATACTTGTGTTGCCAGGACACAAGATCTGATATCCTTTTTACCAGGGACTTGGAATATTTATCACTTGTAACTCTAAAAATAGTAATTGAAATGGCTTATTGGGGACTCAGTAACAACTAATAGTGGCTCTGTTGGTGAAATGAATAATCTATGATTTTTGCTTATTCAGTAAGCATTAATAAAAAAGTATGTAAGATTGATCATATAGCACCGTTTATATGGTTTGATCATTGATGTTCCTGTCGCCCTTTTATTTGGCCACCTCAGTTCTTTTTATTCTTTTCCAATTGAACAAGAGCCGTAAGATTATAATATATATCTACCAAATTGATATAAATCAGGCCTGGATATATGCAAGCTGAGATTGACCAATAGATCTTAAAGGTCACCAACTATGCATCCTATAAAGTACATCATAAAGCTGTAAGAAGTATGGGGCTGTATGGTTTGGTGTTCTTGTTGCCTTTTATTTTGGTCTTTGTAAGAAGTATGGGGTTGTATGGTTTGATGTTCTTGTTGCCTTTTATTCTGGTCTCTTAGTGCTGGATATTGTGCTTCCCTAATAACAATACCCTGAGATTCGTAGTTTCATAAATAATGATTGCGTCGAAGATGCGCATTCTACAGCCTAGTAGAGGGAGATTTGTAACACTTTCCGTGCTCATCCTAGAGCTGATACGTGTCATTTAAAAATAATAATAAAACATTATAAAAAATAACATGTCGATTCAAATTAAATTTAAAACATTTACAAGAGCATATATATAAAATTACACAAATTACATAAATTAAAACACTTTCTCAACATTTACACTCTATAAAGGGTGTTGCACCTCAAGAGATTTGATCTTTTTCGGCGCTAGGTAGTGTCACATCCCCATACCCATAATGCGGATAAATTAAAAAATTTTGCCTCAAGAACCTTTGTTCTCTTTTCAAACACCTGGCATGGACGCTAACTCACACTTCCACCTTCATTTCTAGGCTTAGGAATCTCTGTACATCACTGTAACAGTCGTTCTGCCCTTGACAGGTTCTTTCTGCGACCGGAATGACTTCTTTTGCATTGAACCTGTCCCTTTCGCACATCGTGTTCCACACTTCTGCTTCCGTCCTTGCGCACCTCGGAAATTTGAAATCGGAAATCGGAACCTAAAGTTTGACGAAAACCCTTGACTGCTTCTTCCACCCTTCGACGTCTGCCTTTTGCCTTCCGCCTTTTGCACTTCGGAAATAGGAAGTCGGAAACCTAAGGTTGACGGACATACTTAATTGCTTCCTCTGCCTTCTGCCGTTTGCCTTCTGCCTACCATACTTTGGAAATCGGGAGTCAGAAACTTAAGGTCGACGAAAATACTTAACTGATTCTTCTGCCTTTCGCCTTCTCCACTTCGGAAGTCGAAAATCGGAAAACTTACAGCTCGACGGATGCTTAACTGCTTCTTCCACCCTCTGCCTTCTGCACTTTGGAAGTCAGAAATCGGAAGACCAACTCTTACCTTCACCCTTTTCTTGATTTTCACTTTCCGCCTTCCTCCTTCCGTAGGCGGATCTCGGAAGTCGGAAATCCCACTTTTTGCATTATCTTTTCTCTCGACTTCCCCCTGTCTCCTATCGCCTTCCGCAGGCGGATCCCGAAAATCGGGAGAACGACTTTCGGCCTCGGCCTTTTTCTGCACTTCAAACTTCCGCTTTTCGACCTCGGACTTTGGAAATCGAAAAACACACTTTTGCCTTGTTTTCAACTGCCTTTTTCGCCTTCCGCCTTCCGTAGGCAGATCCCGGGGTGTGGAAACACAACAATATGCCTTGTCCAACTTTCCCTTTTCTGGTTTCTTCCTTCCTCCTTCCGCAGGGGGATTCTGAGGGGTGGAAACACTAAATCAGATGCATTTTGACCTCTGTACAGGCTTTTAGCCTCCACGAACTTGGGCAAATGCATCATAAAAACACAAAGCATGAACATAAGTAAAGTGCATAAAATATACAAAGCATAACCAAGCAATTTACAGGGACATTCATACATAAGTAAACCTCTACTTGATCATCAACAAGCATTCAACATGAACATATCAATCCATCATACTCATAAGCATGCTACACAACCAGTATAGTCATTCATAAGCAACTACATTGCATATACATAGTAACATAGATACTTATTTTGATGATTAAGTTGTTTCGCAACTAGCTATGTCGCTGCAACGTTCCACCCAACCATAGGTCAATGTGTTCATTAATCTCTCAACACACTGCCACCCTCGAACTGGACATGATTTCCACAAGAAACTAGGGAACAACAAGCTTACACATAGCCAACACACATCAGAACACAATCAACCAACTAACAGTTGGGTTTCACAGACTGTCTAGCCATGCCAATAAACAATTGGGATTCATAGGCAATTAAGGCCACAAGCCTAAAACACAACAGAACACAACCAAACCATCTAACAATTGAGCTTATCAGGTTGCTAAGGCAATGGATAGTTAGAAGTGTTGGGCTAGTGAGCTCAACTCTAGAGCTAAGGATACCTAAACCAGATCTGGCTTGGTCTCCACGACTCCACCCAACCCTACACAAAGAAGTATTCATTTCTCTGCTTATACAGTCCTTCAGGCCATACCTTCCCTCTAGTGCTCACGCGGGTGTGCAGGGCAGATTTACCAACCCTTTTTGATCTTTTTGTGTGGTTCCTCTCTTTATTAGGATTATCAGTCAATTCTGACTCTACTCCACTCCTAAGCCTTCAAACCAAAACAGGGATGCACTACACAACAATCCACAAAGAAAAACACAACCCACAGGCTTCACTTTGTAAAACAACCAACACTCTGTAACACAGAGAAGACCACTGCGGAAACGCCTTCCGTGACTCAAGAGAGCGAAACAAACAGTTCAGGAAAATGGAACGTTGCTCAACAACGCTGGGGAAAACTCAGAGGAGCACTCTTTCATGAAATCGAGTGATCTCCACCGCCCTTAACTCGGTAAAGGAAAATACTTGCAGATAACCAGTTCCGCGAGTGAACAAACACGACTGCCCAATCTGGGGGAAATGGTTCAGAAAATAACAAAGAGCAAGGGCGCGGTTCTTGTTGCAGGATGAACAACTCAGAACAAAACACGGTTCTTAGGAAACAGGATGGACGCACAACGCGCAGGAACAAAACATGACTTTCTCCCTTGCAGCTCCACGAACCGTGCGAATGAACGAATGCCCCCAATGTTCAACGCGACCCAGGGGATGAGGGAACGATCACACATTCCCACGCGGGTTTTCTTGCTGCAGAAGCAAGAACGCGGCCTCCCAGGATGCAGACTTGCAGATCTGCAGGTTTGCTCAGTCAAGCCATCAGACTGCCATGCCTTGCTTTGCCCAAGGCAGTAACTGCCTCAACCAACTTCTGGAAGAAATTGATGATCGAGGACAGAAGACAAAAGTAGCTGAGGTTCATGGGTTTCCCCATTGACATCTGGTTACACTCTATTGGCTCAAGGGTTGACTCACTCCCCACCCTATCCCTTGTGGGATCATGCCCCCATCCCTTTCACGTTGCAATTCCATAGCTAACTGTGGTATTTTATTAATTTGTACATTTACATGATACATCAAAATATATATTGTGCTTGATTTAACACTATCACTATAGGTATCAGCCTTGATCACCTATCCACAAAACATTCATCAATGGGAGGGCCTTGGCCTTGAACTCCATGCCATGATCTCACTACAATATTTATATTATGTACAATTAAATACCAAGGGGTCAAAATTGGGGTATTACAATCCCCTCCCCCTTACAACATCACTGTCCTCAGTGCTTTACAAACTTAAACAAAATGCTACACTGGCACCGCCCTCAGTGCTCCGCAAAATTGAACAAAAATGGATGCGTCAACCGCATGGCATTCTCTAGCTCTTATGTAACCTCTTCAGGTCTGTGGTGCTTCCACTGCGCCTTCACTTGTCCAATGGTGCGATCTGGAACTCTTCCGGATCCTTGATTGCATGCATCAGTCCATACCACCAGTGTCTTTCCACTATTGGAGAATCCTTCTCCTCAGCTTGGAACATTTCCAATGTCTTTAGAAACCAACAATATCTATGCTCAAGCCCCAAGCAATGAGTCAATTCTCATGTCATTTTCACAAGATTTTTCAAAAGTCATGAATGAATCACATGCACATGTATATTGACATAAAATCACAAGTAATTCAAATACTTATCTGCATAGGTATCTTCTTTTGGTTCCACAAGTATCTGGCTTGGCTTTATACAACCATGGCATCCACAAAACCTGCCCCACCCCTCGAAAGGGTGTGCATTCAAAGGTAGCCATGTTTCTGCAAGCCTCAAATCACCTGAAAATATCTCTCAACTGAGGTTTGACAGCTTTGCTTCATAGCCTAACACTTCCTCTAGGTGCTCACCAAGCTCAGGTGCTTTCTTTCCGGACACCACAACAAATTATTTCACATGTCAGATTCATTCCTTTAAAATGCAATCTATAACAAGATTTTCAAAACCATGGCTACATCATATGCTCATGTATATTTACAGAAAATCAACAACAACAAAAGTTGCTAAGTAAACCAAATACTTATCTGTATAGCATCTCTTAATCAAGATCTGGTATCCCTGCTCCAGAGTCTAACACCTCTATGGGTGCTTAATGACAGCTCTGCTTAAGGGCTTAGCACCTCCTCCATGTGCTCGCCAATGTTCAAGCGCTTCCTTTCTGGACACCATAATACCTAGGGGTTATTCTCTTCACAGAGCCCCACACTCTCGTGACAGTCCCCTTACGACGTGAATGTGTGTGGAAAGAAGTCTAATCGGATGTCTTACACCCTGGGCGTCCCTAGTGATGCATACCGATGCCTAGCTGGCCGGGGGTGGAGCGATGTACCCATATACATCCTTCCAGAGGAGTCATCTATCTCAAACACATCCTCTCGAGAAGCTATGTGCTCCAAGGGCGCACTCCCATCATCTCACATGCGTTACATACTAGCATGCTGTTCACATGAGATGTCATCATAAAAATTTCAATAATAGATTTTCAAATCCATTTCATGCATAAATAAATTTCCAAATATCAAATGATGTATATCATGGATAGTCAAAATCTGGATTCACAATACTGCTTCCTACAGAAAATCAGATTTTTGCAACCATGAGGCCATTCTCATATTGTTTGGATTTTGCAAGTGGGAGCACTTATCTTCTACTTACACATACCGCCCAAAACCTGGACATTTACATACAACATGTCATCTTGACACCATTTTAGATCAGCCAAACAATCAATTAGCAATCAACAACAAAATTTAAAATCTATTCTGTTAAGAAGTTAGTTTTCAGTGATGAGATCCTTTTCATAGCACATGGGGTTTCATTAGGCACAACCATACTGCTCTGTTTAGGACATTTTTCCTGCAGTATTTAGGAAAATATGATATGATTGTAAATACATACGAGGGTCATCTCCTCATGGAACTACAAGTTCACATGCATGTTTCCTTAGCCTATACATAGGCTCCACTTTACCTGCATAATATCCTTTAATGAAATTCCTGCAATACCCTGTATGTCCACAAAATATCTTACATCCGTCATCTTTCCTGGAGCACGCCAACTCATAATGCCCTCAATCTTTTCAGGGTCTACAAATATTTCTTTATCTGAGATAATTTGACCAAAATAATGAATTTTGTCTTCATAAAAGTCACATCTACTCAACTTTACATACAACTTGAGCTTCCTGAGCAATTTCAAAATCAACCTCAATTGTTCTACAAGTTCTTCCTCATTCTTTAGATAAGCAAGAATATCATCAAGGAAAACAAGAACACACTTGTCCAAATACCCGCTGAAAACATTATTCCTGAGGCATATAAACGTAGTTGGTGTATTTGTGAAACCAAATGGTACCATTACAAACTCATAAGATCCATACCTTGCTTTGAAAGCTGTCTTATGAACATCTTCATCCTTGATTCTTACCTGTTGGTAACCAGACCTTAAGTCAATCTTGGAAAACATCTTTGCTCCTCTCATTTGATCAAAGAGGTCATCCATTCTAGGCAAAGGGTATTGGTTCTTCTCAGTGACTTTGCCTAGTTGTCTGTGATCAATACAAAACCAGAGTGTACCATCTTTCTTTTTCTTAAACATAGCTCGTACTCCCCAAGGAGACACACTTGGCTTGATGTACTTCTTTTCCAACAACTCCTGTAGTTGCATCTTCAACTCTAGTATTTTTGGTATGCTCATCCTGCACGGTGTCAGAGATAAAATTAATGTCCCTCTTTGGGGGAAGCCCTGAAATTTCATTTGGAAAAACATCCCTAAATTCCTATAACACAAGAAGGCCCTCCAACTTAGGAGTATCATTTTCTGCTGCCTCCAAAACATGAGCTGCATACTCTCTGCAACCTTCTCCACAGAACTCCTTCAGCTGCATTGTTGAAGACTGCCTTCTAGAGATTACTTTTGGAATGCCTTTCATCACACTTAGTTTCCCTTCTTCATCTAAGCACTCAATATTCTTTTTGTAACAATCAAGCTTTGCTCTATGTGCTTCCAACCAATCCATTCCAATGAGGACATCATAGGATCCAAGTGGCAGAACATTTAGATATGCATAAGTGACTAACCCATCCATAACCAATGGACATCTCTGTACCATTAGAAAGAATTTGAGGTAAAAAATGGGCCTCCTAAGAGATGCACTACAAAAATATAAGATATATTAAAATATTATGAGTTAGGGGTTTTATGGAGTAGGTATATATGACAACTCATCTCCTACACTACTTTTTATGCAAAATATAAATAACCATGGTTGAGTTACTTTTCTAAATTGACTATAAATAAAATTAATAAAATAACTTTACTATGATGTGACTAAGATTCATTGTAAATTCTCAAAAAATGATTGTCCTTTAGCATTTATTTGTATTGAACTTGTAAATAAAATTAAACAAAAATGAATTTAATTTATATGCATAACTAACATATTTTTTTCATATAAATATCATTCATGAATTTAATTTATTTTAAAAGTACAAGATTTAATATATATATATATATATTAGTTTGACATTCTGACATTAAATACAATTGAGTGAATATATAATTTAAAATTAAAAAACATGAAAATGACAATATATTATTCTATAAAAAAATGTGAAAAGACATTTTTATGAATTATGAGTACTTTACTTGAAAATGACAATAATATTATTTTATGAGAAAGTGAATTGTGAGTACTTTACTTGAAAATAACAATAATATTATTTTATGAGAAAGTGTGAAATGACTTTTATTGTGAGTATTTCACTTTATGACTTAAAAGTACTTGTACCACTACCTTGGTTAACTATGGGTTTTCATCCACCATAGAAAATGTGACAAATAAACATTCTTAACTCATGCAATGCCACCTCAACCATGGGGGATGATATCATCTACTAGAATGTAATTGGTTGATTTTTATAGTACATTTTGGTCCTTTTGAGGCCCATTTTTGACCTCAAATTCTCTCTAATGTACCTCACTGACCTTCTTCTTAGTTCTAATGGCTAGTTGGACTAACCATGATCTGCTATGATTTGACTTCTTTAAAGTGCACATCTCAACAAGTCTAAGGTGACATCGCTGTGAGTGGATCCAGGGTCAATCAAAGCAAAAACAATCTGCTCAGCAATCTCACTCTCAACTTCCACCACAGTTGATTTATGATCTGCCTGGTGGTCTTTTAACACTGCACAAATTTTAGGAATGGTCCCTGCTTCCTAACCCACGGTTTCATCTTCTTGGGTGCTAGGGACTTGACCTTCCTTCCCATTCTCAAGTGGACAATTCTTGCGTAGATGGGGTCCTCCACATCCCCAACATTTGAGTGATTTCCTTGGCTTTTCTCTCATCACTCTGGCTGGCTCAATCACAACTTTTTATGGCTGCCTTCGCTGCTTCAGGAGGTGAGAAGGTTTAAAATCTTTTTTTCTTAGGTTAAGCTTCTCATTCTTCTTGTGGGAATTTCTCCTACTCCCAGGCTATCTCTGTTAACTGATGTTGGAAAGGGGTTTTGGGTAAGCTAGTTGCGCAACATCGCGGATGTTGCGCAAGCTCAGAAGACATCCCCTAAGGCAAAGATAGCACACAAGACAGAAAATAGATTAATTATGAATATTTTGTATCACTTTTTGTACTTTTGACCACATTTTGTGGATATTGGTCATTAGTGAGTTAGGAGTTAGTTAGAAGTGGACCATGAATGTAAAGACACAAGCCTATTAAATAGAAGAAGAATTGTGAATGTAAAGATATAAATAAATCAGGAAGGAGAGATCGCAGAGAAGATCAAGTTGTAGACTGTGAACTATCTGTTTTGAATTTGTAGTTGATTGTGTGGGGTTAATATAATGCGAAGGAGATTGATCTGAATTACTGTCTTACTGTTATCCTTTTATCTCTTTCATGTTTTTCTGTTGTGCAAATCCAATAATGAAGTGACTGTGCGACATGGATCTCTGATGTAATGTTTACTGCTTATGAATGATGTCATAGTATTAGATATGTTCGTGCAATTAACATGGTTATTCTTGTGATAGTTAAATGATGCGATCTGAATGATGATGGGAATGCCTAGATCTGATAGATAGACAAATGAATCGCCGATGCCCATAGTCCTCTTCTTTTCTGCGGAAACTTGGTTCCATCAGCCCTCCCTTGAACATATCGGGTGAGGCTTCATCTGCTCCGCGGGTGTTGCTGGACAGGGTGAAACCTGTCTGGGCTGATGCTCAGGGAGATCGCGATGAGTTGGGTGTCGACAAAGTGGGAACCCCTGTCGACTGGGTTTTGTTGGTGGGATTTGTGCCAATGAATGGTTTCGTTGCCGAGACCTTATTGCGATTGAGAAGAGGGTATGTGGGATCCGACGCGATCAGAAAATCAATATTGGATGTGGCATTCGACGCGACAATAAATTCAAGATTGGTTTGATCAGAAGCTACGAGAATTAGTTGAAGCAGAAAATCAAAACCCTAGATAGACAACGGACAAGTGGCTGGCGAGATATGTACACGATGGTCCTCACGAGTACTTTTTCTGTGAGTTCCCAATCATATTGTACGAGTGGTTGTCGCAGTTCACATACAAGAAGACAAATTTCCAAGGAGGAGAACCAACATCCTAGACCCCTGAATTGATCCAAGAGTTGCAAGAAACTGATAACAGAGCGTCATGAGCTGTTGAGGTCTGGATGGAAGCATCCTAGAAGGATATATCACTGAATTTGCAGTCGACACTACCAAGTCCAACAGCAAAGCAAAAATGGATTTTTTCAATGGAACCAGAGGTAGGTTCTTATTGTCTCTACAATTGTCAATTAAAATGCTTGTCTATGAAAATGGTATACTGAAGATGTACCTAGAGTATTAGAACGCTGGTGTGCGGAGGCGGTGGATACCGTGACTAAAGGGGGGAGACGAATGGGAAGATAAGGGGTAGATGGGCGCAAGTTTCAACAACATTGTGAGGGAAGCTGAGGAAGAAAGTGGTTGTATGAGGTGAGGAGCAAGGTTTCGACAAGAGAAGAGGCAGAGGATAGGGGAAGGTCCTGCTGCGATCGAAACGCAAAACCACGAAGGACAATCACATAGGACGAAGCGACCCTATAGTGAAGAAGAGGACGACACCAGAACTAGATTATGCCCATTACAACAGTAAGATCAAGTCCTAGCAGCAACGTACCCATGCCTCCACACACTACTTCAAACTCAGGGAGAAACACAAATTCCACGTCGACTTGCCCGACGTGTCAACACCATTCTAGTAGTAGGTCAACATCTGCAAGAAGAAGGCCCAGGATGGTGGGTGATGACACAAAGTTACCTTTGTTTCATAGGAACAAGACTGACGATCTCGAGTAGTATTGGTTTCTCTGCAAGGCAGTATGGACTGTTAGACAGGCCACAGATGATGATGTCAAGAAAGGCCAACTGATGACTACTCTGCGGGGTCGTGCACTAGATTGGTACATGAAATTTATACAGGTTCCTACGGGGACCCCTGCAAAAACATTGGATGAAGTTTGGAGGGGACTGATCGAAGAATTTCGGAAACCTAAGTCTGAGGCGCAATACATTACTGAGTTAATAGAGATTAAGCAGTTTCCGAATGGGACTGTTTGGGATTTCGATCAAAGATTTAAGACGTTGATGGCGCGCGTCAGCTTTGATATGAGCGATGTTTAGCATAAAGAGTGGTTTATCGCAGCGTTGGTACCTCATACTTGGAAGCCACTGATGCAACAAAAGATCGTGACACAGAGCGAGGATCTGTAGATCACAATGAAGTTAGAAGTTTCACCTGTTGGAGAGAATGCAGCTGGTATGAACCAAATTAAGGTGTAGCTGAAAAACTTGACGCTGCAATTACAAGACATTAAGAATGGGAAAGAGAATCACAAAGATCTTTGATGTACTCGTTTTCATGCAGATGGACACACTGAAGATACCTGCCCTACCTTCCAGAATTATCTCCTATCTAGGGCGCCGATCCCACTAAGTTGCGACAGCGTACCATGGTGTCGCATATGTCAAGTCTATGGGTACCGACATGAAGAATGTAGCTACATGCAGAAGATAGTGTCAAAGCTAGCCAACCTATGGCTCTCGACTACAACCGTAGTATACACCATCGCCGCAGATGCAATTTATACCATTGCAGCTGCAGCCGCAGTACTATCAAATGGTGATGCCTCAGCTGCAGCCGCAGTATGTTCAGCAGCAGCCAAATACCCCGCCACAACAGATATCTCAGCTGCAGTACCAACAACAAGGAGGATTTCGTGGAGGACTCCAAGGAAGAGGATGAGGATGAGGTCGCGGATCTGTCCAGTGTTACAATTGTGGGGTATTTGGGCATTACCAGAGGGACTGCCCACACTTGCAGTGTTCGTGTACATATTGTACGACGATCGATCATACTGTCGAACATTTTCCATAGCTAATTGCAAGATGGCAGGCTGGGAACGTTCCTCAGTTGCAAATTCAGAATCATGTATAGACTCAGAATCAATTGCAAAACCAGAACTGGTTGTAGAACCAGGCCCATAATCAATTTCCACTCCAGAATCAGACTGTGAATCAACCTATGAATCCTTTGTTAAACCAAAATCCGTCGATGACTCAGAATCTGTCGATGAACCAGAATCAAGGGCCGATGGTTGCGACGATCTTAGTGGAGCCCAAAACAAACGCTGTTGACGTTGTCGTTGTCACCCAAGATCCTGCCAAGATCCTGGTATGTATTAGCGAAGCTGCACAAAGAGATAACCACTTGGGGGGAGCTGACAGTTTGCTTTGCGCATACCTTTAGCTTCGCAGACGCTAATCCTGATGTCAATAATGCAGTTTAGATCATCCGGGACGTGGTTTTAAAAGTTGTACCAGTTGCATATCCCGTGGACCCACACACACATTGCCACATGCAGTGAATGATGGAATGCTATAATGTATCCACTGAACCTGAAGATGATGATGAGCTACGAAATATCAATATTCTAGAAACAGAAGGGAGTAGGGATGTCGCAACACTTGATATCCCAACTGATCCCATGAGCTAGTCACTGAAGATCAGAAAGGTTAACATTGGGACGGAAGAGAACCCAAAATTTGCAAGTGTCGAGGACTATTGGGACGAGGAGACTATGGAAAAAATCATAGACATACTGGATGACTTGGGAGAGATGAAGATTGCATTAAATCCATATGCAAAACCAGTAAGACATATGCCATATCGCTTGAATTCGCGATACAAGGAGAGGGTTAAAGCTGAGTTGGATAGGATGTTGGATGCTGGAATAATTGAGCCAGTTGAAGAATCAGAATGGATTAGTCCCATGGTGGTCCAAGATAAGAAAATGGGTAAAGTTTGGATCTGTGTTGACCTAAGAAAACTGAATGATGCCTGTATGCATGATTCGTTTCAGACACCATTCACAGATGAAGTTCTTGAAGGAGTAAGCGGTCAGGAGATGTTGGAGTAGGGTCCCGCAGCTACAGAAGAAGCTGCTAGTTTTGGCGGAATGATAAGTTTTGGCGGAAAGGAGTTAAGACAAGAGCTATGACACTGTAGCACGTTTCCAGTTGGAGAGAAAAGCCGGAAACCATGACTCTTGAGATAGAAAAGTCAAGAAGACAACGGTACCTGAGTGGCCGAGAAGAGAGAGCTCAACCACTGCATTGAAGGCAGCGGCGGAAGACAGGAGGGCTCAGCGACCCTCATAAAGAAGAAGGAGCAACGAGGCTCAAGCATTGAAGGCGAAGGACAGAAAAGAGAAGCGGTGCATAGTACCCATGGTCAGTGCCGGGAAGCATGGAAGACTGCAGAAAGCTGTGGTGTGACGGGAAGCGGCTACCTCAAGGACAGAGAGGACCGACTGTCACTAATTAGGGTTTGGGTTACTGTTGGGACAGGCCCACAGTGTTGTAAAAGCAGGACCTTCGGGCTGCTTATAAAATAATGTAATTTTGTATTGTAAAGGGTTAGTTAGTTAGCTAGCTAGTTGGTTGGATAGATAGTTAGACAGTCGTGAATGAAATAGGCAATAAGGATAAGTAGACTGTTGTAAAAGCCGAGCTCTGGTTCTGGTCTTAGCTGTAGCAATCTTACTGAAACCAGTAGCTGGCTTATAAAGCATGCATGTAACGATCCGCAGGGATCAACTGAGAGGGAAGAGTATATTGTAAGAGAGCAATATAGAGAGAAGAGAGATCTAAGAGAGAAGATCTTGAGCTGCATATGCGGTGCAACAGAACTGTGTTTTACCTTCCCCTTGAGCTATAATAGAAAACACAGTTCTGTGGACATAACTTCCATCCTGGAGGTGAACCACGTTAAAATCTGTGTTATGCGACTGGTTTATGTGTTATGTTTACTTATGCATTGCTCAGTTATTTCATGGACTTTGTTTGCAGTTTAATGGATGAATGTATTAATCAGTTCACCACAACACAGAAGGATAACCACAAGTTAAAAGCCTTTGGCATGTTGTATGTGTTTCATTTATGTTTGCGTAAACAGCTACTGGTTGCAGTATTGAATAGCTTTGTATGTTAAGTCTTGCATGTCGACATGAGCAACGCTAAGTGTGCTAAACCGCGGAGGTAGGATATCACAGAGAGGTGATATCGCACCGGCAGAGAAGCTGCGGTGTGCGATACCGCAGGTTGAGGACTTCGCGTTGAGCAGGAGCTGCGTGTCGCATGGTGCGCGGCGATGCGGTAAGGCTGGAGATATCGCAAGTCAGGGAAAGTGCGCATCATAGAGAAGGACCGCACGGTGGTGGAAAGAGACATCTCACGGCTAGAAGAGCTGCGCGACGACGGGATCGTGCGACGCGAGCAGGAGGTCGCGCGACGCACAGACGCAGGAAGGAGGTCTCGTAGCTAGGAGAGATGCGTGCCACCAGT
Organism: Pseudotsuga menziesii; assembly: GCA_001517045.1. Lineage (NCBI taxonomy): Eukaryota > Viridiplantae > Streptophyta > Pinopsida > Pinales > Pinaceae > Pseudotsuga > Pseudotsuga menziesii. The sequence continues at coordinate 402,707 of LPNX010149683.1, forward strand.
AGGATTGCCTCGGAACCTGGTCCAAGACACTTGAGTCCTTGGCAAACCCATTAGATTCACTTCGGGTGAGACTTCAGGCCGCTTTGCGGTCTGTCGCCGAAAGGGCCAGTGAGATAGGGGTGTTGTTGGTTGATTATAGTAAACCCGAGTCTGCCCATGCAATCAACAGGAGATGTACTCATTTATAGATAGATTTTTTGGTTATCACCAGATAAGAATATCCAAGGAAGATCGACATAAAACGATATTTGTCATTGAGTGGGGTTGCTTCCAATACATAATGATGCCTTTTGGGCTGAAGAATGCGCCTGCAATCTTTTTCCAAGTTGTTTTCACGGTATTTAAATATTTCATTCAGAAGTTCTTACAGGTATATATGGACGACTGGAAAGTGTATGGTCTAATCAAGGATCACTTGGAAAACCTTCGACTGATGCTGGAAAGGTGTCTACAGCATCAGATCGTGCTGAACTCCAAGAAGTGCATTTTTTGCACACCATTTGGGATACTGATGGGTCACATTGTGTGCAAGTAAGGATACACCATTGATCCTGCGAAGATGTCACCCATTTTGAGCTTGCCATCGCCAACAAATGTGAAGATGCTTCGGGCGACACTAGGGCACACTGGGTACTATCACAAATTCATTAGATGATACGCTGTGATGGAGAAACTACTGAAGAAATGATGCTGTCTTTGTATGGAGTCCAGAATGTCAAGGTAGCTTCGACACGCTCAAGGCCAAGATGGCTTCGGCACCAATACTTGTATTCCCAAATTGGAACAAAGAGTTCCACATGCACGTTGATGCCTCATCTGTCGCGCTTGGAGTAGTGCTCGCGCAACCAGGAGAAGGATATCTGGATCACCCAATTGCTTTTTCCAGTCACAAGTTGTCCTTTGCTGATAAGAACTATACGACCATAGAGCACGAAGGTCTGGCGATGGTCTATATGCTACAGAAATTCAGGCATTACCTTTTAGGTGGTCACTTCAAGATGTTTACTGACCATTCTGCGTTGAAGTATCTAGTCAATAAGCCTGTGTTGGGTGGGAAGATATGCCATTTGTTACTTCTCTTTCAGGAGTTTGATTTTGAAATAATTGTGAAGCCGGGTCACTTGAATGCTAGCCCCGATCATTTATCCAAGATTGAGATAGGCGAAGAGCCAACAAACATTGAGGAGGAAATGTCGGATGTGCAGCTATTCAAAGTCGATGTTGCAGATGATTATTATGACCAAATAATTCAGTTTTTAGCGAAAAGAGGCACTCCATCATATTTTTCAACAAGTCAAAAGAAGCAGTTGGTAGTTAAGGCCTTGGACTTCCAGTTGATTGCTGGGCAGTTATACAAGCTTGGACTTGATGAAATCTTGCGACGATGTGTCCTACCACATGAACAAGGGCAGATCTTAGTAGAAGATCAAGCGGGAATCGCTGGGGGACACTATGGCGGGCGCGCAACGACAAGGAAGGTGCTTCACGCAGGTATTTGGTGGCCTATGTTACACAATGAAGCAATAGATTATGCGCGGACCTGCGACGTCTATCAATGCACTTGGAAACCATCGCGGCGAGATGAGATGCCGCTAGTACTGTAGGTAACTTTGCAACCTTTTGATAAATGGGTTGTGGATTTTGTGGGACCAATCAACCCACTAGGGAAAATAACTGGTGCATAGAACATAATCATAGCAACAGACTATTTGACAAGATGGGAGGAGGCTGCACCAGTTGTGGGTTGCACCGCTGCGACAACAATAATACTTCTATTTGATAACATTGTGACACGGTTCATATGCCCAAAGATATTGCTGAGCGACCAAGGCAACCATTTTATCAATCGCACGGTAAGAGCGTTGATGGAGGAGTTGTAGATACAACATAAGAAAAGTACACCATATCATCCGTAGGCGAACGGAACGGTGGAGGCATTCAACAAGATATTGGAGCACACACTTACAAAGGTATGTAACGCTTACCGAGATGACTAGGATTTGAAAATTCTAGTGGTACTGTGGGCATATTGCACCACTTGTAAAAGATTGACGAGACATACACCATTTAAATTGGTATATGGTCAAGTGGTAATCATGCCTATGGAGTACATTGTTCCTAGTATGTGCATTGCAGCAATGACATACATGGATGATGAAGCCACGCTAGAGGAGCACGTAGCACAGTTGATACAACTTGAAGAATACCATTTCATTGCGGGTTTCCATCAACACGTTGAGAATGACCAATAGAAGGCTTGGCATGATTACCACATAAATAACAAAAAGTTTCAGCAAGGATATTTGGTGCTGCTATACTACAACAAGTTCATCCGTAGGAGAACGAGACGGTGGAGGCATTCAACAAGATATTGGAGCACACACTTACAAAGGTATGTAATGCTTACTGAGATGACTGGGATTTGAAAATTCCAGCAGTACTGTGGGCATATTGCACCACTTGTAAAATATTGATGGGACATACACTGTTTAAATTGGTATATGGGCAAGAGGCAATCATGCCTATGGAGTACATTGTTCCCAGTATGCGCATTGCAACAACGACATACATGGATGATGAAGCCACGCTAGAGGAGCGCGTAGCACAATTGATACAACTTGAAGAATACCATTTCATTGCGGGTTTCCATCAACATGTTGAGAATGACCAATAGAAGGATTGGCATGATCACCACATAAATAACAAAAAGTTTTAGCAAGGAGATTTGGTGCTGCTATACGACAACAAGTTCATGAAGCATCCATGTAAGTTACAGATGCACTGGTTAGGTCCATATCTTGTCAATTCTATTACTTCTGGGGGGGCAGTGCAACTACAACAATTAGATGGACGATGCTGCCAAAATTGGTGAATGGTAGCCAATTGAAGCCCTATAGGAATAGGCCGGAATCGCGCATTGCTTATGGAGTTGTGCACTAAAAAAAAAAACATAGCAAGGATGAACGGAAGAGAGGGTGCACCAGAAGGAAGTGGATGCACAAGTAGGAGAGTCAGCAGCGCAGTTAGGAAGATCTGTTGTGACAGCTGTAGGGTCGCGACATAATCAAATCAACAATCAATGAAGCACAGTTAAGATAGTTAACCGGAGGTGCTTGTTGAAGCGACACATATTGATGGCAGATCCGACTGTTGGGTTGATAGAATCGACGATGGATTCGGGTAGTTAATGCATGATTTGATCATGATGGTCGCGACTGATTTGGTAATGACTAGGAGGGATCGAACCGTTGCTATAAGAAGGTGGTTGACGTAGATTGGAAGCACCATTGTGCTAAGTTGAGTTGGAAAGAGTGGTTGATACAGCGTTGAGTTCCAGTCTCGTCGAGCGAGTTGTGAGAGTTGGAGAGTGAAGGTGAGCGTATCTCACGACTATGGGCAATTGCTGCGGGATGCAGAGTAACCCAAACACGATAGAAATTTCCAGCGAAAGGGACTCGCCCATTAGACCGATTACCATTATCGAAGAAGTTGCCAGTATGCAGGTTGAATCATTCTCCATCCTGACGAAGAAGTGGCGAGGACGGAAGCCCAACTCCCCAACGTCGATGAAGAGGCAAACATGGACATTGCTAAGGGCGCAGGAAGATGCAGCCGCCCAGACGGGGCCATCTAGCTCTGGCGTTGTAGAATCAACGGTTCGCACTGAGGTCTCTGTCAAGGAGATTCTGGGTTACATTGCTCCCACCCGACCTGGTGCCCAGCCTCGGCGGTTGACCAAGAATTAGAAGTATCATCCAAAAATACCACCGTTGCTGAAAGGGATGGTGTGTACCATCGATATTGTACCAGCATTGATGAAGATGAAGTACGAGGATCATGATCTATTGATGTTGCAGGATGTGGTGAATGATACCTATGAATCCTTACCTTCAGTCCCAGGAGGGCCCATAGTGCGTATCCCGCAGCACTGGGCGTAGGGATTGGATAAAGCAGGGTTGTTGGGGCTAATCAACATGCCACATTTTGGGCGGTTGAACGAAGCAAACGCCTACGTCAATCAAATTTTGGCTTGTTTTCATGGAGGGACACTGTGGTTGGACACTCTAGTACCAGTCATGGTCGATTTGATTTTAGAGATCACAAGGTTACCAAAGGATGGGCCAGACCCGTCGCAATATTTCAAGGGCATTGATACTGACAAGAGGCTTACTGCACGGTTGAAGCAGAGGTAGGACTTGCAGTACGATGGTAGGGAATATCACATCGATAAAATTAATGATAGAATGGTACATATCGCTGCACGAATCCTAGCTAGTAAGATCGTCCGTAAGAATCGCCCCATCCAGTGCACTTCAGGGGTGATTGCATGTTCCCAACAACGCGCAGAAGGGGTACAAATGAACCGGTCCCTTTTCTTGCTGAACTAGTTGAATGAGGACGCAGGGGTAGTTCAAGCTGGAGAACGGTCGTTCACATACAACTAGTTATTGATCTTAATTGCATTAGTGTCTTGGATGGAGCTAGAGAATTACCAAAGGATGGAGGTTGAAGCTGTTAAGGTGTGCAAAGGCGCACGATATCAAAACTTGTGGTGGGTAGAGGAGCCTAATTGGCAAGAGGATTACGTGATCCAATTTTGGATATACTGGGAAGCACTGTAGAAGGCAGTTTTCAAAGTTCCCTGACTGACCAATGAGGCCACAGCTAAATATTGGAGGATCGCTCGGTTCGCCATAGGACTGCACACCATTCATGTCCAAGCTCGCCGCAACCCAGATAGGCAGTGGTTATCGATGCCTTATAAAGTGATGGAGGAGGAATTAGAGGATGCGATTGATGATTGGCCTGCAGCATGGCGGGATCCGGTTAGCATCAGCGAAGTCTCAACAGGATCACCAGCGGATGCACCTGATGAGCCAGTAAGAGGGGTTGACTAGTAGAGTCACCATGACTTCGATGGCAAATCATCAACATAAACCCCTATTGACCTTGAGGCGCAACGTATCCTTAAGGATATAAGGATGAAGCAACGCATGGAGTAGGAGGTGAGTAGTAGTACCAGATACGTGATGGAGGCGCAATTACAATGGCTTATTAAGGCTGTCATTGACTCATCTAATGTTGCAGCAAAATAGATGCGGAAGTCCGCCCAGGAAGGTTTCGCTGAGGTGCGTACCAAGTTGGATTCTATATCTAATGTTGTGCTAAGAAGAGCACCAGAGAGTGGTGCTATGCAGGACACAATGTCAATTAGCACTGAGTCGTGGGTTAGGAATGTTCAGATTCCCCCGACTGCAATTGATGTTGGACAGGAGGACGTGAATTCCTCACTATAGCAGCTACAAAACATTGCAGTGGATGTCAACAAGTGTTCCACACCGACCTTACTATACATGCAGCAGGTCGCCAACCAGGAGTTGGCTGATTGAAAAAAGGATATCGACGACTAGTACTTGTTGTCGCAAGAGGAAGAGGAGGCGCTGCGGAAAGAAGTGGAGGAATTATGCCGTGCACAGGCCACATTGACGGTTGCCAAAGAGCAGGAAATTGCGGTATTTGCGCCAACAACTGACACTTAGAGTTTATCAGCGTTTGGAGGTTTGCCAAACTCTGTAGCATGACTGTAGTCAACTGGTTTTGCACTACGAATGCCTTGATCATCCTTTTATTTTCTTCTTTGCAACCCTGTAACTCTACCCTCAGGCTTCTTATGGTAGCTACAACATCTGGGGAAATCTCTTGTTCCATCTTCCCATCAACTTCAGTTTCATTTTCTTGGATATCGTAAGATGGCCTTAGATACCCTTCCCCATGTGGATAACTCCTACGCAAATGGGGTCCTCCACATCTCCAACATTGGAGTGGCTTTTTATTCTTTTGTGGATCTCTTGGATTCCCCCCCATAACATCTTCCCCATGTCCACAGGGATCCTGTGCATCATCCATGCTGTTAATCTTCTTGGTGCTTATCTTCTTTGCCCTTCTTGGTCGGACCAAGACCAACTTTTTTCAATTTGCACTATGACTCTACAAAAGGTGTTAACAACATCATTTGTTAGACAATTTCAAAAATTCAAAAATTACTTACCAACTGCTTGTTGCAGGCATGGACGACCAAGATCCTAGTAGAATCCAAATATACGGTCAAGGTGCATTTTGTTGGGTTGGCTAAGTTTAGCAATTATGCTAAATAACACTCTTTCTCACTGTAGTTTTCTTTCTGCAACTAATTGCCTTAGCACATTTATACCAATGCTGCAACCAACAGCTCTGTTAAACCACAACCTGGGTGTTCTTTTCCATTTTAACTATTCAACTTGGTCCATTTAGGCCCTAGTGCTACAATCTTAGCTCTAATACCATATTGTAAAATATCCATACCCATAATGCAGGAAAATTAAAAAAAATTTCCTCAAGAACCCTTGTTCTCTTTTCAAACACCGGGCATGGATACTAACTCACACTTCCAACTTCATTTCCATGCTTAGGAACCCCTGTACATCACTGTAACAGTCGTTCTTCCCTTGACAGATTCCTCCTGCGATCCTAATGACTTCTTCTGCACTGAACTTGTCCCTTCCTCACCTCACATTCTGCACTTTTAGTTTCCGCCTTCCGCACCTCAGAAATTGGAAATCAGAACCTAAAGTTTGACGGATATCCTTGACTACTTCTTCCACCCTCCGACGTACGCTTTCCTCCTTCCGTACGTTGGAAATCGGAAGTCCGAAACGTAAGGTTGACGGACATACTTAACTGCTTCCTCTACCTTCCACCGTTCGCCTTCCTCACTTCAAAAATCGAGAGTCGAAAACTTAGGGTCGACGGAAATACTTGACTGATTTGTTCTCCTTTCGCCTTCAGTACTTCAGAAGTCGGAAACTAGAAAAATTTACAGCTCGACTGGATGCTTAATTGCTTCTTCCACCTTCCGTCTTTCGCCTTCTGCCTTCCGCGTTCTGCACTTCGGAAGTTGAAAATCGGAAGACCAACTGTTACCTTCAGCCTTTTCTTGATTTCCACCTTCAGCTTTCCGCCTTCCGCAGGAGGATCCTGGAATTCGGAAATCCCACTTTTCACCTTATCTTTTCTCCTGACTTCCACCTGCCACCTTCCTCCTTCTGTAGGCGGATCCTGGAAATCGGTAGACTGACTTTTGGCCTCAACATTTTTCTGCACTTCCGAATTCCACTTTCTGACCTCAAACTTCGAAAATCGGAAAACACACTTCTTCCTTGTTTTCAACTTCCCTTTTCGCCTTCCGCTTTCCTCAGGAGGATCCCGGGATGCGGAAACATAACAATCTGCCTTGTCCAACTTTCCCTTTTTTAGATTCCTCCTTCTGCCATTCATAGGAAGATTCCAAGGGGTGGAAACACTAAGTCAGATGCATTCTGACCTATGTTCAGGTTTCTAGCCTCCATGAACTTAAGAAAATGCATCATAAAAACACAAGGCATGAACAGAAGTAAAGTGCATAAAACATGCAAGGCATAACCAAGCAATTTATATGGACATTCATACACAAGTAAACCTCTACTTGATCATCAGCAAGCATTCAACATGAACATATCAATCCATCATACTTATAATCATGTTACAAAACCAGTATAATCATTCATAAAAAACTACATTGCATAAACAGAGTAACATAGATACTTATCTTGATCATTAAGTTGTTCCAGAACTAGCTATGTCGCTGAAATGTTCCACCCAACCATAGGCCAGTGTGTTCATTAATCTCTCAACTCACTGCCAGCCCGGAGTTGGGAATGATTTCCACAAGGAACTAGGGAACAACAGGCTTACACATAGCCAACACACATTAGAACATAGTCAACCAACTAATAGTTGGGTTTCACAGACTGTCTAGCCAGGGCAATAAACAATTGGGATTCATAGGCTACTAAGGACACAAGCCCAAAACACAACAAGACACAACCAAACCATCTGACAGTTGAGCTTATCAGGCTGCTAAGGAAATGGATAGGTAGAAGTATTGGGCTAGTGAGATCAACCCCAGAGCTAAGGATACCTACACTAGATCTGGCTTGGTCTCCACAACTCCACCCCACCATACACAAGGAAGTATTCCTTTCTCCGCTTATACAATCCTTCAGGCCATACCTTCCCTCTAGTGCTCACGCGGGTGTGTAGCTCGGATTTACTAACCCCTTTTGATCTTTTTGTGTGGTTCCTCTCTTTACTAGGCTTATCAACTAATTATGTCCCTACTCAAATCCTAAGCCTTCAAACCAAAACATGGATGCACTACACAACAATACACAAAGAAAACATTAGCCCACAGGCTTCACTTTGTAAAACAACCAACACTGTATAACACAGAGAATACCAATGCGGAAACACCTTCCACAACTTAGGAGAGTGAAACATACTGTACAAGAAAATGGAATGCTGCTCAACAATGTTGGCGAAAACTTGGAAGAGCACTCTTTCATGAAATCGAGTGATCTCCATTGCCCTTAACTCGACAAAGGAAAATACTTGCAGATAACCAGTTCTGCAACTCTAGACAATTAACAAACGCAACTGCCGAATTTGGGGTAAACGGTTCAGAAAATAACATAGAGCAAGGGCGCGGTTCTTGCTACAGGATGAATAACTCATAACAAAACACGGTTCTCAGGTAGCAGGATGGACACACATGTAGGAACAAAACATGGATCTCCCCCTGTAGCTCCACCAACCGTGTGAATGAACGAATGCCCCCAACGTTTAGTGCGACCTAGGGGATGAGGGAACAGTCACACAATCCCACGTGGGTTTTCTTGCTGCAGAAGCAAGAATGCGACTTACCAGGCTGTAGACCTGTAGATCTGCGGGATTTCTCAGTAAAGCCATTAGACTGCCATGCCTTGCTTTGCCTAAGGAATTAACTGCCTCAACCAAAATCTGGAAGAAATTGATGATCGAGGATAGATGAAAAAAGTAGATGAGGTTCATGGGTTTTTACATTGACATCTGGTCACACCCTATTGGCTCAAGGGTTGACTCACTCCCCACCCTATCCCTTGTGGAATCATCCCCCCATCGCTTTCACGTTGCGGTTCCATAGCTAGCTGTGATATTTTATTAATTTGTACATTTACATGATATATCAAAATATATAATGTTCTTGACTTAGCACTATCACCATAGGTATCAGTCTTGATCACCTATCCACAAAACATTCATCAATGGTTCGGCCTTGGCCTTGAGCTCCATGCCATGATCTCAGTACAATATTTACATCATGTACAATTAAATACCAAGGGGTCAAAACTGCGGTATTACAGGTAGATCCCCTTTTAAGATAGATTTATGCTGGTATTAAAACAATTTTGAATTAATTGTAATATCTCACACCTATTGTCAAAAGGGATAACTTATCACTCGTGTTACGGTCGCATTCAAAAAATTCATCAATTATTATCAACTATATATTTTTTCTATAGTTTTATACTATCCTTTAAGTGTGTCTCTCTTTTTTCAAATTGGAATACGATCTATTAGGTTTATACCAAATAGAGCCATCCTCTTATCTTATGCTTCTACTGCATTACCTTGTGATGGTTACACTGCAATCACCTATTGTGTGGGAAATTGATTACCAAGTTATTTTGAAGTTACGAGTGTATGTTAGCAGACTGCTTTGAATATACTTCATCCAAAAGGAGCAGATAACATCAATGACTATAACACATAAGTAAATGAATGTAAGGACCACAATATCTTGTACATTTAATTGAGTAAATATATTTGAAATAAATTATGCTCTGTTGAATTTTAGCATGTGCATATAATCTTTAATTTTTGCAGACTATAAGATAGATAACAATAAGACAAGTGTAGTATATAATCGAACATCAACACAATAAACACCAGATGTTTTCATGGGGAAATCTTTAAGGCTCAAAAACCCCCAAAGCATTAGTAATTCATCCCTTAAATGAGATGACTGAGTTTGTTGCAACAATAAAAGAATCTCAGAATTATGAAATGATTGTTCTTCAATGATTGTCAAACCCTAACAAGCTTGAACAATTGCAAACCCTAACAAAAATTGCCACAAAGACAAAATTTCCAAAAATTGCAGATATTGGTTTTCTGCCCAGATTTTCTCTTTGCTGCCCAAACTGCCCAAAACTCATCTGCTATTGCTCGAACCAATTTAAGGGATGCTCGAAATTTACAGAAGTCTTCCTGTAAATTCTTGTGCTACCTGGATCAATCCAAGTGCTGCCCGAATTTATTTGCAACTGCTCAAGACCTGTTTTTCTCTACTGGAATCGTTCTAGGTTCACCCTACTGCTACTCGAGATGTTTTGTAGCTTCCTGAGATTGATAAACTGCTACCCGAGACTGTCCAAGACTACTAAACTGCTGCCTGATACTGGCCGTGCTTGATTTGTGGCTGCTCAAACTTATTTTAGGGATACCCGTGAGGAGTTAGGGCTGCTCGTCTGTTTTCTAAGCTTGTGCTGTGGCTGCCCGGAGGGAGGATTAGTTTGTCTTTGCTACCCGAGGAGAGGGAGGAGCTTCCCATGAAGAGAGTGTGGTTTCCTGAGATTTCTATGTGTAGTTTAGGGCAACCCGAGTTGTGGGAGGGATGATAGAGATGTGCTCTTCTGTTGCTTCTTCTAGCCGTGAGGAGTATTGAGAGTGGAAGGATGCCCTAGCTAGTAAATCCACCATGCTAGGGCATAAAAGAAGTCGGAGGTATTCTTTCACTTGAAAAACCAATGAAGTATTCAAAAGGAGCAGTCACGAATGGAGAGAAGTTGTGTATGTTTTGATTTGCAAATGATCTTCTTTTATAGAATTCCAATCACTTGAAGTTGACCATACAAATAGGAATAAAATAATAGGTTTTTATTCTTTTTCTTGTTTACCCTTTTGATTTTGATCTTTAGTGGTACTAAATACCTTTTTGTAATTTTACTTTGACTTCTTGTGGTACAAGAGCCTTTTTTATTTTTACTTAAGCCTCTTAGTCTTCAAGTGTCCTGTGGTCAATGCAAGTGGTCTTCATGGTCCTTCATTCCCACTCAAAGTACATCATCAGAAATAGGGAGAATTACTAATGCTTTTATCTTGAACTCCTTGTTCCACCAAGATCGAGTACTAGGTGTCTTAACCTGGGTTAGATAATGTTGATTTTTTTAGTAGCATCGAGAGCTATTCTCTTAGGAGAATGGGGACACCTGGTTCGGGACCACGGTGTGGACTCAACCTAGTGTTGAGTGATCATTCCGTTGAATGATGATATTTGGTCCTTGACCATGATATGGACCCAGCTCTGCCCTAGGGGGACTCAACTCTGTGTTGAGTGACCATTCTGTTGAATGGTAGACATCTGGTCCAAGACAATGATGTGGACTAGTCTAGTACTGGTAGACTCAACTTATTTATGAGAATCCATTCTTTCGAATGGAGGCACCTGGTTAGTTACCAAGGCTCAGCCCGGGGCTGAGGGCCATTCACTTGGAGAATGGAGGCGCTTGGTCTATTACCAAGTATTTGACCTAGTGTCAAATTATGCAGCCTATGGATGAGGCACCTAGTTTGTTACCAGGAAGGAACTATAAGCCCTAGATTGGGTCTAGGCATGTGTGACACTTTGACCCTTGATCAATGGGCTTTGCGGTCTTCTCCAAGGCTTAACTGCCCTTTGTTAAGACACCCTAGTACCTGATCTTGGTGTCACATAGAGTGTAAGATAAAAGCATTAGTAATTCTCTTGGTTTATGATGATGTAATTTGAATGGGAATAAAAGACCACATTGAACACAGGTGATGACTAAAGGGGCACTTAAAGAAGACTGAAGCAAAAGTAAAAAATACATGAAGACCCTTAATACCACTAAGGTGTAGAAGTGAAAGTGAAAAAATACCTTTAACACCACTAAACGCAAAAGTCAAAATCAGAAAAGAATAAAATATTATTATTTTGAGATTTTTAATTTTTTCCCACTTATAGGTGACTCAAAGGATATAAAAGAAGATCAAGCCAATTCATTATCACACACACACTTGCTCTCATAGGTACAACTGCTATTAATAAGATCTCACAAGTTGAAAATGAACATTTTTTATGATTGTGCCTTAGCATGGATGAGTTGAGCTAGGGCATCATCATCCATTGAAGGAAAACCCTAAGATAAGGTTTCTATCATTTTTCTGTCTTAAGGGTTTTTTATCAAACCCTCCTCTTCAGCAACAAATTTCTTTTTGGCAGTACTTCCAGACCTCCACGGGCTTCCCAAATTTCTTCTTTGGGCAGCGTTGAGGGTTTTGGCCCTCTCTCCACCTTGACAGGCATGCCACTTAGGGTTCTGCCTTCTCGGCACCTCCGAGAATCCTCTAACAAGACTACCTGGGAGGGTGGTGTCCCTTACAACACCCTCGGGTAGCCACGAGGCAGACCCGTGAGGGGTGTCGTTTCCTAACAGGTCCTCTAGGGAGCTTGTGGGAAGACCCGTGAGGGTCCTGTAGCAGCTCGCAGGGCTGCCGAGCCAGCACAGGCCCTTGGGCCAGCCCGTAAGGCCACAGGTTAGGGCTGCTAGCCATCCGAGCAACATCAAAGCTACTACAGGGAAGCCGACTAGGGAAGACAGTTGACAGGCAGGTCAATGTAGACAACTGGGAAGAGAAACAATCAACGGGAATGTCAACGTAGTACGACCGGGCAGAGACAGCGATTTGGGCAGGTGTATGGATGAGAAGGCTGACAGGGAAGGTTCAGCGGGAAGATCTGGGTAGCTAACATGCTTTCCGGGCATCATGAATTTATTGAGCATAGAAGAGAAATTAGGGCCTCAAGCCCTAATTTGGAAAAATCCCTAATTGGGCATTTTTGTATGTAATTGGAAAATTGATCTCCATATTGTGTGGTTTAACCCTAATGGGGTTTGTGGAACTTTTTGAAGAATTTCAGTCATCTCATTTACATGATGAATTACTAATGCTTTTGGGGCTTTTGTCTTTTAAAGGTCTCCCCAGTGAAAAATCTTTTGTCCAATGTGTTGATGTGATAAATGTTGTTTACTGCACTTATCATTTGTTTATGCTAGTCTGCAAATTTTAAAAGTGTCATGCTAATGCTAAAAAGTTAACATGGTATCAGAGCTTAGCATGTGAAAACACAGTAAAGGGACACTGCTGTTGTTTTCCTAGATCTTGGGATAATTTTTGCAGACTTAACATTTGACTAAGTGACAGAGATTGCCATCAACATCTTCAAACTGGAAGATAAGCTACAAGGTTCAGCTAACTATAACTCTTGGAAGGCCAGGTTGACAACCATTCTAGAATAAAATGACTTGGATGACATTGTGTTTAATGTCATTGAAGAGCCACCATCAAATTATGGCAGGCTTGCTTACAAGAAGAAGCAAGGTAAGGCTAGAAGGATCATCTATGATTCTATCAAAGAGACGGTGATTCCCAACATCACAACTTTGAAGACTGCTAAAGAATACTTTTACACCTTGGCCAACCTATATGAAAAGAAGGCTCCTAGCCAGAAGAGAGTCTTGAAGAAGAGGATACAAACTTTGAAGCTGAACAAGGATGAAGGGGTTGGTTCTTTATTCACAAAGATTGCACAGGTAAGAGATCAACTCAGTGCTATTGGTATTACTGTTGATGAAGATGACCTTGTGAAAACTGTGGTTGATGGTCTCTCAAGCTCTTGAGAAACCTTCATGGCATCTTTCAGTGGACGTGATAATCAACCAACCTTTGAAAATCTTGGCATGATTGCATAGAAGAAGAGGGAAGGACCTTCGACAATGTAACCAAGGAAGGAAACCTTGCACTTGTATCAAAGACAACGAAGTTCAAGAAACCTTTCCCTTAGCAAAAGAAGGGAAAGAATCCTCAATATAAGTTCTCTGACATGTCAAAAGTGGAATGTTATAATTACCACAAGTTTGGAAATTTTTCCAAGGATTGCAAGAAAAACAAGAAGAAACCCAAGGGAAGGTTTCAAGCCTTTGCTGTAGAAGCAGATGAAGAAGAAGAGGAACCAAAGAAGAAGAAGAAAACCAAGGCTAACAAAGATGAAGAGTCTAGAATAGAGTACTACTTGATTTATGCTCTCACTGGTTCTTTCACGAATTGTTCCACTTCTTGGTTGGTGGATAGTGGTGCCTCCAGGAACGTGACAGGTAAATGTGGAGCTCTCACTAGTTACAGAAAGAAGAAGTTCACCATATAGGTAGAACTTGGAGATGACACCACTTACAATATTGAAGGAGTTGGCTCAACTTCACTTCAACTTGACTCAGATACGGTTCTTCATATTGATGATATTATTTATGTTCCTGGTATAAAAAGAAATCTTTTATCTGTTGTTGGCTTAGAGGATAAGGGATACAAAGTCCTCTTCATGGACAAGAAATCCCTCCTATGATAAAATGACACAGATCTAAGCTCAGCAGCACAGATTGGGGTTTGAGAGGGAGGCCTTTATAAGGATTATGAATATTCCACTCATGCTTTGGTACATCACACAGTTGATCCATGTGAACTATGGAATATAAGGTTTGGACACCTTCACTACACAACTCTTCCAGGATTGCAGAAGATGGTCACAGGTATGCCAGGAGTATCCCCAAAAGATGATTGAATCTGCAAAGGATGTTCTCTAGGTAAGAACACTAAGAAATCATTTCCCAGAAGCAAGAATAGTTCTAAAATTATTTTGGATTTGATTCATTCTGACATTTGTGGGCCTATGTCTTCACCCTCCTTGAGTGGGTGTTTATTTTATGTTTAGTTCATTGATGATCACTCTCGGAAGTCATGGATTTATTCCTCAAGGCCAAGAGTGAAACTTTTGATAGGTTCAAAGAGTTCAAAACACTGATAGAAAATTAGGCTGGTAGACACATCTGTATCTTGAGATTAGATAATGAGGGTGAGTATGAATCTAATGAGTTTGATGATTTTTGTCGGGAAGCAAGAATAAAAAAAGAGATGACAGTACCTTACAACCCTCAGCAGAATGGGGTTGCAAAAAGGAATAATAGAACAATCTGTGAAGCTACTAATGCCATGATCACTGATCTAGATCTTTCTCTATCTTTGTGGGCTGAAGCTAGAAGTACCGTGGTGTATATTCAGAATAGAAGCTCACATGCTATCTTGGGAGAGAAGACTCCAGAAGAAGTCTTCACCAAGAAGAAACCTACAGTTGATCACATGAGGATTTTTGGCACTCCTGTGTACGTTCATGTGCCAAAAGAAAATAGGGCTAAGATAGAGCCCTCTGGTAAGAAAGGTATATTTGTTGGGTATAGTGATTGCTCAAAAGCCTATTGGGTCTATATACCAGGACAAAGACATATTGAGGTTAGCAGATATGTGATATTCCATGAGGAAGCTGTGTTTTGTAAAACACTAGAGCTTTCAACGGAAGGTGAAGTTCCTCCACTTGAGTTTCCAGATTCAAAAATTCAAATTGAGGAAGAGGAATTTGAGGATCAAATTCCAAATGTACCCGAGGACACTGAAAGTCCACTAGAAGAACTACTTGAAGTTCTTCCTTCCAAAATGAGACCTACTTGGTACCGAGAGACAGTGCAAGAAGGCGAGAAGCATAAAGCTCCATTAGGGACTTTCAGAGAAAGCATAAGACCACATAAGTAGTCCGGTCTTATGAGCCAGCTTATCAGTGTAGAACCTTCATCATACGAAGAAGCAACGGGGAAACAAGTATGTCTTGATGCCATGATTGAAGAGTAGAGTTCAATCATAAAGAATGAAGTATGGGAAGTTGTTCCCAGACCAATAGTAAATTCAGTAGTGACTTCCATATTGCTTTATAAAATCAAGCATGCTACATATGAGAGTGTGGAGACATATAAAGCCATATTCATAGCTCGTGGATTCACTCAGAAATAAGGCATTGACTATGATGAGACATTTGCTCCTATTGCCAGATATACTACCATTTGAACCATCATTTCACTTGCTGCAGTATTTGGATGGAAGTTACAATAGATGGATGTAAAGACAGCCATCCTCAATGAAAAGATTGAGGATGAAGCATACATTGGACAACCTAAAGGCTTTGTGACTCATGGGAAGAAGACCCATGTATGTAAACTAAAGAAAACCTTGTATGTATTGAAATAGGCTCTGAGAGTCTGGTATGCCAGGATGGATGGGTTTCTCCACAACTTGGGTTTTTCCAAAAGTACAGCTGATCCTAACTTGTACTTTAAGGTTGTTCATAATCATGTCTTGATACTTGTTCTATATGTTGATGAATTGTTTCTTACATGTGATGACAATTGATAGAACAGTCTAAGAGGGAGCTTACCTCTGAATTCGAGATGAAAGATCTCAGATTGATGCATTACTTCCTTGGATTAGAGTTCTGGAAAAATCCAAGAAAGATCTTCTTGACACAAGGAAAGTATGCTGTGGATATCTTGCAGAGATTTTGGATACATGACTGCAAGTCCATGAGTGTACCCATGACTACCAACTTGACAAAGTTGCGGGACTTGGCCGCCAGTTCACAGAGTGTGAACTCTACTCTGTACAAACAACTTATTGGATCCCTGATGTATCTCATAGATACGAGACTAGACATCTGACCAGACATTTGTTACACATTGAATGCACTTAGTCAGTTCATGTCCGATCCGAATTTGGCATAATCTTGGTAGCTTCCAAACATGTACTCAGATACGTGCGAGGTACTATCACTTATGGGATTAGGTATACTTCCAGCAATTGAGTATTGTTATCTGGATATACAGATTTAGTTTGGGCTAGCAGTGCAGTTGACCGGAAAAGTACCTCTGGTTATTGCTTTAGTATGGGATCAACAATGATCTCTTGGTCCAGCAAGAAGCAAGGTTCCGTAGCTAAGAGTACAGTTGAGGCAGAGTATATTGCCACAAGTGATGTCTGCAAGGAAGCAGTTTGGCTCAAAAAACTTGTATATGATCTGTTCGAGGGAAAGCTGGATTCTATGATCATCCATTGTGATAATCAGAGTTGCATAAAGCTTTCAGAGAACCCAATGTTTCATGATAGATCGAAACACATTGAAATGATATATCATTTTATAAGAGACCTAGTGCAGAGAGGTGATCTGAAGTTGCAGTACATTAGTACGGATGAACATATCGTAGATATCTTGATCAAGCCTATGACAACATCAAAGTTTGTGTACTTTTGTGACAATCTTGGTATGGCAGAGAATGCCTCTCTTGTTGAGAGGGAGTGTTGATTTTTCTAAGTAGCATCGAGAGCCATTCTCTTAGGAGAATGGGGACACATGGTTCGGGACAACAGTGTGGACTCAACCTAGTGTTGAGTGATCATTCTGTTGAATGATGATATCTAGTCCTTGACCATGATATGGACCCAGCTCTTCCCTGGGGGAACTCAACCTTGTGTTGAGTGACCATTCTAGTGAATGGTAGACATCTGGTCTGGGACCACTATGTGGACCGATCTAACACTGGTAGACTCAGCTTAGTTCTGAGTAGCCATTCTTTCGAATGAAGGAACCTGGTCAGTTACCGGGACTCAACTCGGGGCTAAGGGCCATTCTCTTGGAGAATGGAGGTGCTTGGTTTGTTATTAAGTATTTGACCTAGTGTCAAATTATGCAGCCTATGGCTGAGGCACCTAGTTTGTTACCAAGAAGACACTATAAGACCTAGACTAGGTCTAGGGATGTGTGACACTTTGGCCCTTGATCAATGGGCTTTGTGGTATTTTCCAAGGCTTACCTACCCTTGGTTAAGAGACCCTAGTACCTGATCTTGGTGTCACACAGAGTGTGAGATAAAAGCATTAATAATTCCCTTGGTTTATGATGATGTAATTTGAATGGAAATAAAAGACCACGTTGACCACATGTGATGATCAAAGGGGCACTTAAAGAAGACCAAAACAAAATTAAAAAATACATCAAACCCTTAGTACCACTAAGGTGTAAAAGTGAAAGTGCAAAAAGACCTTTAACACCACTAAAGGCAAAAGTCAAAATTAGAAAAGAAAAATATTATTATTTTGAGATTTCTAATTTTGGCCCACTTACAGGTGACTCAAAGGATATAAAAGAAGATCAGGCCAATTCATTATCACACACACATTTGCTCTCACGTGTACAATTGCTATTCAGAAGATCTCACAAGATGAAGAAGAAAAGTTTTTATGATTGGGCCCTATCATGGATGATTCTAGATAGGGCATCATCATCCATTGAAGGCAAACCCTAAGCTAGGGTTTCTATCATTTTTCTATCTTAAGGGTTTTTTTATCAAACCCTCCTGTTTAGAAACAAATTTATTCTTGACAACCATTCTCTCACCGGGAAGTATTTGTAGACCTCCACGGACAACCTCACTCTTATCCAGAGGCTTCCCGAGTTTATTATTTGGGTAGCGTTGAGGGTTTTGATCCTCTCTCCATCTTCATAGGCAGGCCACTTAGGGCTCTTCCCTCTCGGCAACTCCAGGAAGCCTCTAACATGACTACCTGGGAGGGTTTTGGTCCTTACGACACCCTCGGGTAGCCACGAGGTAGACCCGTGGAGGATTCTATAGCCTATCAGGCCGTTCGTGCAGACCTGTGAGGGTCCTGTAGCAGCATGCAGGGTTTTTGGTCCAGCATAGGCCCTCGGTCTAGCTCGTAAGGCCATGAGCCAGGGCTACTAGCCCTCTGGGAAGAAACAGAGCTTCCACAGGGTGACCGGGCAGAGAAAACAATTTACAGGAAGGTCAACGTAGATGGTCGGGAAGAGAAACAATCAACGGGTAGGTCAACGCAGTATGACCAGGAAAAGACAGAGAGATCTGGGCAGGTGTATGGGCTGGCAGGCTAATTGGGCAGGTTGAGTGGGCAGATCCGGGAAGCTAACAAGCTTTTCGGGCAGCCTGAATTTATTGAGCAGAGAAGAGAAATTAGGGCCTCAAGCCCTAATTTGGAAAAATCCCTAATTGGAAATTTTTGTATGTAATTGGAAAATTGACCTTTAGATTGTGTGGTTTAAACCTACTGGGGTTTGTGTAAATTTTTGAAGAATTTCAGTCATCTCATTTACAAGATGAATTTCTAATGGTTTTGGGGTTTTTGTCCTTTAAAGGTTTCCCCAGTGAAAATTCTTGTGTCCATTGTGTTGATGTGATGAATGATGTTTACTACACTTATCATTTGTTTATGCTAGTCTACAAATTTTAAAAGTATCATGCTAATGCTAAAATCTTAAGAGCTAATCCCTGAAGAAGATCACACAAACCATAGATCAAGGATATGAGTGCCTCACATGCGCATACCCGGTGTAGGGATTATATTGATAGCCTAGTAATTGACCAGGTGCCTCATCCCCCTAGTCTGCATCACTTGACTTAATGTCAAGTACTTGGTAACTGACCAAATGCCTCCATTCTCCCTGAGAATGACCCTTAGGCCTAGGCTGAGTCCCCTAGTCCTAGACTAGTCCAAATATCCTGGTAACTAACCAGGTGCCTCAATTCAAAGAATGGCCACTCAACTCTACGCCCCCGGTACTAGACCGGTTCAATATCCTGGTAACTGACCAAGTTCCTCCATTCAAAGAATGGCCACTCAGATTTAGGCTGTCCCCCAGTACTAGACTCGTTCAATGACTAGGTTCCTCGATTCAAAGAATGGCCACTCAGCTCTAGGCTGAGTCCCGCAGTGATGGACTGGTACAAGTTCCTGGTAAATGACTAGATGCCTCCATTATCCAAGAGAATGGATATCGATGCTGCTTCGAAAAAATAAACACTCCCTCTCAGCAAGAGAGGTATTCTCTGCCATGCCAAGCTTGTAACGAAAGTACAAAAAATTTGTTGTTGTCAGAGGCTTGGTCAGGATATCTGCAATCTGTTCATCTGTACGGATGTACTACAGCTTCAAAGTGCCTCTCTATACTAGGTCTCTGATTAAATGATACTTCATTTCAATGTGTTTTGATGTATCATGAAACACAATATTTTCTGAAAGCTTAATGCAACTCTTATTATCACAATGAATAATCGTTGAGTCAAGCTTTTCGTTGAACAGATCAGAGAGTAGTTTCCTAATCCAAACTGCTTCCTTGCAGACATCACTCACAACAATATACTCAAATTCATGTGTACTATGAGCTATAGAACCCCGTTTCATGCTGGACCAAGAGATCATTGCAGATCCCATACTTAAGCAGTAACCTCAAGTACTTTTCTGGTCTACTACACTTCCAGTGCAATTTGAGTCAGCATATCCAGCTAACATTACTCCACTGCTAGAAGCATACATGAGACCATAAGTGATAATACCTCACACATATATGAGTACATGTAATATCCCAACTGACATTCTATTGTACTTGGGTAATATGTTTGTTTTCCAGAGGCTCAAATTATGCTAGAAAGACAAATAAAATGTGCATGCAAAAAAGTGTTGTGCCAAATGGCCCTAAAAAATACTGATCTGGAGAAATAATAGGGTAAAGGCTTCAAGTAAGAAGGGATACACATACCATTGATAATAAGGCTGATAGACTGCCAATAGATAAGGTGCATGCATGTTATGCTGAAAAGCTGAGAAAATAGTGATCCTCTCCTGAAATTGATGCCCAGTTAAAAGAGTGCCCTCCTTCTGTTGATCTTGACGTTTTTGAGGGAAGAAGTTTCTGTTGCTGATAAAAATTCCTAGGACTGATGGTATAGACCTCTCGGAGAGATAAGGAGATAAATGCAGAAGATTAGACTCCTTCAAGCAGCCTAGAAAATTGATTTGCTGGAGATGGATGATGTTCTCTCTCCTCACATTTTCTGCTAGAGGAGGCTTGGAATGTTCCCAGAATGGAATAGTAGTCACCCAATATGCTGATGTATATCTACTAAGAATATAAGAGGTAGCATGCATAAGTTTTACTTGATTCCTGAAGGCTAGCGATAATATCTAGGATTTCCACTTGTATCCCCAGTAGCAAAGGGTACACTTGCAATAAACTCTCTCTCTAATGTCTAAATGACCGAACAAAGAATAAGAAGCTGATGAATACCGATGATAGATCTAGATGATCTATCACGAAGTGATTAGGGCAGATAGATTTCACTGCCAAAACCCCTTGCTAGCCGAAGACCTTCATCTCCAACCCCAACTTGCTACTACGACACTTGCTGCTGCTTCTCTAGAAACCAAACTCAATAATAATAATCATAAATAGTCCTTTTGGTTCAATGACCCTTCTTATATAGCTTAGCATGTACTTTTAGGGTTTGCATGTCACTTTTTGGGTTTGCGCTTTATTTTTTGCATGCATGCAATTCTAATTTCTCATTGACTTTAAGCCTGAAGAGACAACAAGGCTTCTTTACCATACCGATGACTTAATATTGAATGAATGCTCTGTTTTGCTCCTGTTATCATATGTCCTCAGCCAATTCCCTTTTCTTGTAGTACCCACTCGAACCTATGGGAATTAAATAGGTTAGCGGGTGTTTTTGTCTCTTAATTAGAAGATGAAATTACAATCCTCCACACTTGAAATTGCTTGTCCTGAAGCGACTTCAAAATAGGATGTTGCAATACATGTTCTACCCCCCATGTGGTGTCTTCAATAGGTAATTATTTCCATTTTACCAAGTATTTCTGAATTACCCTGTTTCAGAGTTTCCTTTCTCGAACCTGTATAATTCTCTCTGGAATCAGTACTAGAAGCCCTTAATAATCTAAGGGAGGTAGTTCTGTGGATGGAGAAATGTGTTTCCCTACCGTTTTCTTGAGATTTGATACATGAAATACATTTTGAATTTTACTTTCTTCTGGAAGTTCAAGTTCATAATCCATCTCTCCCATCTTCTGACTACTTTATAAGGACCATAGAAATGAGGTTTCAGCTTCTTTTCTTGAGTGACGATTGTCTGCAAGGTTGTAGTCGTAAGTATACCAAATCCACTATCTAGAAACTATGTTAGTATCTATGTCAGTCCGCATATAATTTCTGCTGGTTTTGAGCTGCCTGTAGATTCTCTTAGAACTTTAAGAATATCCTGGTTTTCCTGTACCCAATCTTTTGCCTTAGGTGCTCTTATGTCTTTGAAGACAAAATATGAAAAATTTAGTGCCTCATAGCCATATAAAGCTTTGAAAGGAGTCATCCTAATAGACATATGGCGAGTAGTATTATAACAGTACTCCCCTAGGTGTAGCCATTTAATCCATGTCCTCTGTTGCCCTGCTACATAATTTCTCAAATATCCCTTGATCCATTTGTTGACTATCTCAGTCTGCTATTGAGATATTCCCCGAAAATACATTTTGTTGCTTCTCTGGAGAAGGATGATTTTCATTCCTATTTGTGATGTTCAAAACTGAAGTTCCACTATTATGAGAACTCTTTGAAATCTGAAGTGAAACCCGATGAAAAAGTTGTTGATAGTCTATCAAATGAGATGCATAAAGTTCAAAAAATGACACATTTTAAATGGAATTCATAGTAGCTGATGTTGCAGCTACGAGATCCTTTTTAGACTCTAGAGTATTGGTGAAAGGACCGATGATGCTGCTAAAATCAAAACAACCTAGTTTGAACCTTCTTCTATGCTGGATAAAACACCTGCATAAAAACTTACATTAGAGGAAATTTCAACTCAAAATGGACCTTTTAACTCTAATTCAAATTCCATGTCATCATGTGTTAGCCAATGAAATTGCTTTAAATTTGAATTACTGTATAGGTATTAAACATTTTTTTAATATAAATTTGGGGATAGGTATCATAAAAAAAACTACTTTTTTTGTTTGTATTTTCGACATATCTCTCTGTGTTTTTACTCAAATTTCGATCGGGAGAGCTTGTTGGATGTGAAATTAAATTCTGTATCCAATGAGTACCCACTCGGAATAATTTTGACGGTCCTCACTACCCCAAAAACAAGAAATACCTTAAAAATGTGATGATGACATAACGAGCTCTCCTGATCGAAATTTGAGTAAAAACACGGGGAGATATGTCGAAAATACAAACAAAAAAGTAGTTTTTTTCTTTTCTTCCTGCAAAATTAATAAATATTATTTTATTAATTTTTTTTAGGAGGCCCATTTTGAGTTGAAATTTCCTCTAATGTGTGCAACTCAAGATAGCAAAAAATTTTATTCCATGTCTAATTTCACGCATGTCATTTTGGGGAGGCGTCCTTATGCCAGGACATTGACCTTGCATAATAATTTTATTTTGACCATTTGTGTGTGATTCATAATGCACGGGACTATCAAGAGCCACTGTAAAAGAAAAAACACCTGTTTTGTTTGAAGATATCTTTATAGCACTTACTTGATGTGGATGGGATGCAAAAAATTCCCTCGTAAACTCTATTCCCTAAGCAACATACTTCACTGTAGCTTTTGCTGTATCTAAATCCAAATCCCTTTTATAACTATTAGCATCAAAATATTTATGAGAAGCACCAAAATCTATTTTGATGTCACCTAGTGGTTGATAAACCTCAGTAGGTTGACTTGCCATCATTTTTTCCGCAGCGCTAACCTCTCTAAATTGACCATCTATCACAAGCTTACCGACTTAGAACAATTAAAATTTTTGGATCTGTGTAGTCACTTGGCACTCTAGTCCACAGTGTATCCTCACATATACTAAGGCTAATAGACTACCAATAGATAATATGCATGCAGGTTATGTTGAAAATATGAGAAAATAGTGCCCTCCTTCTTATGATCTTGACATTGTTGAGGGAAGAAGTGCCTATTGCTGATGAAACTTCCTAGGACTGATGGTATAGACCTCCTGGAGAGATGAGGAGATAAATGCAAAAGATTATACTCCTTTAAGAAACTTAGCGAGTTTATTTGCTAGAGATGGATGAAGTCCTCTCTCTTCACGTTTTCTGCAGGAGGAGGCTTGGAATATGCCTAGAATGGAATAGCAGTCACCCAATATGTTGATGTATATCTGTTGAGAAGAATAGAGGTAGCATGCAAAAGTTTTACTAGATTCTCGAATGCTTTTCAACTTCTTGCACAGTTTCTTGGTACCAGTATGGTATCCTTTTGGAAGGAGGAGCCTCAAGTAGTTCTTCAACCAGACTTTCATATTCTTCAGGCACATCTGGAATTTGAGTCTCAAATTCTTCTTCCTCCCTCTGAACTTCTGAATCTGGGATCTTAGAAGGAGGTTATTCATCTTCCTTTGAAATCTCTTGTGTTTGAGGAAACATAGATTCCTCATGGAATATTACATATCAACTGAATTCAATGTACCTTTGTCCAGGGACATAAATGAGATAATCCTTCGAGCTTTCACTGTAACCAACAAATATGCCTTTCTTTCCAGAAGGCTCTAGCTTAGCCCTGTTTTTTTTTGGCAAATGAATGTACGCGAGAGTGCCAAAAATCCTAATGTGGTCAACTCCGGGTTTCTTGCTGGTAAATACTTCTTATGGGGTCTTCCCTCCCAAGATAGCATGAGGGATTTTGTTTTGAATGTACGCAACAATACATGCAGCTTCATCCCACAAAGATAAGGGAAGATCAAGGCTAATCAGCATAGCTTTAGCAAATTCACAAATCATTTTATTCTTCCTTTCTGCAACCCCATTCTGTTGAGGGTTGTAAGGCAGTGTCAGCTCCCTCTTGATTCCTGTTTCTCAGCAAAAATCATCAAACTCATTAGACTCATACTCACCTTCGTTATCTGGCCTGAGGATATAGATGTGTCTTCCTGTATGATTTTCAATTAGAGCCTTGAAATCTTTGAACTTGTCAAAAGTGTCATTCTTGACTTTGAGAAAGTAAATCCAGGACTTTTGTGAGTCATCTATGAACAAAATATTGTACAAAAATCTGCTCAAATATGGTGAAGACATAGGCCCACATATGTCAGAGTGAATCAAATCCAATATTCCTTTAGATCTATTCTTGCTTATGGAAAATGATTTCTTAATATTCTTACCTAGAGCACAACCTTTGCAAACGCCATCTTGTTTAATAGAAAATTTTGGCATACCTGTAACCATCTTTTGAAGAGAACCCTGTAACCTTTGTCTTCTAAACCAACAATAGAGAGGAGGTTCTTCTTCAACCCAGGGACATATAAAATGTCATTAATGTGCAAAACTGTGCCTGATTCAAGTCGAAGTGAGGCTGAGCCATCTCCTTCAATATTGTAAGTGTTGTCATCCCAAAGTTCTACTTGATTAGTGAAATTCTTCTTTCTGTAGCTGGTGAGTGCTTCACAGAATCCTGTCATATGTCTGAAAACACTACTATCTAATAACCAAGAGTTAGCACTATTAGTGATGGATCCAGAAAGAGCAGAGATTAGGTAATATTCCCTTATAGGTTCATTTTATTTGGTAGTCTTAGTGTTCTTCTTCTTCTTTGGTTCTTCTTCATTTGCAGCAGAAGCTTGGAACCTTCTTTTGAACTTTCTTTTGGGATTCCTGCAATCCTTGAAAAAATGTTCAATTTTGTGACAATTAAAGCATTCAAAACTTGAAGCATCAAAACACTTACCTTGTGGTTTCTTTCCCTTCTTTTTCCGAGTGAAGGGATTTTTGAAACTCCTTGTCTTAGCTGTAAGAGCAAGGTTCCCTTGCTTTATGGCAATTTCTTTGCTTTGAACTCTTCCTTCTTCTTCCAAACAATCATACCAGAGTGTATCAAAGTTTGGCTGATTTTCATGTCCACTTACAACTGCCATAGAGGTTTCCCAATAATTGGGAGACCATCGAATACAGTCTGCAAAAGATTATCATCATCCAGAGATATACCAATAGTAGTAAGTTGATCTCTTACCTATGCAATTTTTGTAAATAAGGGGGAAACTCCTTCATCCTTGTTCATCTTTAGTGTGTGAAACCTTTTCTTCAGTAATATTTTCTGGCTAGGCGCCTTCTTTTCTTATAGATTCGTCAAGGTGTCAAAAAATTCTTTGGCGGTGTTCAATGGTGTAATGGTGGACATCAAGGTTTCTTTGGCCGAGTAATGATGATCCTTCTTTCCTTCTGTTTCTTCTTCTTGAATGCAATTCTAACAGCATGAGTTGTAGGTTCTTCTATGTCACTAAGAACTAGGTCGTCTAGATCATTTTCCTCCAGGGTGTCCATGAGCCTCAATTTCCAAGAGTTGTAGTTTGTTGAACCCTGACGCCTCTCTTCTGGTCTGAAAGTGTTGGTGCCCATTACTGCTTTACAATTCAATTATCTAAGTCTGTAAAATGTCCCGAGGTCTAGGAAGATTGAATAATATGCTCTCTTACTGAAATCTTCACATGCAAAGCTCTGATACCATGTTGAATTTTAGCACGTGCATATATTATTTAATTTTTGTAGACTATAAGATAGATAACAATAAGACAAGTGCAGTAGATAATCAAGCATCAACACAATGAACACCAGATGTTTTCACGTGGTACCTTTAAAGGACAAAAACCCCAAAAGCATTAGTAATTCATCCCTTAAATGAGATGACCGAGTTTGTTGCAGCAATAAAAGATTCTTAGAATTCTAAGATGAATGTTCTTCAATGGTTCTCAAAATCTATGAGGCTTGAACAATTGCAAACCATAAAAAAAATTGCCACAAAGAAAAAATTTCCAAAAAATACAGATTAGAGTTTCCTACCCATATTTTCTCTTTGCTGCCAAAACTGCCCAAGACTCATATGCTGCTGCCTGTACCAATTTAAGGGCTGCCCAAAATTTACAGAAGGATTCCTGCAAATTCCTGAAGCTTCTTGGATCAATCCAGGTGCTGCACAAATTTAAATGCAACTTCTCGAGACTTGTTTTTCTATGCTCGGACTATTCTGGGTTCACCCTACTGCTTCCCGTGAAGAGAGTGTGGTTGCCCAAGATTTCTATGTGTAGTTTAGGGAAACCTGAGTTATGGGAGGGCTGCTAGAGACCTGCTCTTCTGCTGCTTCTGCTGGTCATGAGGAGTATGGAGAGTGAAGGATGCCCTAGCTAGTAAAGCCACCATGCTAGGGCATGAAACAAACTAGAGGTATTCTTTCACTTGCAAAACCAATGAATTCTCCAAAAGGAGCAGTCACGGATGGAGAGAAGGTGTGTATGAGCAAATACGTTTTTCTTTTTCCAATACCATTTTGAGTAAATGATTCCAAATATCTTCCCTTTAGAATTGTGATTATTGACCTCCGGAACGAGATTCATTCTTGTTCAGAATTGAAGAGAGCTGGGTAGAAGTTCTGAATGTAAGCTTCCAATTTTAAAGCAAGAATCTTGTGAATGAGGTCTAGATTCATTGACGAATGAAAATTGCAGAGGTCAAGGACTTGGTTATGACTGCAGGAACAGAGTACATGACGACTATTGCCGCTTTTCACACACCTGGGTCACGTGGCATAAATATTCAATCCACTCGGTGTGTCCTTGGGGGCAAGTCAAGAGTCAAGGCTGTCACCTTGTTCTTGAGTCCTTCATTTAGGTTCAACTCCTAACGAAGCCAAGGGGGGTAGACCCTATTGAGTTACTAAGGAAAAATTATTTAGTATGATGATGGTATTAAAGAGTATGTTTTTAGGATTTTTGACTTAACGATTGTAAACAACAAATAACCAGATAAGATAATCACAAGTAAGCATGAAATGACACACAATCGCATAAGATTGAAAGAAATAAACAGCTGACCAGTGCTAAAAATGGAGTCGAAAATATTTTAAGAGTGCTTGCAAGTGTTGAAATAAATGTTGTGCAATTGTATCTTGGTTAATTTTAAATTAATGTGAAGATGAGTAATTTAACTTAGGCGAGGGGACTCTAAATATACCCAGGGGGTACTTGAAGTATGTCCAAAACTAAACCGTCACGGCTACCCGCAAGGAATATATGGGATGAATGGAGTCTTTGAGGCTGTTGTTCATAATGCACCCGAAGGTGTAACAGAGATCGACGCCCAGAGGTCACTTTTCAGGAGTTCCCGCTTCCTTTGGGTATTTTGCCATCGTAATGATTAGATCGAGGCGTTGGATTTTCGCTTGATGGTTTGTCAATTTTGGAGAGTGAATCCTAATTATTCTAGTCACTCAAGTACTTTTGATACAACTCGACTGATCGGACGAACCGCAGCCAAGTACAGAGCATACACACTGGAGTCTTTGTTATTTTTAGTTAATTTTAAGATAGGTGTTCTTGTTAAAAAGAAAACCCTCCAGGAACCTCTTTTGATCCAAGTGGATCTCAATCGGGGAATCAAGGAGGGGTTAATTTTATTATAGTTGACAAAACAGTTGATGAAAAGGAATCAAATATACACAATGTTGGTTTTCTAATTAGTCCTACCACACATCTCTTTCCCCTTGCAGGTCAATCGGGAAGTCGTGGGATAAGTATTAAAATTACTTTGAAACCACTAGATATGGAAATTATTATAAATCAAGGTATACTACCCTGCAGATTAGAACTATGCTAGATTGAAAAAAGATGAGAAAAAAGTAAAAAATGACATAGATGCAAATCCCCCCAGGGGGGACGGTGAATAGCCTATTCGAAAAGACTTTTTATTTTTATTAGCAACGATTTACAATATCAGCAAATTGAAATTGATGCACTTTGGTCCTTGTTATCTGGGATCCAAAGGCTTACAAAAAGCTTGTAACAAGCTAAACTCAAAACACAGTGGTGGGGGAAGCTTCCAGGAAGCTCTGGTTTTTTCAAGAGTCGAAAAATGGGCAGAGTCTCCTTCTCTTTTTTGTTAGACCTGCTAAAAAACAACGAACAATTAAAATCAAATGTGCCCAAACACACTTTAAAAGTGTTTTGGGTCATCACGCTAGTTACCAAAAAAAACTAAGTAAAAAATTGTTAAAAGGGGCTAATCTAGTTTTGCAAAAGGATCCAAGGAAAGCAAGCTTTCCTTGGGATCTTGGCTTTCTGTTTGGGCAGCCAATGAGATATGCACTTTTCTTGCAGAATTTAAATCTTTAAAGAATTAAAAAAGAACTTTACCTTATGAGCAAGTTTTAGATCTATGATTTAGCTACTTGCAAAAAGACAATTCCTACACCTGGATCTATCTTTATGAAATTCCAGATCTAAGTAGCAAGACTCTTATGAAATAGATCTAACAATACATATTCAATTCTTAGAATGAGATCTGGTCATAAGAGGGAGAGACAAGTAACCGGAAGATTGATTTTTTTTTAAAGAAATGAGAAGAAGAGGAGAGAAGGTCGGCTCGTTGCTTGAATGGAGAAAGTTGAAAGGAGACCCTTTTTTGGAGCGCTGAGGGACAGAGTCTTGAGCTTATTGGATAAGGAATGAAGTCAATCTTGATCCACACCTTCATCCAATCAGGAACCTGCAACTAGATAACACAAGCCTGCACAACACCTTGTGAGATCTGGATATAGATGTATAAAGCAACAAAAATGAAAGATCATGCAAAAATAATTTTATTTAAGCATATAACTGAAATTCTTGAGCATACATCATATTGATAAAAAAGAGCAAGCAATCTAACTTGCCTAGTTTACACCCTTACTTGATTCAACTGAATCCTTGAAGCCAGAAAACGAAAGCAGCATAGAAATTGGTAATAAATTACAGTTACCACATTAGCAGCATAGCACTGAGAATCCACACAAACACATGCACTACACGGTATAGCCTCCAAAGATTTTTTATTCACAAAATATAGCAGTATTACAATGGCAACAACTCCTCAATCTAGCTCTAACTAGCTTGGAAGAGGCATCCTGAGCTTTATTTATACAAAACACAGGAGATCCAGCCCAGGGGGGGCGCAAATCCCAAGGAGATAGACCACTGTAGCTGAAGGAGAGTCCATCAATGCCTAATCTGTGTCTAACTAAGCCAGATCTGAGTCTCACTGAGTGCAACTGTCAATCAGAGAGCTAATTTGACTGACACCTCAACTTGTTGACTGAAGCATCCACCAAAACTCATCTTGATGAGCCCAAACGTGTGGAGGAGAGAGGGAGGGCAAAATTCCCCATAAAGGATGCTGAAGTTCAACTTTGGATTTGTCCATATCACCTCCTTTAGCCAAGGATTTGTCAGATCCAGTCAATCTGGTCCAGATATGACTGATTTCAATCAAATCGACTGAGAATCCACTGATCTAAGATTTTGGATTTGCTCCTTTATTCACCAATTTATTAATTAAAATAATCAATAATTGATTTTTTGGGGCTTTCTCACCCGAGTGATGGAAAATCACTCAAAACTAGGAAAAAGTGGGTCCATGGGTTTACATGGTGCTCTTAGCTTGAAAAAGAGCACCTACATTACTGAAACTGATTATTTGGCCCACTTTTATTACAAAACCAAAATTTCCAATTAAACTATTAAAAAATAGCCTAAGTTTTGGAAAAATTAAATTTTAATAAAAAACACTAAAAAAATTAAAAAATTAAAAAACTTGAAAAAACTTAGGGGGACTTAGACATGTTCATATGACTCGACCATGATGCCTATGGAGTGAAAAACTTAGAAATTATCAGTCGTTTATTCAACAATCAATAATAACAAAGGGAAAAAACACCCTGGGCTGATCGGATTGACAAATAAAGTCTAAGAGACTGAGTCTTTTACAGACACTATCATGCTAGAACATTTATTACAGTTCCCCCACGGGGTATGAACATGTGATATAGTACAACAAAGCTTCCCAGAAGCAAGACTGAAGGTCTTCTGAAGTCCGAACAAGTTATCCTTGTCCGGTTCACCAGGCTCACTTGATAAAAAACCACTAAGTACAACTTAGGTGGTAACATTCTGGCTCCATCTAGGGACGTGTGCTCGATCTGGTCATAGGGCAAGGAGAGGATACGAGAATACCAGTATCTTTGGTTTATACACCCTGTAAAAACATCTCAACTTGACAAGAAAACCTCAATAGCACAAGCTTTACATAAAAACCAAATGAACCATTAAGCTAATTTATTTAAACAAAATAAATGTAACTAAATAATGAAAAAAAAAGGTTTTATTATAACTAAAACAAAAATGTGGAAAGTAAATGCTATTTTTCAAGGAGCTTATTTTCCTACTCTAAGCATGATATAAAAAGGGTTAAGTGTAATCAGAAATCCAATGTAACCACCTAAGCATTTTATTAACATAAAAAAAATTCCTTGTCTTTGGTTACCAACGAAAGTAAGGATACTTTATTTAGAAAATGCAAACCTGCGTGATGATCCGGAAGGGGCAGGATGGATGGGAAATCATAGGCATGAATAATGTCGTTAAACTTCCTCCCAAACTGGTAAGTGCTTGCGTAGGCTGCTTCTATCCATGACTGGGCAGGGTTGATGTACAAATCAGAATGATGAGGTAGATTGACTACACCATCATACTGATCATCAAGGCTTACCGGATGATAATTTATTGTATAAGTCCCAAGCGGCTCCAAATCATGAGGAAACTCTATATGTGAAGATGAAAGTTGAGACTGATATTCTACTGACTGCATAACATCTGTCTTTTCACAACACTGCTTCCCCATGTATTCATTATTGATATTGATATTGATATATGGCTCAAACTAATCATATGGATAGACTACATGCTCTTTTTCCATATCAAAGTTTCCCAAGGCCACATTGTCCATGCTCTCTCCTTTAGATATGCCATAGACAGAAAAATCAACAAAACCATCAAAAGCTTCTGGTTCATTATTTTCCTCTTTATTCATGTCACAGACTGGATTTTCCATGAATGTCTAGGACTCCTCATCAACATCTTTTTCGGAGATAAGGGAGTCTTCGTCACTTGTATCGTGCTCCAAGTTATACTTGTCCTTATTTTCATACTCATCTTCTTCAAAGAAAAGGTCACAAGGCAGTAAACCTTCCAAACTGTCATCATTATATGGAGAACACGTAGGAGTCCAATCATGTACATTACAGTTTTCATCATAAGTTTCACTATAAGATTCTGCAGTGGTTTCATCCTTAGGCTTGTATTGTTTAGCTGGTGACAAAGGGTAGGCCTGACCTACCATGTATACATGATCAAGCTTGCTTGAAGTTGTTTCCTAACTAATGAACTCGAGAAGTCCATGTTCCATGACTTGATTTGCAACATAACAAGTGCTTTCTTGGTGGAATTGTTCATAGGGTCTACACCATGGAATTACTTCGTCTACCATGTTAGCCGAGTCTAACTGATTTCGAAGCCTAGGATTTTGATGAGGAAAATTATTTTGATACATCTGATTCTGCTTGGGATGAAAGTTCCTAGGTCCATTATTCCTTTCCATTGTGATCAATCTATTATGTATGTGATTCAAGTGTGCAAAATGATTGGCCATTAGTTGGATTTGACTAGTAACCAAGTCTTTTATCATGTTAGTTACCTTTTCCATGGGGTCTTTAGAGGTTCCCTTTTCTTCTAATTCAACAGATTTTCCCTTCTCTTTGTTGTATGAAGTGTTCCCCCTAGTGTAACATGGAATGTTGGATTTGCCTGAAGACTGCATATTCTTTTCTATTTTTTCAACCAATTCCCGAGTAGTTTTTAGATTGGCAGGCTCTTTGTCCCTTAACTGGTACCTCAAATCACCAGTGAAAGCTTTGATGTAAGATATGAGGATGGATGCATCCTTTGGATTGATTTCTTTAGGGAGGTACGCAACCACACACCTGAACTTAGTGTTAAATTCATCCATGGTTTCATTCTCCATCTTCTTAATGTTATGAAGGGTAGCAAGAAGATGTCTTGGTTCTTTCTTTTCTCCCCATTTCTTCTTAAAGCCCTCTAGGAATTCACTAAGAGTTTTATATGAATCATCATCTAGGTCGAAGCACCATTCTTCAGCATCATCTTCTAAGGATAAAGCAAAGAGCTTCATTTTGACATCGTCATGGTCATGGGTAGCATCATTGCAATAACTGACCAGGTGCTTTTCAAACTTTTGAAGGTGAGACTTGGTAGTGATGGCATTATTGCCCTGAAATATGGGGAGCTTCTTGATAGCATCTTTTGGAATGGCATGGGGAGCACCTACTATTTGAGAAAAGTCAAGGGGTTTGAATAATTCCGTTATTTCTTGAGATTGGAGAACATGACTTTCTACAAATATGTGATGGATATCTGAGAGGGATTGGTCTCCTAAATCTTCAAGGTTTCTACGAGAAGTTTGCCTATTCAATCTTTCCCTAATAAACCTTTCGGGATCAAGGAGATGATTGAATAATTGATGGCGATTTCTTCGTGTAGAAATTCTTGGAGGGATGTTAGACAATGGAGTCGCCAGATGGATCGAGTTTTAATTTTTATGTTTTTTAAAGACAATATCAATCAAATTTTTTTTAATCTTTTTAGTTGTTTAGAAAAAAGTTAAGCTAAGTCGTACCCGAGAATAAAAAGATTTATCCCTAGAAACGACGCCAAAAAGTGTTGCCACCTTTCACACACCTGGGTCACGTTGCAGAAATCTTCAAGCCACTCGGTGTGTCCTTGGGGGCAAGTCTCGAGTCAAGGCTGTCACCTTGTTCTTGACTCCTCCGTTTAGGCTCAACTCTTAACGAAGCCAAGGGGGGTAGACCCTATTAAGTTACTAAGGAAAAATTATTTAGTATGATGGTGGTATTAAAGAGTATGTTTTTTAGGAGTTTTGACTTAACAATTGTAAACAACAAATAAGCAGATAAGATAATCATAAGTAAGCATGAAATGACACACAATCGCATAAAGATTGAAAGAAATAAATAGTTGACCAGTGTAAAAAATGGAGTCGAAAATATTTTAAGAGTGCTTGCAAGTGCTGAAATAAATGTTGTGCAATTGTATCTTGGTTAATTTTAAATTAATGTGAAGATGAGTAATTTAACTTAGGCGAGGGGACTCCAGATATACCCAGGGGGTACTTGAATTATGTCCAAAACTAAACCGTCACGGCCACCTGCAAAGAATATGTGGGCTGAATGGAGTCTCTGAGGCTGTTGTTAATAATGCACCTGAAGGTGTAATAGAGATCGGCGCCCCGAGGTCACTTTTCAGGAGTTCTTGCTTCCTTTAGGTATTTTGCCATCGTAATGGTTAGATCGAGGCGTTGGATTTTCTCCTGATGGTTTGTCAATTTGGGAGAGTGAATCCTAATTATTCTTGTCACTCAAGTGCTTTTGATGCAGCTCGACTGATCGGACGAACCGCAGCCAAGTACAGAGCATACACGTTGGAGTCTTCGTTATTTTTAGTTAATTTTAAGATAGGTTTTCTTGTTAAAAGGAAAACCCTCCAGGAACCTCTTTCGATCCAAGTGGATCTCAATTGGGGAATCAGGGACGGGTTAATTTTATTATAGTTGACAAAACAGTTGATAAAAAATGAATCAAATATACACAATGCCGGTTTTCTAATTAGTCCTACCATGCATCTCTTTCCCCTTGCGGGTCAATCGGGAAGTCGTGGGGTAAGTATTAAAAATACTTTGAAACCACTAGATATGGAATATGGAAATGATTATAAATCAAATTATACTACCCTGCAGATTAGAACTACGCTAGATTGAAAAAAGATGAACAAAAAGTAAAAAATGACACAGACGCAAATCCCCCGAGGGGAGATGGTGAATAGGGTCGAAAGAGCCTATTCGAAAAGTCTTTTTCTTTTTATTAGCAGTGATTTACAATATCAACAAATTGAAATTGATTCACTTTGGTCCTTGTTATCTAGGATCCAAAGGCTTACAATAAGCTTGTAACAAGCTAAACTCAAAACACAGCGGTGGGGGAAGCTTCAGGGAAGCTCTGGTTCGCCCAAGAGTAAAAAAATGGGTAGAGTCTCCTTCTCTTTTTTGTTAGACCTGCTAAAAAAAAAGAGCAATTAAAATCAAATGTGCCCAAACACACTTTGAAAGTGTTTTGGGTCATCACACTAGTTACCGAAAAAAACTAAGTAAACAATTGTTAAAAGGGGCTAATCTAGTTTTGCAAAAGGAACCAAGCTTTCCTTGGGATCTTGGCTTGCTGTTTGGGCAGCCAATGAGATATGCACTTTTCTTCCAGAATTTAAATCTTTAAAGAACGAAAAAAGAAACTACCTTATGAGCAAGTTTTAGATCCATGATTTAGCTACTTGCAAAAAGAAAATTCCTACACCTAGATCTATCTTTATGAAATGATATTCTTTATGAAATTACAGTTCTAAGCAGCAAGACTCTTATAAAATAGATCTAACAATATATATTCAATTCTTAGAACTAGATCTGATCATAAGAGGGAGAGACAGGTAACTGGAAGATTGATTTTTTTTTAAAGAAACGAGAAGAAGAGGAGAGAAGGTCGGCTCGTTGCTTGAATGGAGCAAGCTGAAAGGAGGCCCTTTTGTGGAGCGCTGAGGGACATAGTCTTGAGCTTATTGGATAAGGAATGACGTCAATCTTGATCCACACCTTCATCCAATCGGGAACCTACAACTAGATAACATAAGCCTGCACAACACCTCGTGAGATCTGGATATAGATGTATAAAGCAACAAAAATGAAAGATCATGCAAAAATAATCTTATTTAAGCATATAACTGAAATTCTTGAGCATACATCATATGGATAAATAAGAGCAAGCAATCTAACTTGCATAGTTTACACCCTTACTTGATTCAACCGAATCCTTGAAGCCAGAAAATGAAAGCAACACATAAATTGGAAAGAAATTGCAGTTACCACATTAGCAGCATAACACTGAGAATCCCCACAAACATATGCACTACACGGTATAGCCTCCAAAGCTTCTTTATTCACAAAATATAGCAGTATTACAATGGCAACAACTCCTCAATCCAGCTCTAACGAGCTTGGAAGAGGCAGCCTGAGCTTTATTTATACAAAAAACAGAAGATCCAGCCCAGGGAGGGCGCAAATCCCAAGGAGATAGACCATTGTAGCTGAAGAAGAGTCCATCAATGCCTGATCTGTGTCTAACTGAGCCAGATTTGAGTCTCACTGAGTGCAACTGTCAATCGGAGAGTTGATCTGACTGACACCTCAACCTGTTGACTGAAGCATCCACCAAAACTCATCCTGATGAGCCCAAATGTGTGGAGGAGAGAGGGAGGGCAAAATTCCCCATAAAGGATGCTGAAGTTCAACTCTGGATCTGTCCAGATCACCTCCTTCAATCAAGGATTTGTCAGATCCAGTCAATCTAGTTCAGATCTAATTGATTTCAATCAAATCGGCTAAGAATCCACTAATCTAAGATTTTGGGTTTGCTCTTTTATTCATCAATTTATTAATTAAAATAATCAATAATTGATTTTTTGGGGCTTTCTAACCTGAGTGATGGAAAATCACTCAAAACTAGGAAAAAGTGGGTCCATGGGTTTACATGGTGCTCTTAGCTTGAAAATGAGCAGCTAGATGACTGAAACTGATTATTTGGCCCACTTTTATTACAAAACCAAAATTTTCAATTAAATTATTAAAAAATAGCCTTAGTTTTGGAAAAATTAAATTTTAATAAAAAATACTGAAAAAATTAAAAAATTAAAAAAGTTGAAAAAACTTAGGGGGACTTAGACATGTTCATATGACTCGACCATGATGCATAGCATGTTTATACATTGACACATAGACTCTAATAACCTCAATAGGCCTAAATACCAAGCTGACCACCCCAACTTTGGAGGTATGGAGTGAAAAACTCAGAAATTATCAGTGGTTTATTCAACAATCAATAATAACCAAGGGAAAAACACCCTGGGCTGATCAGATTGACAAATAAAGTCTAAGAGACCGAGTCTTTTACATGCACTATCATGCTAGAACATTTATTACAATTCTCCCACGGGGTATGAACATGTTATATAGTACAACAAAGCTTCCCAGAAGCAAGACTAAAGGTCTTCTGAAGTCTGAACAAGTTATCCTTGTCCGGTTCACCAGGCTCACTTGATAAAAAACCACTAAGTACAACTTAGGTGGTAACAACGACAAATGTAAGATCAAATTGAAATTTAATAAGTAAAGAAAGGAGAACTAGAGAGAATAACAAATGAGATAGATTATTGAAGGGTGGTTATTCCATCGACGAGATTGGAAAATCTACGAAGAGCCAAAGTTAGTAATTGTTAGTTAAGTTTGGTTAAAGACTTAATTAAATTATCAAAGGAGTGTTAACATTGATAGATTGGAGTAAGTGGGAAGAAGCACTTAAGCCTATTTATCCTTGTTGCATGTTTTATTATGAGAGAGTTTGTTTGGTTGTTCATAACTGGTTGTTGGATCCTTGTCCAAGGGAGGAGAGACCCTTGCATCAATTTTGGTATCAGAGCGGTAAGCTCTTCGAAGATTAAATCAGATCAAGGTTGCTATAAAAGTGAGAAGACATGCAGAAGACCTCTGGCAGTATGTAGAGAAGACTCTTGCATGGAGAGTGAGGAGTGGAGAAGATATACTAAGATGGTAGGTGAGTTATTTGAAAGAACAAGGGAAAGCTTGCATAAGAGAAATGGTGGATAGAGGGTTGACGGTCCAAGTAGTCAGATTCATTAGACGAAATTTCAACTCAAAATGGGCCTCCTAAGAAAAATTAATAAAATAATAAAATAATATTTATTAATTTTGGATCAAGAAAAGAAAAAAAATTATTTTTTTGTTTGTATTTTCGACATATCTCCATGTGTTTTACTCAAATTTCGATTGGGAGAGCTCGTTGGATACGAAATTTAATTCCCCATCCAACGAGTACCCACTCAGCATACTTTTGACGGACCCCGCCCCCAGTCGAATTTCTCCTCTTTTATAAGCAATCAGATTCTCTTGGATATCTACGTTGTTAATGAGCTTTCTGAAATATTCTCGAAATCCAATGTAACCTCTTGTATTGCTGGAAAATTGATTGAACTATCCCCATTCCAGATCATTTCGTAGCATCTTTCCAATACACGCCATAGTATATTTTCATTGCATTTACCTTTTATACCTCATGCTTCGCAATCAGGTTAAAACTGATTCATTGATCCAAGATCTGATGATTTCAGCTCCAGCGAACTTACTAAATTTCTGGTTTTCCTTCCTTTTAGTAACCTGCACATTCAAAATTATATTAAATTGTAACAATTTAAGAAACAAAGAGTTAAAAGTGGGCAAATAAATATCCCGTAGGAAAATACAAACAATATAAGTTTTATGTAAAAGTACAATAATAAGGATTGTCCTTTCGATTCAATAATTCATGGCATCCATTTTTTCTTTTGGATCATGTGATATCCCTGGCAATGGAAATTAGAGAAGATACGAGTACCCACTCGGCATACTTTTGACGGACCTCGCCCCCAGTAGAATTTCTCCTCTTGTATAAGCAATCAGATTCTCTTGGATATCTGCGTTGTTAATGAGCTTTCTGAAATATTCTCGAAATCCAGTTTAACCTCTTGTATTGCTGGCGAATTGATTGAACTATCCCCATTCCAGATTATTTCGTAGCATCTTTCCAATACACGTCATAGTATATTTTCATTGCATTTACCTTTTATACGTCATGCTTCGCAATCAGGTTAAAACTGATTCATTGATCCAAGATGTGATGATTTCAGCTCCAGCGAACTTAATAAATTTCTGGTTTTACTACCTTATCGTAGCCTGCTCATTCAAAATTATATTAAATAACAATTTAAGAAACAAAGAGTTAAAAATGCGCAAATAAATATTCCGCACCAAAATACAAACAATATCAAGTTTTATGTAAAAGTACAATAATAAGGATTGTCCTTTCGATTCAATAATTCATGGCACTGTAAATTTGAGAAGATACGGTACTTGTAGAATCAGAATGAATGAAATATTTTCTATGGCTACTTCTAATTCAATAATGCACTTTAATCAATAAAATTTGCACCAAATTTGTGTGGCTCCTTTTAATGCAGTACACGTCATGACCTAGTGGTAGTAATCTGGTTTGTAACCTTCTCTTTTACCCTCTTCGTAATAATTTCATGTTGCCAAGACTGCGTGAGTACCCACGTTAGTAGTTATCCTCTTTTTATGCTGAAATTAATGCCTCCTTATCCATAGTTATCCATTTATTTAATGCATCCTTTACTCTGCGATTTTGCTGCTTAACTGACAGATACGATTCGATGGCCACCTCTTCCTCTGGTAACTGACAACTTGTTAACTTTATGCTCCATGCTAACGGTCTCGCGAGCTTACTTGGAAGTTGGAACAAACGTTTTCATTATGATTCCTCTGTTACTGTAACAGCCTCTCCCTCTCCATATTGAGCTCGTCGTGGCATCAAACATGGCCTCTTTTTCATGGCTCTGGTGACACGATCAGACGATGTAATAACATCCAACAATTTTATAAAGTATTATAAAATATTATAAAATAAAGTAATAAAATATTATAAAATATTTTAAAAGTCTTATATAAGGTTCACGTTAATTATAGTAGAATTTTAGATTGTTTTAGGGGAGGGAAACTTTATTTCAAATAATATTGGATCAAGGTAAATAAAATCATGTTAATAATTTTAAAACCAAGTTGTAAATTATGTAGTATTTTAAATATTTAAAGTTATGTAAAAGGAATTTAATAAATACTTTATGCAAAATAAGATTTAATTATTAATAAATTTTGCATAGATGAGAAAGTGATGAAGTTCTTTAAATATGAATTCAAAATATATCTTTAAGATCATTCTTTTATTTACAACCCAAGAGCATAATCTATTTAAGAACTTGGTCTTCTAAGATTTTGAAAATTATTATTCAGAGTTTTAAAATATTAAAAGTTTAGAAGAAAACTAAAAGTAGAGTTCTCTTTTTAAATATACACTCTTAAAATATGTAAAGTGAAATCTTAAGATTAAATGTTTAGTTAAAATATTTTTATCCATCAAGTCATACATTTAATTTATTAATGAAGTGAATACCAAATTTGATAAGGTTGTTTAAAAATCAATTTATTTAATTGGAAGCATATAATCAACTTGACCAAGGTTAAATGAAATCATGCAAGTGTTGTTAATATTTTTGCAAACTGATACATGTTGTTACTTCAAAAGGACCCAATAAAGGCATGCAATCAACTTTAAGCATCCGAAAGGCCAAAAGGGTTCAAGCAACTAAAGTAATCCAATTCACCCAATCCTCATGAAAAGAAGAATCAAACCCAAGAACAAGCAGGAGAAGGAGTCAACAAGGGGAGTTGTTGGCGTGCCAACAAGGTTCCATGAGGAAAGAACTAGTGGATACCAAGAGACCAAGCTCAGGAAAGTGTTTTGGTGAGGTATTGGTGGCAAGGTGAAAGAGACTTGTTCACTGCAGAGGCTGATATTGTAGTTCACAAGAATTCCAAGGAAGCTTAAATAAGAAAGTATCCAGAATACCAACATTGCAAATTTGGAAGGTTGATTAAGGTAATGTGCTTTTAAGTTTTTGTATTTGGTTATCAGTGAATTGATGATTGCATGGTTAATTTATGATTGAGAAGGACTTTGAAGTTCTTTGAAATATTTTCTACCATGGGAGGAAGGTAGGAAATATTTTATTGAAGAAATAATTCTCAAAGGAAGTGTGTTCTTGGTTGAGAGGACAGTGAAGGTAAATTGCAGCAGTGGCATATGTTGAAGCATAAACTGGAAAGAGGTAATGTTTTTATATTTATCAGTTATATTATGAAGAGACTAATTGATTGAAGGTAGTTGCTAGAGGAAACAAGAAGATGACAATGAACCTACCTAGTTGAAGGTTGGAAGAGATGACGAGTAAGTTGAGTGCAGAAGCCATAAAGGGAATCTTAGAGGATAAAAATGAGTAAATATGTTTGTGACTGAACCCAAACAACAAAGTAAATTGTTGAAGAAGGGGAGGATGATTGTGGTTCTCCAAGAGAGGTTAGCAGTTGGAGAAGGAACAACCTGATAGCTTTGGAAGTTGAAGAGCAGGAGTGCTCAAGAGAAGGTTTTGTGTGGGGAACTAAGAAGAAGAGTTACCAAGAGGATGACTTGGTACCGGTGACAAGTAGTAGACTTGTTACAGAGTTAGAAGAGGCTTATTGCAACTCACAAGTGGACCATGACGATTTCACAGAGGAAAGAAGAAGAGGTGACCAATGACGGTTATCTTAAGGGTTTAGAGAGAAGTCACAATTAGAAGAAGGAAATCAACAGAGATGTCAGTGGAAGACTAAGCATGGAAGAGCTTAGTGTGGTATTTGAAGATAGGTTGACAGAATTATCTTGTGGAGATGGTTCGTTTGCCGCTTATAGTGGGAAGAGAGAAGCTCATGGAGGAAAGAAGACTATGGCTACTAATGGTCATAGTAAAGATCCAAAGATAGGCCATAAAATATCCAATGGGGATGAAATTGATAAAGAATTAGCTGAGATGAAATTATAGCTGGAGGTGATGATAGAATTTGTACAGAGGAATATAGAAGACCAGAGATATGGTTGGATTATTCAGAAGAAAAGAGTCAAGTGGAGTTTGTTGCAGAGTAGGATGAGACACAAGACACATGTATAACTAAAGGAAGAACTCAAAAGAGTTGAGTTGCAACATAAGATATGTGCTGGAGAAGAAGGTTACTTATGTGAACCTGGAGAAGGACCTATTCTTGGGGAGAGTAGTGATGATGATGAAGATATGGGACTAGTTAATGGTCTCATGGATCCTTTGGAGGATCAAAATAAGTTGAGAGAGCTGATGTTTGAGACAATAAAAGAGGCTATAAGGCCTTATGATTTTGAAACTAATGATTGGTGTGTGCTTGCAGGTTGTACAAACTCAGAAGATGATAGCTAGTCATTTAAAACTGTCATACAAGGAGAGGAGAAGATGACTAATGATGGTCATGCAAGTTACTCAGACATGAGAGATGAAAAA